>OZ059805.1:5923611-6523611 GCA_964057025.1 Standfussiana lucernea
AACCTTGAAGATCGACCCGTGCGGCTGTTACTATTTAGCTACGAGCTACGCTCCTCATCTTCAACTCAGTATTAATCCAAAAACCCAACACAAGGGACACCCTGACAACTCCCACAAAGAATTAAAAGTTTCTGAAGCATACAAGGGTTTTTTACCCCCCTCGGGGCGTGAAACATTCATCAACAAAAAATACAGGAATCCCTTGTAAGACATTTTTACGACAAAAAACAAAAGCAAGGCTATGTTGCGTGAGGGAACTTTTAATAGGCAACTGTAACATTATTTCCTTCCTTCGTGGCAGAATAATTTTTTGTTTTTGATGTTCACACGACTTTACGTTTTCTTTTCTTATACTTTACTAGCGGATACCCGGCGTGTGCTGCTACGCTAAAAATCTCAATCTTAAAATTACGAAAATTGACTTCATGGATCGATCCAATGTGTCTAATGCATTGTTTTAGTGGTCTAAAACCATCTTCGCATTATTGCCTTTCTAATGAAACCGGCCCAGGGCACATCGATTGAATGGTTTCAAACTCTCGGACATACATACATAGGTAGAAACAATTTGTTTGTTTTATGTATAGAGACACCATACTATGAAAGACTGTCTGAGAAAATAGCCATTGCAAACAATTCTCAACGAATGACAGTAATTGTGATTTGAATATAAGGTCTATTATAAGGTTATTATTGACATCCGCACACTCACCATATAGGTTCAGTTGAAAACCAGCGTCGGGCTCTATTTTTCCGGCATTTTGCTGAACTGGGCCTAATTGGCGCAGCCGTGAGTCACACAATATTTCTTGGTTAGTTTTAAATTTTATTATATATTTGCTTTTTTATATTTTGTATTGTGTACTTGTTGCGTGTGCCAATAAACGTTTTTTCTTTCTTTCTTTCTTATTAGTAGGCTGTCAATTTCTTTACATTTAATTTCCCTGACTATATGTGCAACGGAATTTAATCTGGTTCTCTACTTACATAAACATCACGCTTGTAATCCCCGAAGCGTTAGACACACCCACATTTCGCCAGTTATGTTTTACGCCCCATGTAATAGGGGCGGGCCTATTGCCATCAACCGGGCACAAATCCAGACACCGTGGTTGCTACTGCGAAATTCCTGATGGAATACTCTAGTAACACTTTTATCGGCCCGGGAATCAAAACAGGACCTCATGCTTCGCAGTCGCGCTCGCCACCAACGAGGCAGTTAAAACTCTACTCGACTTACATCAGTGGTAAATAGAAGCTGGCGATACCTCCTTCGGTTAATCTCTGTATTCTTTTGTCCAACAGCGGCCAAAAGAGTTCCGATGCCCTCTGAAAGACAACATGGTTGTTTATAAATTAATTAGCTTATCTTACAAAACATCCCCGAAGGGTTCAGCAGAAGTTTACCTAAAATTCACCCACCATATTTTACCAGCTATTTATTTTAAGTCCCATGTTATGGGGGCGAGACTTATTGCCATTAACCGGTAAGATTTTTTCGAATTTTCAGCTTATTTGATACTGTTGCAAGTAAGGATATATTTGAATATTGCGTCTTTTTCATGAAACGCTATTTTGCAGCATTCCTTACAGGCGTAAAGATTATGATTAGACATTGGACTGACATTCTAGACGGCAAAATATAATAAACCAAAAAAAAAACGTCAAGGAGAGATTCTAAATAAAAAACGGTACTTTCGTATTTTCAACTAGTTGACTCGCGCAACTTCGTCTGCGTTACATTTTTGTTTGATGCTCCGCTCCTATTGGTCACAGCGTGATTGTATATAGCCTATAGCCTTCCTCGATAAATGCACTATCCAACACTAAAAGAATTTTTCAATTCGAACCAGAAGTTCCTGAGATTAGCGCGTTCAACCAAACAAACAAATTCTTCAGCTTTATAATATTAGTATAGATTTGTGCCATAAATGTCTTGGCATAGGATAGAATCACTGATTGCATTTTAATGGGATTTTTATTGAAGAACAGCTTAGAAACAATCAAACGAAAGATGGCTTATTTTCTAGAAAATGCTTAACGATTTAGATATTTCTTTTATTCAATAAACGGCTCTTTATGAATACTAAATGATTTTTAAAGTTTTTAGTATTCTTGTGTACCTACCTTAGTGGTGTTGAAAAGTTTATTGATTATTTTTGTTGTTTCATTGAATCACGGTTTATAAGTTACAATATCAGCTTTAAAAAATATTATTATTTGTGTCTTTGTGTTTTAATGTTATGCTGTTTAATGGATAAAGTAAGCAATGAGTATATTAGAGGAAGTTTAAAAGTTGCGCCAGTTACAGAAAAGTTGAAAAGGAATTGACTGTCTTGGTATATGGGCATGTGATGTGCAGGCCGAATCTCATGTGACCAAAAGAGAGATGAATATAAATGTTGAAGCATGGAGAGGCAGATGAAGACCAAGGAAATGATGGATTGATTGTGTGAGAAATGATGTGAAACAAAAACGGGTAATTGATAGCGTGACGGTTGACGGAGGTGAATGGAAGAAAAAAATTTATTGCGCCGACCCCAAGTAAAATGGGACAAGGTCAGGGAGATGATGATGATGTCATGTCTAAGCTGTTTTAATTTTTTTTTTTCAAAAAAAAATCTGAAGAAACTAGTGACCTGTGCCAGTGAAATATTTTACTAGTCCGTAGTTTTTTTATGTATAAATTACTTGGAAAAGTAAATGTCTCTTCATTAAAATTTCTGGTCCCCAAGTCACAGGCTATAAACCTAGTTTGGGTGCCAGGAGATAATACTTAATGCACTTTATGTGGTACCATATAACTGTACCTGTAACCTTTGTAAACATTTTACTGGAAATAAACATATTATATATATTATATTATATTAAAATACGTGTGTACCTCCTATCTTGCCCCCCTGCCTTCCTGCCCTCTGAGCCCAAAAACTGTCAGTCAAAGTGACCTCTGTGCTGCCACTGATGACGCCATGGACGTGGCAAAGTTTTGGGGGCAATAGTCCTAGGTTCCATTCCCAAGTCGGGCAGTGTTATTGGGTTTTTCCATCAGTTATTTCTCAGTTGCAGATTTGTGGCCGGTTGATGGCAATAGGCTCGCCCCTTATTACAAGGGACTTTAACATAACTGGCGAAATGCAAGTGTAGGTCATGAAAATACCCGCAGCTACAAGTTATTCTTTATTTAAAAATGTGCAACTTAAGCCACCGTCGCCGGTAACTCGTGCGTCACACTCGGCTGCGTGCGGCGCAGTGTGATGCTACGGACTAGCGATGGTGTGTTTAAAAAACTTTTTTGCAAAAAAAAACCGACTTCCAAAAAAAACACAAAAAAAGTGGGAAATAACTTTACTTTCGGAAGTCGGTGACTATTGTTTGTTTCATTGACTTTTTTGCCAGTTTTTTTTAGTCGGTTTTTTTTTGCAAAAAAGTTTTTATTTTACCCTTTTTAGTTATCGTATCACACACAAATCCTTGTCAAGTATCAATTTCGCAATTTCTTTTACTTGGATGACATTTTTTCCAGTTATTTTGATTTCAAAACCAAACTGCTGAACCGATTTTGATGAAATTCCTATGGGACCAATCGAGAAGTAAATCCATTCAGATAAAAGAAGAATTTTTCAAATCGGTTCAGAAATGACGGAGATATGATACACAAAAAAAAAAAAAAAAAAAAAAACATACAACCGAATTGAGAACCTCCTCCTTTTTTTGAAGTCGGTTAAAAATGGTTGTTACTAGTATTTAAATAGTCTTGTAGTTGTTATTCCGCTGTTACCATCATTTTATTTTATTTTTATTTGTTATTATCATATCTTTCATAATATTTATTTATAATTATTGAAACCTATTGACATCCGCACACTCACCATATAGGTTCAGTTGAAAACCAGCGTCGGGCACTAGTTATCCGGCATTTTGCTGAACTGGGCCTATTTGGCGCAGCCGTGAGTCACACAATATTTCTTGGTTAGTTTTAAATTTTATTATATATTTGCTTTTTTTATATTTTGTATTGTGTACTTGTGGCGTGTGCCAATAAACGTTTTTTCTTTCTTTCTTTCTAGGTACACCTCTGCCTAACCCTCCGGGTATTTCAGACGTGACGTTATGTTATAGAAGTATGTCATGTCAGTCTCCACGAAGAAGACTAACGAAAGTACGGTGTGATTTTAATGAAAGAAACAGGTGGCATCATAGGACATACCATTAGTCTCATCAACAGCCAAGATGCCCTTCCCTGGAGTCACAATAGCTTCAGCTGTGCTCTTCAACTCCTTCTGGAGCGCAGGCTCAGGGTATGAGAAGTATGTGGTCATCCTGTGGAGACAGATAGTGGAACATTTAATATAACTTAGGAATATTGATCAACTACTTCGTTGGACCAGTGGTCGCAAGCGCAACTGCTGAGCATGAGGTACTGGGTTCGACTACCGGGTCGGGCAAAGTGTTATTGGGTTTTTCCATCAGGAATTTCTCAGTCTTTTTCTTTATCGTGTGGTTAGTGCCTAACCTGGTGTCAGAGTTTTTATGCCGCCCATGGGCCTCTGACTTGGCTTTACATACCGTCGAGAAATATCTCTCAGGTATGCTGGATTCCTCACGATGTTTTCCTTCACCGAAGCAAGTGATAATTATTCAATACGCACATGATTCCGAAAAATCAGAGGTGCGTGTCCTGGGTTCGAACTCGAGACCTATGACTTGGCAGTCCAACGGTCACACCACTAGGCTATCATTGCTTATTTCTCAGTAGCAGCCACGGAAATTGGACTTGTGCCCGGTTTATGACAATAGGCTCGCCCTATTACCATAGGACTTAAACATAACTGGCGAAATGTGGGTGTACTATTAGGTACACCTCTGCCTAAGCCTTCGAGGTCATGTATTGATGATATGACGCAACTTAACGTTTGGTGAAACCAATGTGGACATGGACAAATACGGACCGGCTGTGGAAACTGGACATTGATAGATAATTCTGCATAGTTTCTGTCAGTACCCGCAGCCGCATCCGCAATTTTTCCGTAACGGTTTCACCGAAACTTTAGCAGGGGCCTTTTTATATGCATGCATATTTCAGCATTGCATTGCATTAAAATAATGTATACTAATATTTTAAGGAGATAAAGTTTGTATGTTTGTTAGTAAGGATGCACAGGGTAATCTTCGAAACTACTGATCCAATTCCGAAAACTCTTTCACTTATGGGAAGCACCATTGTCCTCGAGTGTCTTAAAACATTCCCGTGGGATAAATCCCGACCAAAGCGAGCAAAAGCCGCGGGCAAAATCTACAGTTCTTAAAATTAACTAGATTAAAATGACAGCTGTCAGGATGAACTACAATATTAAGCCGGTAATTTTATTAACACCCGTATCTATAAACAAGTCAAAGTCTTTACTTGAGTAAATGTCATTTTTTACGATACGATTTTTATTAAGTAGTTTAGTTATTTCCTAAAATTAGAACTGTAAATAATTAGAATTCTTAACTTTTCTTTCTTTGACGGTTCTTACTTCGTTTAACTTCTAGTCTAATGGCATAAAAAAATTACAAAGTAATTACCTGCTTAAGCTCAAGTAATTACTTTAACTTGACTATGGATAGAATATGTTAGACTATGTTTTCTATTGTTTAATTGAATTGGCCCTAATTAACACCCATATCTTACATATCTCGAGGAGCTCGTGGCTAGAAAATAGCAGCAACACTGGTCGATCTTCAAGGTTATGATGATCTACACTGCTTAACATAGTGTAAAACACGGACTAAATTTTAAATTATACAACACTATTTTTAATATACATATACGAAACCAGAATATAGTTTGTTCAGATTAAGTAACTGAAACGATTCCAAAAATGTTTATATCATGTTATTTTTTGTCCCAAAAATATATAAAAAAGGTTACGAGTTGGACACCGAGCGACACTAGTAATGCTTAGTACCTATCCGCAATAATACGCGCACAACACAGGCATTAGGCGTGGGCGTACATGCAGTGGGGCGCCGCGTGGTGTGTAAGTTTTTGTACGGACACGGGACTACCAGGTATCATAATAAGCTTATAACTTTGTGATTTTTCATGATACAGTTTTGAAATTTTGTACATAGATTCTTTACATAAAAATACAAGACACGACGTGTTTCAGGTTTTGCATATACTAAGACTAATGTTGTATAATTCGTAATGTATAAATTACATCATGTTAAAGTCTCATTGGCTGGGCCTGTAGTGACTTATACAGTACAGTATAAATTCACTTATTTATCTAGGAATTATAAACTCTGCCGAAGCAGAGTATTTCAAAAATACATAAGACTCATTTGAGTGTTCCCCTCCACGGAAATCTTTAGTAAAAGGCGAAAGATTTATGCGTTTTGAAGGGAAACCAGAGATAAACGTACACGCTCGGTACAAGAGACCCAACCAAACGGCGGAGAATCTTAACATCGCGATTCAGAATGATGACGTCAATGCACAGCGCCATCTATCGAGAACATGTTGAACTAAATAGGTTTGTAGAGAATTTATGCTGAGGGGAGAATGTGCTGTTTTTAAAAGGCGCAGTGTAACTACGTTCTTGGAATAGTGAATTGGTAACCTCTAAATAATTGCGTCCAGAGAGCATTCCGGTTTTTCGAACAAAATTATTAGTAGGTAAAATAAATTAGGACTTCGTTGCGCGGCCTTTCTCTTTGGTTGGAACAAAAAATTGGTATTGAGGAATATTGAATAATTAATTCAACAATAATACCTTATGAAAGCCGAGGCTATTTACCTAATGAGGTATTATATTATTCATTGGCAAATAGATATTATTTAGCCATCGGCTTTACCTATATTTGTTTGTGTAATAGATTTGTTATGAATATTTAAGCTACAATTTAAATAAATAAATAAGCATGAATGTTGTTTGTATATGATTAACAAACTATGATTTAAATCATTCGATCTGCTCTACCGCGTCTTAAAATAATAACGTTTCTGTTTTGTTGACAATGACATTTGAATAGTTTTGTCTCACTCGCTCATAGTGAAAATTGCTTCTATAGTCCCATAAGGGATGTGCGAGGCCCAAATACATAATTTAAAGTTACGATTGCCGCGAAGAAAATCATAATCTACTTGCAAAGCCCAAATGGGGGTTAGAATGACGTCATAAAGCAGCATTGTTTTAATGCCACTCCAGTGTTGGGAAAGAGACGGAGCTATAGAGGACGTCTAGCGCCATCTCATACCCACGCTGGAATAAAACTAACAATAGGCCACCTGGTTGCTGTCGGCACAAGTAAATATGGGTAATTATAAAGCATCGCTGAGACTTGTGATTGCATTTATTTTAAGAAATGTCTTCTGATAGCCTGTGTGTTATTATAGAATCTCAAATGTATCTTGAGTGATATCACTATTCGCAGTGTGAACACTTTTTGGAGCGACCTTATAACAGGCTGGGAACATCTAACGGTTTAAATCTTCGCATTTTCATAGTATTTAGTCTACATTATGCCACTACTAGTAATTAATTACTGGACACGACTTCGCAATTTTCATTTTATTTGAAAGCCGGTCGGAAATGAAATTCACTGAACAACGAAATTAAAAAATACGGTATTTTCACGAAACTGCATCGTAAAAGTAAAATAAAGTAAAAAATGTATGGAATGGATTCAAAAACCTTTTACATTTGGCTGGATGAACTAACTTTTTTACAGATCAACTCTCTGTGAATAAGTAACGAAATTCGGCTTGTTTGGGCAACTTTATGTGTGTATGTATGTGTAAAAATGTGTCTATGAGAGTAATCTTTTATCATTTTTTTTTACTCGCACAAACAGGGTTCCGTAGCACTAAACAATATAATGACAATATTTTAAGGTAATTTGTAAATTTACACTCAACGGCAAAACTAAATTTGTTTTTCATAGTATGTTAACGATAAACAAAGTTACTGCTGCAGTTTGACGAAAAAGTCTCATATCTCAAAAACTAAATATCAAATCTTATTCAAAATATAATTTTCGTTGAAAGTTTTGTAGAAATTGGAGGTGGGACAAATTTTTTACGACTTTAGAAGCAAATATCTCATCAACCGTATACTTGAGAAAAAAAAGGAGTAGAGAAACCTTGATATAATTTTTTATGAGCTATCGATAGACACCCCACACAGTAATATAAGTACATTGATTTTTTTTTCAACCCTCAGTTACGTATGTATGGAAGGCCACCCCTAATTTATTTTTTTCATAATTTTAAATCATATTTATGTAGCGGTTCATAGTAAGGCACCTACTCTCCAATTTTCAACTGTGTCGTGCCCATAGTCTCGGAGTAAAATGGCTATGACGTACTGACACACAGAATCTATGAGGGTTCCGTATTTTTCCCTAATAAAAATAAGTCTGAACATGATCATCTCACAATAACTGCTAAATAACATTACCTATTCGTGTATGAAAATAGAAATATTCCTCTATACACTTGACTTAAATATAAAGCTGTACCTACGGGTTTTGGAGGACAGATAGGCATCCATGTAAGATACTGGTATTCAGCTGCATCTGGTTAGACTAAAAGCTGACCCCAACGCAGTTGGGAAATGGCTAGGCAGATGATGATAAATTAGTCACGCGATAATTAAAACTTACCTCGTCTTGTAAGAGCACTTAACTCTGACTGAACGTAAAATACTTACTTATTTGTTTCTGTGATGATTTAGATAACCCTCTGTTATCACAATGATACGGGTGGTTGTTTTATTACAGAGATTAATGCTGGACAATAAAATTTGTTTGTGGAAATATCTTTTCATTTTGTTTTTTTTTTTAACTTGGCTCCGTGGCTGGTACTTTAAGTTTAAATAGGTAGTGTAGTAGATCCCTGTGTGGGTCCCACGTACGTTTCATGAGCAGACCATAAGACCCAATAACAGTATCACCTTGATGGCTTGCTAATATTTTTACTACTAGAGACTGCTGATCACTAATCAGTGTTGTTATTTCCTTGAATCCTTAGCCCACTGATATTATAAATGCGAAAGTAACTTGGCATTTCTGTTTGTTTCTGTGTACCTCGCACGCCTCAACAGCTGTACGGATTTCGATAAAATAAAGGTAGGAACAGAATACGTTTCATTCCCATGAAAAAATTATCGACAAACAATCATTGCCTAGGTGTGACCGTTGGACTGCCAAGTCATAGGTCTCGAATTCGGGCCCAAGACACCTCTGATTTTTCGGAATCATGTGCGTATTGTATAATTATCACTTGCTTCGGTGAAGGGAAACATCGTGAGGAAACCAGCATGCCTGTTAGATATGCCTCGACGGCATGTAAAGCCAAGTCAGAGGCCCATAGGCGGCATTGAAACTCTGACACCAGGTTAGACACTAACCACACGATAAATAAGAAGAATTATTGACAATCCGACATACACGACGCCGTGGGCAAAAACTGTGGTACCTTATAAAACGACTCACTTAGCTTCAATTTCTTTCTTCACTTCCAATAACACAACTAGTATAACTACTATAAAGTCTTATATTATGAGAACATTGAATCGCATCATCTGTTTAAGAGCGCCGTAAATTGTTAGGCTACGTCTTAATTGTTAAGCGGTAGCGTTTATCGATCATTTCAGTCCATGATCATAGAATTCATAGGCCAACAAAAAGCGCCTCCACAGCAAGCCACGGTTAAGCTACGCATGTTATTTGTGTATATTAATATCGCTTTGAATAAAAATACATATAGGCAGGATCTTCTACTGCGACTACGTACACTACGCATACGTATCCGACAAACGAATGAACTGAATAGAATATAGTATAATGTACACCAAAATTAAAAATATAAAAGTGTTTGAAAATTTTACTAACAACTTTTTTGGGTGTTTTATACACCACACTGCCAGACAACCCTTCGGTAATTTTAATTAATTAATTGCGTTATGGTTATAAGTAGGTAGGCCTAATAATGGGCCTTTTTAGAAATACCTATCTCTTATTTTGGTGACCATTTTAATGTATGTATTTTGTTGTCTCCATCGCCTTGTCAATGTGATCTCGCCCTAAAAATCAACTGAATGTACTAAATTAATATGTGTGATTGTTAAAAGTAGTTTTATTTAGTACAAGCTTTTGCCCACGGCTTTGCCCGCGTTGTTGTCAAATATTTTCTCCCTGGAGACACACAGAGAATCGGTTTCGATATGGATCATACTGTACTTTATCATCTCATGCTCTACTATACACACAACAAGTTTATAAAGATAAACTTTTGACATCGAATCGATTAGTTATGTAATTTTTATGTTGGTAACATCCTAATACACAAACTGTTGCTGTTAAATAGTTTTTTATTTATCAACCTGTATTGTCCAACTGCTGGTCGAAACAACTTCCACTTCTCGCTGTGTGGCAAACTCTCAGAAGTCGAAAGCAGCCAGCGTCGCCAGCGTTTTATAGGCCTTCCTCGACGACGACACCCGTCCTATGGGGCTCTGGCAGCCACTGCTTGAACACCCAATTCCATTTCAATCTAGCAGACATTACTATTCCTGTTCCATCGGGGATTACTATTTTTTATTAGAATGGTACACTTATTGATTACCATAACAGCTGCTATAACTGTCGATAAAAGGATCTTTTGGCGCGTGGTCAAATTCGGAAGTTACACCGCCACCAGCAAAACATAAAAGCATTTTTTTTTCCACAACTGTAAAAGAAATATGGTTTACTTAATTGGTATTTATATCTAGGGTATAAACACAATAAATGCATTCTATAGACAAAGCAATAACACTGAGAGCCCCAAACCCTTTAGAAAAGTCACGACAAAATTAAAAGGATTAGTGATGGTGCACGTTTTAATGATTTTGGTCGATACTTTGCAAAAAAATAAACGTCCTATTTATTTTTATAATGTGCATGATTATGTTATGTATAATATGAATACATTGCTTATTCACTTTGCTTATTTGTTATTTTTTTACTGAAAACAGCGCTATCTAACGAGGCAATGAGTAACTTCGTTCAACCTATCACAAAAACCGCTTCCATGCAGAAAAATAACTGACACTTTATCTTAGAAATTCTCATAGCTTCCGCTAGGTTACGCTTCAATCGGTAGGTGGAACTGTTTCGCGCATCGCGCTATCACTAGACCTTCAAATGACCTTTTGTATGTGTCCTCTCGACGACTTATTATTTGACAGTACTACCAACGTAGCAGTTCGGGAGTGTCTGTGTTTCACCGGATAAAATATTAATAAAAAAGTAAGTTTATTAAATTATTCACATATTATTAGTTAAATGCATTATTTCGACTTATATGCTCAAGAATGTTTAGAAAGTTATATAATGTACGGCTTGGTTAGTATTTTATTTAAGGTTAGAACAAAAAGTCTTTGCAATTACGTATTGGAATTATTAATATTTTATTTTAGTATCATGCCATTCCTATTTATGAAGCTCTTTTCGGTTAAATAATTAATACGAATCAAAAAACTATTGTTCAATCTTTACGACACTGTGGCGTCATATTTTTATTTTATTGCTCATATTTTAGGAATTACCTTAAAGGTACATTAGTAGTATAAAAGGAAAAATTGCAGTAAGCCGATATCGCTCAATTTATTTAATGTAGGCCTACAATTACGAGAATTGTGGCTTTTAACCAAGATATTTTTTTCAGTCAGGTCCCCAATATAAGTTTTTTTTTGTAAACTAAGTTCGCTCCAAATTTTAAAGAAAAGGTACTTTCACATATATTTTGTAAATATGGCATATTTTACTAGTGTTGTATCCTACCCATATTGTTTTCAATGACCTTTCAAGGTCACCTTTAAGGAGAGTTTATATTGTACAAAGTCAAATAAATTGGATCCCAAATAGTTTAGTTGAATTTAATAAGCCTTCAAATCTTTTGCTGCTTGCTAAACGTGAATTTATAAATCACGTAGGCTGTATTGTATTTTATAGTGGGTAAATCTTTACCAAAAAATTACATCGCCGCTAAAGCAGTAGGTACCTATCTGAAATAATAATAAATTGAAAAATAAGTACGTAAGTTAAATTCAATTTTTTTAATGATCCAGTCTTTGAATGTAGCATTAAATGTTTTGAATGAAGGTGGGAACGGATTTTTTTTTAAATTTTGTTTGGATCATTAAAAATCGATATGATTTACCTCATCACTATGAGATTTGTTAAGGTTTTGTCAAAAAAAAAACTAAATGTCAAATTGATTGACGTTTGCAAAGAACAAAATAGACAACAACAGAATCGGGAACTTATCAATCGAGAAACACGAGCTTCGTAATTTAATTTTAAAAACAAATGAATGAACAACTTGGCCAGAAACAGTCAGTTTTGTCATGGTGAGTTTTTGATAGAACATCATTTTATAATGTCGAGTATATTTTTAAGTTCAATTTATTTTTAAGTAAATTTTTATAATCAAAATTTTACAAACATTCAAACACAATGGGTGCCAAAGGTAAAAAAAAGAAGGGTAAAAAGGGACCCCCGGAGTCAGGATGGTGGCCAGGATTTGGAACCAAGGGTAGGCTACCTTTATTCCACTACATAGCAATATAAGCCAGGAAACCATAAGTGATGAACTGTCTTGCCTTGAATTATAAATTGTCGAAGTTACTTGTCACAATGTAAGTAATAAGGGTTTCCTGACGACTTTGATCCTAGATCTTGCAAATCTGAATCTTGTAAATGCAATAATCTGTACAATGTGTCTCATTAGAACACTGTGCAACCAGCTTTTGACCAAAACATTATCGGTTTGTTCCCATTAGTCCTACTAAAAAGTTATACGGTTTCTACCGTAGGATATTTTTCCCACTAGTCCCATGATTTGAGCTGGCACAAAACCGTAGAATAGTGTGATTAAAAATTCCCATAGCTGTTCTGTTACACAATTCGTAAAAAATATTCCCATGAGTTCTACCATAGAACTGTATAGAAGAACTAGTGAGAACAAACCAAATAATTAGTGCAACCTGCTTGAACGTTAGTAATTTAATATTCCAATCCAATTCATGAAGCGATTTTCTTGTTTCTTTTGTTATATAAATAGCAAAACGCATAATCTTAATCTCCAATATAGTTGCCAAGAGTGGTGATAATAGTGAAAATAAGATACACAATCTTATTACAGCATGGTCATCAGAAGGTCAAGTTAGACCAAGCATTTTCTAATAAGAACTAATGACCGTCTTCATTCTCAAGATTCATTAAAATACATGTTGTATTATCACAATCTTTAAGACTACTAGTTTCCTTCCTTTAATTTATTTTGGTGCTAGAACTATTTAATTAATTTATTTTGGGTTTTTAAAAGAGAACTATTCGTTATTATACTGCCCTTTTCCCAATTTATTAGAGGTTGGTGCAGCATGTTTTTCTTCTACACTTCTCTATTACCAACAGCACCCTATTATTGACATTAATTTACTTGTCGCCTATAGTTGTGCATTAACAATTTGCATTATAATCTAATTTCTTAATGGAATAACAATGGGATCTACTTATCAGTTAATTAGCAAAAGAAAATAAACAGTAATTAGAGCTCACAGCGCTCTTACTACTGTTGATGCTTGATGATTGTTTGCTGATAATAGTCAAGATTGAAAGGTCATCAGACTAATGATTTGACTGTAGATTTTATCAAAGCTGTACATATGTAGGAAATTCAAAGTTAAATAGATAGAATAATATGGTTTGTTGCACCTCCAACATTTTGACAAAGCTCATTTACAAAACCATAGTTAAGTTGAATGTAATTAGCAATCAGACAAACAAATTAAAGCCTGTATTTGTAATTAAATACCTACATAGGAATGTTAATTTCTTAACACAAGTATCTTTTCTTTGATGAATGATTCAGTTTTCCAAACCTTGTCAAACGTGAGCAAGCTTAGCTATTTTTAACATTATCAGACTATGAAACAAATATAATAAGTAGGAATAGGTCATTGATTATGATGATTGGTTTGATATCCATTTTTAACACTAAGGCTAGATCTATTAACATTGCATGGCCTTTTCCTTTTGCTTATACTAAGGGTGTACTTGTATAAAGTTACCGACAGGCTACCAATTAGATTGGACCCCTGTATCGTTTTGATGCGCTTTTTCCAGACATGCGAGGCGCATAAAGAAAATATGTCATACAAATTGGTACAAACCCATTCTGACTTGTCCATACTGGGTACCTTTATCTTTATGCAAGCACCATTAACATGTTCCTGTCTCCATCGTGCACGTCTTTTAGTTTATCTGTTGTGCAATATGCTGCATAATGTTTATAGATCTTGGCTTTAGGTAGAAAGTAAAGATTGAGGGCTGATTTCTGGAAGAATTCCAATCAGCTCTGGCCGTAGCTCACATTCTATAATAAGAGGCATGTCACAAACTCTGTAGAATATCATTAATTAAGTAAAGCCTTGATTAATAACTACTGTGACACATCTCAAAGTCTGTCAGTCGGTCCTTGTTAGCTTGTCACAGTTGTTATAAAAATAATGCTTGACTTTTAATCTTATCATTAGGTTTAAGCAAATTATTATTTATCAATAAATAGTTAAGACAGTTACTATGAGCTATCTTTTATCAGTTTGAGTTTACAATTTTATTATAGGGGTTCATAAATTAATAAATTTATTATTTTCAAAGGTGTAAGTATACCGAGTTTAAAATATTAATTTTATTCTCAAGTGGGAATGACGAGACTCAAAAAATATGAAAGCAAGCTCTTCATGCCTGTTGGGGTATGATGCCCAACAGTGAAGATTATGTACTTGTTATGTAGACTTGTAAGGTCTGTTATGTTATGTAAATGAGTAGACGAGGGATTCCCTTGATGGATTTATTGCTATTAAAAATTATAATAACACGATTAATGCTAAGTTGAGGAAATGCATATCTAAACAATATCAATGTGCATAAAATGAGTATAAAAACTACACAAAGGTCAATGTACAGCGTAGCACGTAGAATGCCATTAATCTTCAAATGGTCCTTTGTTTGAAATTAAAAATTGTACATTGATCACGTAAAAAGAGGACACATATCTCTAAGAAGACAAGAACTATTTAATTGACAAGGATGTGATTGCTTAAAAAAAAAACTGTAATAGCCAATTATTCCTGAAGCTGCGCCTACTCTTGCCGAAAAGAATGTATGAAACATTGCTTTGGCTTTATAGCGGACAATTTAAAAAAATGAAGAGAGGTCTCATGTCCTTGGATTCCACAAGGGACATCATCACTGTTATACTAACATCAATCTTTTGTTCGCAGCCACTATGAGCACCTACTTCCAGTACCCCACTCCCGAGTTGCAGGAGGAGCTGAGGAAGATCGCCCAAGCGATCGTAGCTCCCGGCAAGGGTATCCTGGCCGCTGATGAGTCAACTGGTGAGTCGCCATCTTGTTTTTAACCACCATTTTAGAAATTTTGGAGGTAACTATCGTTTTTACCCGACTGAAGCAGGGTAATGTGTTTTTTGTTTCTTTTTTGGATTGGAATGTTCGTTTTTCCTTTGACTGTTTCCAAAAACTACTAAAGGTGTATTTCAAAAGCTTTGATTTAACTTCACTTGTATGTCCCGGATTTCTTTCAATCAATATTTCACCAACTTCCACTGAAGCTATCGGACTGAAATTTGGCACACACGTCTTGTTCTCGTGACACTGCATGATTGGTTACTTAAAAGCTTTTAAACAATTTTTTTTTAATATTATTTTTATATATTAAATATTGCTCTGTGCTCCACTAAACATCCTGCAATAGGCTAAGCTTGAGATTCTAATGTGGGTCTTTCTCACAGGCACCATGGGCAAGCGTCTCCAGGACATCGGCGTCGAGAACACAGAGGAGAACCGCCGCAAGTACCGCCAGCTGCTCTTCAGCTCCGACGCGGTAAGCTATTCCTAGCAAGTCTAGCAACCATCAACCCAGCCTATCGAACCCAAGACACGCACCTCTGATTTTTCGGAATCATGTGCGTATTGTATAATTATCATTTGCTTCGGTGAAGGAAAACATCGTGAGGAAACCAGCATGCCTTAGAGATATTTCTCGACGGCATGTAAAGCCAAGTCAGAGGTCAATGGGTGGCATAAAAACTCTTGACTCCAGGTTAGTCAACACACGATAAAGAAAGAAGCCTATCGCAGTCCAATGCTGGACTTCGCCGCTCCCAAGTTGCACGAGAACACCCTGTACTCCACCTTCCGCATCTAATCTGACCCTTTCACCTTTGTAAGGTCGTTGGTCCATCTTAATAGGGGCTGAAGGACGGTCACCTTTTTGCTATAATCTGCTCTTTGCAATCGCCTAGTTTCTCATCTCAAAATCGAAAAAATATTCTCAAAATACCAGGTATTAAGATGTTCTTCTTGTTAAGTTTTAATTATCTGCCTGACCTTTGACTGGTTCAGGAAACGGGTGCTAAAAAAGTAAAAAGTAGTTTGTCGTCATGGAAATCGAGTTACCAAATGTTAATTAAATTCTGTTACGTAGTTTATTTACGGATATTTCGAGGCGTGGCTGTCGTGCCCCCAGAATAACCGGTTGCCGTTTTAGTCGAGTTATTTCAATATTCTGCTTTGGAATGATATGAAAGACAAACTGGAGTTAATGATAGCGTGACGGTTGACAGGCGAAAATAGAAGAAAAAAACGTGTTGCGCCGACCCCATGTAACATGACACAAGGGCAGGAAAATGATGCTTTGATATGAAATCGACTGTGCAGTTTCGTATGACGTGCAACTTGTCTGAATAGAGTCACGTTCACAGGTGTTGATGTTAGAAATAGTCTATTATACGTATTATTTTCCCATTGCAGTAGACAATTACTGTGCACATCACATTATACTTTGTGTAATTGTGTACTTGCAGAATAACGCAGTAATATGTTCCCTGTATGTAGTTTTTGCTTCCACAGTTTAATTCTTAAAATCATCTTTACGTGTCTTCATCATGTAGCCACCTGCACAGCTCTTACATTGGTTCGTTGGTAGTTCTGGAGGGGCAGGAACACCAAACTCAGTCAGCAGACAGGCTGGTCGCATATGGGTACACTTTCTATATTTAGGCGTCATTATGTCACCCAATCACGCAACGATGTTTCACAGCCTAGACGTTAGTTGAAATGCCCACACCTTAGCTCGTCTTATATAATCACGAGATGTTTACTAGCTGAAATGAGGAAACAATAACGTAGGTACCGGGAAATTGCAATATGACGCAGTTAGCCGACACTTTGGAGCGACTTCTTCTTTATCGTGTGATTAGTGCCTAACCTGGTGTCAGAATTTTTCTGCCGCCCATGGGCCTCAGACTTGGCTTTACATGTCGCACAGTGTATCCCGTAGAACAAGCCAGGTGGACAAAATTATTTTTCTTGATTTTCGTAATTGTATGTATAGATATAGTGCTTATATGATAATAATTAGTGTTTATTATAATTAAAACGCAAAATAAAAAAAATAAGAAATATTTTATGAACGTAAAATTTGTAATTTACAGAAAAAATATTATTTATCTAACTAAAATTACTCTAGACAACAAATATTAACAAACTAGTATATACAACAAATATTACAATAACTATTACACATAAATAAAAAACAACAGAACAAACAAGAGTTAACGAAACGTAAAATTTAGTTTTTATGTTAATGTATATAAAAACAACTAATCATCCATATCGGATTCATTAGAAGTATCCGATAAAAGATAATCATCTTGTTCGGACACCGGTCTATGCCGCACAGGTCGAGACTCAATTGTAGGAGCTACAATAAGCTTTAAGACCTCTGCGCACAAATTGTCCGAGTTTTTCTTGGGTACTTCCCGGAGGCTATTGATGAGAGGATCAGATGTTACAATCAACATGTTGAGCAAGTCTCTATTTGTAGCAATACGTGAGCACTTTCGGGTATTATGTTCCCTAAATCTCCGACAGTCTTTGTTCCTTGCTTCTTGAGCTTCTTCAGAAAGCTGTCCAATAGGAACGAGTGCATTTTTGATGACTTCTGTACTGTGAACAAGTATTTTGTGCACAGTGGCTGGCATGTAATACCACGAATAGAGATCGAGATACAGTCTTCTTGTTTCAAGGCAAAGCTTGTCGAATTCGACTAGGTTTATTTCATAACCTGAAGACAGCGCTCTCAATAACACACCAAAATTTTTGATTATTGTAACATCTAATCCTGAAATTTCAGCACTCAATTCTGAATCCCTGAAAAATCGCCGAGCAGTATTTCCATCATTTGATGAACCAAATCCTGGCTTTGGTTTATCGACAACCAATCCCATTTCATCCTTGAATCGCTGTTTAATATTTTCCGCTCGCTGCTTTGCACTAGCTTTTTCTTCTGTAGTCCTAGCTTGCCATTTTTGAATATCAAGTTTATAGCTTATGTGCAGAAAACACTCAAAACAACGAATCCAAGCATGTAATGTCGATAAACCAAAACCAAAATGTTCTTGGTTACTGTCGAATTTACCTACTTCTTCATTCATCATTTTAGGCGTAGCACCACAAATAAAACATTTTTGGGAAGATTGTGTTTCGGTCAAGGCGTTACAAACTTTCCCGTCAGTCATTGTCAGCAAAAGTTTATGATTAACAGAAATTTGAGAATCCGCAACTTCACACGATGTTGGCTCTAAGTTATCTATTAGTTCCAGGATTTTTCGGGTTTCAGATTTAGTCAACTCTGTTGTTTCCTTGGCAAAAATGAATTTAATGGGTCGACAATACATTGTTGATGATGAGCGAGGATTTTGCCAAACAATATTACCATCATTGTCAACTAATCTTAGGGGAACAAATGAAAATACGAATAAAAACTCATCTGTGTTGTCGCTATTCTCAAATTTCTGTTTATATGTGCTGTGACCAGAACTTCCATCACAACCCCATTTACTTAAAAGAGTTAGTGATGAACAAGGAAGTAAGCTTTCTATCACCTCTTTTTGTACTTCTACTAGACGCTCTACGGTTTTATTTAATATGGCTTGAAGATTGATTTCAGCACTGGACTCGGTTACACTAATAAGTTCTTCAGGAGGATAACACGCACGCTTCGACTTTTGTACGCACTTATACGATGGAAACACATGATGTCCTACTTTCATTGTCCACTTTCTTGTTTGTTTGTAGGTGTGTGTGGTGGATTTTGAATCTATATAATATGCCAAAGCTTCGTCACTGTTCAGTGGTCTATCAACTTGCCTAGAAGCGGATTTTTTTGTGGTTACACAAACATTAGCAGACTCTGGAGATTCACTTATGTCTTTTAACACTTTGGCAACATTTCGTTGTCCAGATGAACGCGCTGCTACTTCAGCAGCAGTTATTAATTCACCTGCACTACGCGATTGTACGAGATCTTCTACTTTACGTTTTTTGGTCTTAAATGAAGACTCTTCAAAGCTTTTCTTTGGCCTTCCAGCTGAGGTAGACGGTTGTGGTTCAGCATAATGAATGCGAGTAACGTGAAACTCAACGTCCTTGCCTTCAATCCACGTCTTATTCTTTTTCAAAAAAACCTCCTTTGATTTTCCTGCCGTAGCCCATTTTGAGGCAACTTTTGAGGAAAAGGTCGCTATTGTCGTTTTAATTCTTCTTCTAGATTCTTCAGTTATATCAACAAAATTAAATTTAGAAGAAATGAAGTCAAAAAGACGATCGTTCCGTACATCTTTGTGGTGTTTAAGCCACTCGTCAAATAACTCCATTTTTGTAATAGAGTTTACGATACCTGAAAGAAAAATAAAAAATCAGTGTTCGACTCGACTCTGCTGAGAATACTTAATATAATTCTAATACGAAAAGGTGTATCTACAATATATAAAAAGTACAGTGGGGGTACATGAGTGTACATTACTTTTTCAAGCTTTCAAAAACGTAAAAGATACAAAAATATGTAAAAAACTTGTTCATGTTTTCAAATTCAAATATATAATTTATGTAACGGTGCAGAAAGTTTACAGTTATACAAAAATGAAATACATACCTTCATTAATAAAATCCATCACTAAAACTTTTCACTTTAAAATAAAAAATCACAGAGAGATGTTGTCGTATTTGCCACAAAAATGCAACTGACCTATTTTTCAAATTGCAATTAACTTATTACCTACCATCGGGACCCTATGACTCATCGATCTGGAATGTGGTATGTAAACAATTCCTGGAATCGGGGGTGGGAGGGTGTTGTTTACTGAAAACTGTCGTCATATTCCGGGAAATTGACAATGAATTTTGTCTACCTGGGTTGTTCTACGGGCCACACTGTGTGTCGTCGAGAAATAGCTCTCAGGCGTGCTGGTTTCCTTAAGATGTTTTGCTTCACCGAAGCAAGAGATAATTATACAATACGCACATTATTATTGGAGCGACAATGACACAAATTCCATCTGACTTTTCTTACATCTCGCTATATTGCATCACTAAATTCTCCCTTATACCGCAAGCAATCAAATATCCATGGGTCACCATGTATGTTGACGTTGTTGCAAGCACCATTTTCGTGCAGTGAGTCAACGACCTGACTACCTGGTAAAAATCACGTACACACCAAAGTTAGAGGGGGGACATCATTCCATTCATTGAAAGTGACCTTATTATATTTTTAAAGGTTTGCCTTGAAAAAGTATTTATTTATTTTTATACCTTACAACGTGTTGTTTAGTTTTAAATCACGCGCATCAACTGAAACGAAAGTGATCAACAACTTAAAATGTCTTGCATAGTCAAGTGACATGAATATTCTAATTCTTCTCGTGTCTTGGCACTTCCTTTTCATATAGAGATGTCGCTTAATCCTTTGTGATAAGAACAATTTTGCTATAAACTTGTGCCAAAAAAACCTGAGAGTATTAATTATCCAACTAGTTCGTCAAGGTAGTTTTCTTTGGCGATTTGTCATAGTATGCAATGCCCATTCATAAATATTTGAAAGTAGCACATGCTTTGGACATTCATAGCATAGTATTTAAAGCGTCGTTGGCGCCTCTTTACGCTATTATTTTGAACGCTTGGCTTGATTGCTTTCTTGTTGACTTACCGCTCCAAATACGGTATGACAGGAGAGAAATAAATGGCTTTCTAGGTATCTTGAATTTCCGGTCGACGTTGAAAGCTGTTTATGATAATAAATAGATAAGAAACACATGGTTCTTCCTCCATTTTAAGTGCAACAGACTTTTCCCCTAACTATTTGGTATTCTGTCAGTCTGTGTAGATTATATTTCTGGTGCTATTCATTCGAGATCTGACCACGTGGCTGCTATCTATCAAAGTTCTGGAAGCGATTTCAATAAAGTATTTGAGACGTCCGCAATTTTTCGCACGAAATGTACGCTATCGTTAACAAAAAACTGGCTTATTGTTAATCAGAATAGTTGAAGGAGTGCAAAATTGGTGATAACTGTTGACTGATTATAATGTATCTGACGTCCTCATACAATGTTATTAACAAGACTAAAGTATCTATCTAGATAACAAAAACAAACACTCAGTAAATGGATGGGTTGGGTTCGGGTTGCAAATAAGTGAACTAAGAAACCGACGAGTGCAATTTCACTTTTTACTCATTTTAAAGTGATTATAACAGAGTGTAATAGTCTACTAGGCGACAGACTATAGACCCCTTCTGACTTACCAGAAGTTCCTCCTAATAATTTTGGGAGATGCCTTTGTCCAAGTCGATACAGGCATTAGGAATTAAACTGGCGTTTCGATAAATATACGTATAGGTACTATACTTTTTACCCATGGCAGAAACCACGGGACGCAACCTGCTACGATCCCATCAATTAACCTTTATACAAAATTACTTATTTCATGTTCTGAAAATTGATAAATGTACGAAGTGTCTGAGATGGTTTTGTTTTGATCTGATAAGGAATCCATATAACTCCTTAAGTTATGACATAAATTAACCCTCATCAGATATAACAGCAGTTTTGCTCATCGCCATAAACTCTTTGCTACCAAGTCCTACAACCGACTCCTGTTTCAGGCCCTCTCCGAGAACATCTCCGGCGTGATCCTGTTCCACGAGACCCTGTACCAGAAGGCTGACGACGGCACCCCCCTGGTGGGTCTGCTGGAGAAGCGTGGCATCATCCCCGGCATCAAGGTCGACAAGGGTGTCGTGCCGTTATTCGGATCTGAGGATGAGTGCACCACTCAGGGTAAGTTCTGCTGACGTTTTTTTTCAAGTGTTCGTCATTGTGACCTGCTGGATTTGCTTAGGTGTCTGCAACACTAAGATGAACGTTAATACAACGTGGACCCTTCACGTTGCCGTCAACCAAGCATTCCATACATCAAACTAAATTACGAAAAAAAAAGATTGATGGCAAACGACTTTTTTTTTTGTGAAAACTGGGAAAATTAGGAACTCAGTTGGTCCAGAACCAAAAAATAATCGGAATAACGTGGAGAACACGTGCCTTTCACATGTGGCTTTGTTACGAGTCTTTATACACGCATTATTTATCGTTCTTGAAAAACTAGCATTTGACGTACAAACGATGGTGGTTGTACAATAATTGTAAAAGCGACGAATGTCTCTCAAATTGCGTCGCATTTAACCAAAGTTAGTGAACTTTGCTTTGCCAGTTTTCGATCGATATTGCTATGCATAATTGAATACGGCATGACTTATCGTGGATGCGATGTTTGTCGCCGAGTGAATACGATGCTTGCAATATGAATAAATAAATGCAACGTATCATACGCCCTAAAAAACAGCCCCTCCCACGCTTGCTCGAGCTAACCCGCGATGCTGAGCCAGTAGTTTTAAATCACCCCTAAATAATGATATCGCACAGATCCAGCCTGTTCTTTTGCTGCCCTCCCCCGTCGTCGCCCTAAGCCGAGGCCCGTACCCCACAGGGGATGCCCTTAGCGAGTTGTCGCTTAGTTTATAAGTTTTTACCCTGGCTGCCTTACACTCAAGGCACCCACAGCATTGTCCGGTTAAGCAAACGACAGCCTCATAGGTTGACCTGCGAGATGCCATTACAAAAAAATCCTTAAAATAGTTAGCTGTTCCTCGCTTACATTTAGGCCCGATCTTTGCACTTTCTCACTTCTTTTGGTTGGATAACTCGAACAACAGTTGCGTCGTATTTGTTGCCAGAAACCAGAAATTGACCAAATTATCGATGTCAATGTAAGAACCGGTTTTACGACTGCTTCCAACAATTACACAAGAGCTTTTGAGCCCATGATCGGTTCCTTCGATCCTTAACTTCGACATTTCTATTTTAAATGCACATAAGTAATATGAATACTGTTTAAATATAGGCTCATGTGATTGGTTAGCTCAGACAGAAGGTAAAGATAATTATTATTATCAAAGTAAATACCGATTGTCATGACATTATTATCTTCAGAAAAGGGATTTGAGCGGATGACAGCACTTATAAACTCTTTGATAGTTTTCCGTTGTAGGTATGTTTTGTTGGATAAATAAGTAATACCGATTGCAATGTTCAAACAAGTACTTCTTCCTGTATTATGCGACCCTAGTCATTTCGTTCGAATCTAATCCAGTAGAAATAATAAATCGCTGTTTGTTTTTTCTTTTATTATCGCTATACTGTTATAATTTTCCTAACGAGAACTTAATTCAACTTTAAACCAACATTCGAATTAATTCATAGAAGTTTTTTAAAATCAATGGCGCAGTTATATTTCAAGAGCAGCGTTATGTAGGAATGGATATTCGCATTTCAAGTAGCATAAAGGTTTGAAATAAGTCTATAATAACCACATACTACCAAAGCATTTTAATGCCTAGAAATAAAATCGTTACAAAATGTTCCCGCCTCACTTTTATCGTGAACAAACATTTTTATCGACAACGCTGACCTTTTAGACCTTTACACAAAACATGTCGGACGGTACTCCGATCTCTTTCACCATCTGTTTTAAAATCTTAGTAGTTTGACATCAGCATTATTTATTGCATAGCTCCTCTCACATTCAGGGGTGTCAATATACGCTCCTAAACTCCTCTTTATCCCTGGTACTCATTTATAGCATCACTAAGAAACTGCCCGGATCTGCGAAGCCCAGAAAGCTTTGACACTAATTTGTGTGGGCAGACCACACCAAAAGACCAGGGGTCTATATCAATCTGAATAAAATTGATTGAACTGGAACTCTTACCTAGGTGTATATTAAAATGGGGCACTGAATAATGATTATGTATTTTTAATAGTCAAAAATATGATCGTACTACGCAATCAGGCCGAGGGGCTCGACTTTTTATCTCACCTTATCTTCTCCAAAAGTTCGTAAACAAGTGATTGCGGAATGTGAGTAGGTATCGTATGAGATTGATATTGAAATAATGAGGTTGACAAAGGTCGTTATGTTGTCTTTTATTGTCATGCGTAATCATAGTGACCACGTCAAGGAAATTAACAGCTTACTAGCTTGAATTTAGAAGTATTTCTCATAGATTATAGAAAAACAGTTTTGGTCCCTACTGATTTAATAAACGGAAAGCAGTATAGAATTCTTGCTGCTATACTTGGTTGTTATATATTTAAATCGTCAGACAGTCGTGTTTTAATAGAAATTAATTTGTTCTCAATTGCTATTACTAGCTCCAGTCTTATGCTTGTTGAGTATATTGCACTCAATCTAAAAGTTACTGGGGTGTACCTACAGCTTGGTGCTGTAAAGTATGTTTCCGTATTGAGAAGAGGTTTTTTCATCAAAACATTGACTTTCAAAATAATCATCACAAGTTCTCATGTTGTTTTTAAAGTGGAGTTTTGTGATCCTCAGCATTATCATGTTTTTTGGCCACATCATCAGTTATATATTTTGTCGTCGATAGTAACGTATTTTCCTACTGTTAACAGAATCATTTCATCAGCCTAGAGTGACACACCCCCAAAGTAGATGATAAAACTAACATAAGTACTTATTGCATTTTTTTATGACATGGCAAAACTAATCATTGGAAAAAGCTGACTTACATATAACTAAACCTATGTGGCCGTTTTCTCGGCCTTTGCAAGTGTTGTCTGAAATCCAACCCAACTAGGAACTTAATATATTTAATACTACATACAGCTCCACAGTTTTTAACAATTCCCTGTCTTTCCTCAGGTCTCGATGACCTTGCCCAGCGTTGCGCCCAGTACAAGAAGGACGGCTGCCACTTCGCCAAGTGGCGTTGCGTGCTCAAGATCGGCCGCTTCACTCCGTCCTACCAGGCCATCATGGAGAACGCGAACGTCTTGGCTCGCTATGCCTCCATCTGCCAGAGCCAGCGCATTGTGCCCATCGTTGAGCCCGAGGTGCTGCCTGATGGTGAGTTAACTCCTACTAGATAATGTAACCCTAGTACTTCACCTTTTCCTTTTTGTATTTTTTTGGATCTACCTAAATAACCTATCGGCAACTAGTGAGCTCTTTTCGATGCTATTGTGATACTTACATCAATAAAAGGATAAAAATCTTATTTCTAGGTGAGCACGACCTTGACCGTGCCCAGAAGGTGACCGAGGTTGTCTTGGCCGCCGTCTACAAGGCGCTCAGTGACCATCACGTCTACCTTGAGGGCACCCTCCTCAAGCCCAACATGGTAAGTCGTCATGTTTGTTTTACTTTAGAACTCCTATACTCTTCTGGGACCCGTGCCTTTTGACGGCAATGTCAATGCTTGAATTCTTTACAGATTAGCTGGTTTGAGTAAAATAAGGTTTTATAAAATTGTATGTTATCCATTGCTCTCTAGGTGACCGCTGGCCAGAGCTGCAAGAAGACCTACACTCCTATGGACATCGGCCGTGCCACGGTCACCGCTCTGCTCAGAACTGTACCCGCTGCCGTTCCCGGTACGTTACTGCTACACCTAAACCTTTGCTTTTTAAGCCATGAAAATTATCAGTTTTGGTAAGCTTGTCTAGTTCTGTTCCCCAGTCTTTAACATCTCCATCCCTCATCTTTCCCAGGCATCACATTCCTGTCTGGAGGCCAGTCTGAGGAAGAGGCTTCAGTGCACCTGAACGCCATCAACACTGTCGACCTGAAGAGGCCGTGGTCCCTTACCTTCAGCTACGGACGTGCTCTCCAGGCCTCCGTGCTCCGCGCGTGGGCCGGCAAGCCCGAGAACGTGCTCGCTGGACAACAGGAGCTCATCAAGCGCGCTAAGGTGACTTGATTGTACTAGGAGGTTATGTGGTGAAGGATGTACTAAATCTCCAAAGACACTGAATTAACGTAGTAGGACACAAAGCCTCGGACAGCAGAATAGGCAAGTCTGCTAACGTGGCTTGATTGTACTAAGAGGTTATGAGGTGAAGGATGTGGTTGTAACAAAAGAAACTGCAGTGTCGTGGGGGGCTCTACAGAGAGCTTTCATCTCGAAGAATATTAAAAAACGAGCAAGGGTGCTGGAGACTGGAGGTAACTAATTTATACCAGGAATGAATGACGTGAAAGATGTGTACCTTAATCTAACTTACGTTACCATAGTATTTTCTTACTGTGCAAATAGAAAGGTAAGTTGACAATTCTTGCCGAACAGCAAAGTGAGACACTGAACAAAATACCTACGACAGTTCAGATTAAAATTTTGCACGTAATCTATTACCAACTTACTCCATCCATTATATTTATATGCATGTAATTTGTGTTGTCCTGTATCTGTCCTTATGTGTGACTAATTTGCATAGAATGTAGTTATTTTATATGTGGCTAGTGTTAAAAATTACCATGAAAAAAATGATCTTTGCAAAATTCTTCTCGAACAAAGCTAAAAATACTTCAATAGTGACCGGAAGCATGTCATACGAATCTTACGATATTATATGAAAAACTATTTTTGCACTACCCGCATATAAAAACCATCCTATTAACTAGAAGTAGTTTACTAATCAACGATTTTTTTTTTCTCCAATCCTCACAATTCAACATTGCACCAACGACGCCGCACTCCTGCGCATCTCTAACCCACCAATCACGTGACCGCTCGATGATTCTAAATCCAAACATCTAAATGTGGAACGAATGTGTTCTCTTGCCAATCGTGACGTCACAGGCTAACGGTCTGGCCAGCGTCGGAAACTACGAGGCTGGGTCCATCCCATCGTTGGCCGCGTCTAAGTCTAACTTCGTCAAATCGCATGCGTACTAGAATAGCAGCATAAGTTAACCATACACCTATTTTTAAGTCTAAAATATCACAGATCGCGCAAGCCATCATTCGATTTTTTCCTAGACAGTAAATGTTATTTTGTATTATATGTATCAAAATCGATTGACAGTAAAATATGGTGTATGGTCTTCTTTATATCTAGATGGATAATGAAATTGGCAGATAAAACATTTCACATTAAAAAAAAAAACCTTTGCAGACACGGCAATCATTGTTTTATTGTGTGTTTTTCTTATGTCTTTACTGCCTATTTCAAAATCTAAGTCTGAACAATTATTTATACTAAATAAACATTTTAACTAAACATCTACATTTGCGACAAAATTAATTAACTCGAATGTCGCTTTAATTATTATTTGAAATTGTTGTTGTTTACTAAATATTTTATATTTGGACCTTTTACATTCCACGAAAGTTTTTTTTTCGAATTTAAATGAAAACAATCACAAAATAATATCTCGTGTTGTGATTCATAAAATGGCATTTATTTTTTATTCAATTAGTTTTTACAATATTTTTTATTTTATTCGTAAGCTAAATTGTTTTATCAAGAATAATATAAATGAAAAAACAACGTATAACTGAAACTTAACCAATACGGAATTTTAATCATTTTTGCTTAGTTGTATTGTACGTAAAAATATAAGTATTTACATAATAAATATTTTACAAATAATACTACTGAGTCTTAACAGCCTTTTAAACATCGCGTTTAAAAATAGAGTAAGAAATAGTCGCTGCACTATTCGCCTCTCGCTCTTCCAAACACGTGCAAGCGAGAAAGAAAAACAAATCGTGCAGCCGCCATTTGCAATTCTATTTTGAAACGTATTGTAGTTTGCATGTACATGTATCTAATTTGTAGAATGCCTGAATAGTGTGTAGTACCAACACTAATCGCTTTGTGTGCTTGACGTTGTTGAAATAAATAATAAATATCGTTTGTGTTTGTGTTTATTTCACCTTTTAGTTGTAGCTATTTAATGCGTAGCAGTTGTAATCATGTTGCTGTAGTAGAAATACCTTCACACAGTATCTGAAAGCGTGGTCCCATAATAGTAAAATTTTGTTGAAAAGTTTATTCAATTTCAATCAGAGCCTGTATTGCGAATCAACCAAACAGCTCCGGACCAAGTGTGGACACAGGAATCTGACAGATACTAAGTGTCCGTGTCCGGAGTCACTTCCGCGTTTTGTCTGTGACGGTTTGATGTAATCTTTATAGGACCTCACTCTAGAATTGGCCATTTTTTAATACTCGTTTACAATTTTCGCTGCTTAAAGTTCAAATAACCCATTTTTACTACATAGTATGCTCATCATCTACCTATAGCTACGTATAGACGACTCGGGAGGCGGGTTGTGCGCATACGAACTTATATTGTTCGCCCCATATGCTGGGTGCTTAGCACCGAAAGTAAATCCATTTATTAGTTTTAAGTAGTAATGTTTGAGTGAGTTAGGTTCTACAATATGGATTTCGAGTCTACGTAGCTGATATCAAAATCTTTCAATGCTGGGGAGGTTTCTGGCTCTTCTGTAGAATTGTCTTAGCTTTAGTGACTGGTTGACCAACATAACAACTGTAACAACCAATCACATAAGTTGGCATGCCATTTGACAATGCTTAAAATAATGAACAAGCTTTCAGAATCCACATTCAACGTTTGAGTATGACATTTTGTGACGTAGGTATTTAGCAACATACAGCCTTCAATAGAATCAAAAGCCGCCCGCCTTTTAATCCTGAAATTTAGCGTAGTTTCATATTAGCGTTTTTTTTTGCGCGCGTATTAGCTCGTTTAAACTGACGCGCTTACACGCGCGCTTCATATTGCTTCAAAAAACCGCGTGTACATGCGGTTTTTAAGCACGTCAACGCTCGTACGAGTTGCAGGTGTGTCAAAAGGCGCACCTATATGTGCCTGATACGGCGTCCCAAAACAAGCTTATAAGCGCCGAAAATACGCGAATCTGAAACCGCCCTGTAGAGATTACACTGCTCCCCTGTCCTCCCCTAATTAGGTCCAAAACACCTCAATAAAACTGGATTGCGACCTTTGGAATATTTTTTTTTTTTTTGAGAAAATAAATACCGATTTTGTCGATGGCTCTCGTCTGCCTTAGAATGTGAAGATCTAAGTAAATAGCCATAAAATAAATAAAATTATAAATAGTTGAAAAACTACAAACAAAGTTATCAACTATCATTTTTATTAGTACCATCACGAAGTGTTAATTTCAGGTCTAATCAACGTGACCTTGATCTTTAAAATATTTGTCAAACATTAAAAAGTTACCAGTCAGAAAAAATACAATCAATTTTATTTTGGGCTACATCACAGTTCGGTTTAATTTATTTTGGCTAACAATTACTAAATTGGACAAATTGATTTTAATTCATGCAAGTTTTTTTTACTTAGTGTTTTTTTACCTGTGGTTTGTTTGAGCCCAAATTTATTGAGATTACGAGGGAATTGATGAATGGTTGAGAAAAAAGGTGTAGAAATTGTAAAGCTGTTTTATGAGTATAAATTTCAGCATAGACAACAGCTGTGATCTTGTTTTAGAAATTGCCAGTATGCAGAACCTACTAACTTTGTTTTATTCATTTATTTTGTATACCTACATGACCAAAGTTGCCATAATTAATAATTCAACATGACTAAAATACGTTTTTTCTGTTTCTTTCCAGGGTAACGGCCAGGCGTCGCAGGGAAAATACGTGGCGGGATCAGTAACAGGTGTGGGCGCCGAAGCCGGTCTTTTTGTAGCAAACCACGCGTACTAAACGCACAACACAACATTCACTACACTATGTCGCTAAAAACAAGTAGTACACATCGATCGTCGCTACGAGAATATCCGCTAAGCGCCACAGAGTATAGACAAAATTATAACAAGCTAGCATTATTTTGTTTCGTTTATCGCGACAAAGATACAGACGGTTTATTTCACGTCTGTCATTCAACCGAGAATGTCGCCTTTAGTTACAATTATTCGGTCTTCGCGCCGAGAATGAAGTTCCATTTATGAAGTATAAAAATTGGCGCGAAAAGTTTAGAGGTTTTAAGCAAAATGTTAGTTTTAAGACACAACAGTAAAATATTCTCAAATTGCTTCTTGTATGTTCATGCATACGTATTTGTAATGAAATTAGATTTAGATTTGAAGTTATTTATTGAAAAACATCTAGAAAATTGTATTTAATAGTCGCATTAACTGTAGTGGTTGAAAAATAAATGTTGTTATTGTGCTATTAAGAAAGAAATTATTAGATTTTTGATATTAATTTATTTACAAAAAAGAAACATGGTATATGAAGTGTTATTTTTAAAAGCAGACCATCATGTAAGTTAATTTTGTATCTATTGATTTTTTAAATATCATTTTTAGTTTGTAAACTATTTTGATATTTTTAAGAGTATAAAATTATATTAATCTTTGATCAGGTAGTTTTGTTTCATTTCATTAGAAGTACCTTTATTTATTTAGATAACCCTTACTAAGAAGATAGATATGATACCAAACTATCTAAAAACACGGAAACTATACTTTTTCTTTTGAAGAAGTTTGGTAGCTCAGTGATTTTCCTTTTCTCGTCTGTAATCTCTGCAGAATTGAAAACAGAATACCTTCAATGCTGGTTTTATTCTGTACCAGCCTTGCCCGCGACTTCGTACGTGTGGTACTTGAATAAAAAAAAGATCATTTCTGTGGTAAAATGTAGCCTATATATTAAGTTAGGCATCTAGCAGTAGAGCGGTGAAAACTGCGTTCAAATCCATGCAGTAGTTTTTGCGTGATGCGCGTATTAACATTCAGACAGAAAGACAGACAAAAATTCTAAATACTAGCTTTGGCTTCTGTTGCTCTAATGAAGACCCCCATATACACTCTTTTGCAAAAAAAAACGGGCACCTAAGGAAATTTACGTTCTAAGGTCTATTTGAGTTAATTAAATGAAATTTATTTCTTTGACGTAGTCTGTATACTTATATTCGTGTAAATTAATGCGCGTGAAGTGAATTCGGGCAATTAAAAGAAGAAAAACGATGGATTCTTTAAAACCGATGTACACGCCCAAACAATAAGAAGTGGTCGGCAATAAAGACAAGATTTTTTTTTACTTTTTTTAATTAAATACAGTTACTAATGTAAAAACCTAATAACGAGTGTGACCTCCTCTTGCCAAAATCACAGCTTGAATCCTTCTGGGTATGCTTTCCACGATGTTTTTAATAACGTTTTGAGGAATACGTTCCCACTCTTCTGCAATTACTCTTTTTAGCTCCCTGATGTTTTGTGGAGCAGGTTGCACTGATCTTACCCGTCTCTTTAGAACATCCCAGACATGCTCAATTGGATTGAGGTCAGGACTTCGAGCTGGCCAATCTAAACGACGGATCCCAACTTCTTGCATGTACGCTTCCACGTCGCCAGAACGGTGCGGGCGAGCATTGTCGTCCATAAAAATGGAATCTTCCCCAAGTGCAGTCAATGTGGATTGTGTTGTGCATATGGAATTAGGACTTCCATTATGTACCGGTGTGCATTGTGCCATTTTCTATGAAAACTAACTCCGTATGCTCCGTCGAATTATTGCTGCCCAAAACATAACGGAGCCTCCGCCATAAGGAGTGATTTCTTCGAAACACACTTCCGCATAGCGTTCCCGTGGTCTTCGCAGCACTCGCCGGCGTCGGTCCTCTCCACACAAAGAGATTCTAGCTTCATCAGAAAACAATACTTTATTCCAGTCCTCCAGAGTCCATGAAGCACAGTTCCGAGCAAACTGAAGTCGAGCAACACGGTGCTCACGGAGTAATTTAGGGCCCCGAGCTATGAGCGGTAACTCCTGATATTGGCAGCCAAAAGCCTCCTCCTGACCGTCCACAAGCTAACTTCTACTCCTCTTACTTCTTCAAGGCTCTTCTTCAGGTCCACACTTGACGCCTTACGATTCCGCAACGCCTGACTCACCAAAAAGCGGTCATCTCTTGGTTCTGTGCATCGTTTTCTTCCCGAACCGGGTCTTCTTTTGACCGAACCGGTTTCTTGATACCGTTGCCAAGTCCTCTGGACAGTTGAACTACTCACATTTAGCCGCTGAGACACGTAAGTTTGCGAACAACCTTCTTCAAGTAGGGCTATAATTTTACCGGCCCTTATCGCTTTATCACTCATATTATTATCAAAAAGTGGTATTTAATGTAAAAAGAAAGATTAAATTGTTTAATTTGCAGAAAATATCCAAAAAGTTTTAAAATATCGTAATCAGTTAAAAATCGTTTCAGCAATTCGCCCCATTAGTAAAGCAATTTTAGAATAATCCACAATAATCATTATTTTTCTTTTATTAATTTTAAATTTGGAACGTAAAGAATCATGTCAGGATGCTTCAAATAACATGCCAATACATCGTCAAATTAATAAAACCTATTTCTTGTTCTTCTATATTGAAGTAGAGAAAAAAATCTAAAGTGCCCGTTTTTTTTTGCAAAAGAGTTTATTTATTTTTTCAATATCTCCAATGTTAAGATCGGTCTGTTACAATTTACTTATTAGATATATCTAGGGTACCTATCTGGTTGAGGTTTACTTGTGTGGTAGCACCCGTATGAAGCGGGAATACTATTGAAAGAGTATTCAGGTCGTTGCCCTCTCTTATCCTTATCGGTCCAATTTATTTAAAGTAAGGCGAGGCTCCCACTATCGGTGGGCATCGGTACAGCTCGGGCGGCTTCGGGTGGTTTCGGGATGCCTCGGCAGTCGTAAGCATATCTGTAAGGACGCTTAGGCTGTCTTCGGGTAGCTCAGGTGGTATTTTCGTGGCAGACACGTCGCAGAACAGTCATAACATTCACCGCGCTCGCCTCCATTACCTTGGCAATACCCAGAGGAAAATAAAAGGCAACAGCCTCATTAATTACACGTATAGGTTCACCGAAAGTACATCTTTGCTTCCAAAGCTTATTCACCCAAAATCTTATTTTTTGCCTTAAGGCGGAAGCGCCAGGGTAGCCCGCGAAATTTAAATTTTCTTACGTTTTTTGCAATTTGCCGGTCATTGTTATTATGCCGGACTTATTCTTAGGCTGTAAATACCTATTACAGCCGCGAATCATATTTTGTTCAATGTACTTACATGTAAAGATAAAGATAAGATAAAGATAATTTTATTTTGCAAATATGGGTAACATTAAATGGTGACAAAAAAACATTGAAAAGTTCAGCCATATTTTACCACGTAGGCATGCAAAAGATATAATAAAACATCAACTTATAACTAAAGAGTACAATTAAAAAAAAAAAATTACACGAAAAGTAGGTACACAAAAAAAAATAAACATTATTCTAACTTAAAAAATCTTTCTCAGTAAGGTATTCACTTAAATTATAATAAGCTTTCACCACTAAAAAGCTACGAAGTCTTTTTTTATGTATGCCTGACAATGACCGGCAAATTGCAAAAAACGTAAGAAAATTTTAATTTCGCGGGCTACCCTGGCGCTTCCACCTTAAGGCTCCAAGTTTCTCTTCTTCTTCAGCAAAATGGACAATGAGAACTAAATCCCAATCCACCATTATAAATACACACGCACAACTGTTTTCACGTAACGTTACGACTGCTCTGCGACGTGTCTGCCACCCGAACTATCCTTAGTTTTGCCGAAGCTACCCGAAACCAGCCTCAGCGTCTTTAGGTATGCTTACGACTGCCGGGGCAGCTCTCAGGCGCCCGAGGCCGCCCGAAGCAGCCCTCACGCGCCCGAAGCCACCGTAAGGCGCCCGAGCTGTACCGAGCCGCACCGATGCCCACCGATAGTGGGCGCCGCACCTAATGTTCAACTTGAATATACGTCTGGCTATTTCTGGCATAGCCACGACGGTGTCATCATCATCTGCCTAGCCTGTTTCCCAACTTTATTGGGGTCGGCTCCCAATATTACCGGATGCAGTTGAATACCTCCCTCCCTTTGGAGGCCTTTGCCCTGCAGAGGGCACACACATGAGGCTCATAATAATAAAAAAAATAGTTGAATACCAGTGTTTTACATGGAGCGACTGCCTATCTGACCTCCACAACCCAGTTAGTACCTACTGGCTAATACGGTACCCCTTGGTAAGACTGGTTTTCAGAGCCACGACGTTGTACCTATTTTAATAATCATACAGGTATCACAACTAAGAACATAACAACTAGCTGGTCAGCCGACTTGTCTCTAAATTTAATGGAAAGTCACCCATCCACGGAGTAACCTCGGCAAGCGTAGCTTACGGTCCCTAGTAGCATTGTTATGCCACTAGCACTTCACTAAATTTTTTGGTCTTATAGTCTCGAATTTTAACCAAAAAGCTTATTGAACTGTAACACAAATGCCCCCATTACAAGCACCTGTAATGAATTCTAAAAACCATGGCTTGTGTCTAAGCCGTCTCGACAGTTAGGTGGAAAGTTTTTGCAACATTCCAACATTAGTATGCAGACGAACTATATTGCTTAATGAACCGTTTAATTGAACTATAGTCTAGAGTCAAGCCAGTCACTAGCTAGACGAGTAAGGCTGCGTTTAAACCAGAGAGATGTGGGTGAAACTAAAGATACAATGGAGCATCTTTAGTTTAGTTAAATTGTGCACAACAGCGTCCGGTGTCAGCACAATCTAATTCCCCATCATCATATTCTATCATCGGAAGAGCAGAGATAATGGTGAAGCGTCACCGTTATATGGCTGAAGTTCCGCGGATCCGAACAAAGCACGCTGCTTCCACATATTTATTGTGCGAACCGCCAGTCTGTGGAATTCATGAACGTGGACGTTACATGGTGTACCGCACTGTAATGCTCAGTTCTCCTCACTTACTGTTGTAATGCTCGATTCTGAAATGTTACATTACAGGCAAAAAATGAATTTGAATGCGGTGCCTTACATCTCTGTTGGAACCCGCAGCCCAAGGTTGGGGAGTGACTGGTGGTTTCGCTAGGTATTTTACCCGGCTTCGCCGAAGTCTATTGGGTTTTAAGGTTCCGAATGAGTGAAAATCGGATCCCTCATAATCTTACTTTATTGTTTATTGGTTAAGTGGCAGGTGTTTTGTTTAATAGGCAGGGATTCTTTGACTCTAAGACAGCATCATTCTCGCGACTGAATATGATCAGGAAAAGTTTTGTGGGCCCAGGGTGGAAATGGAAAGTTTCATGTCGGTTTTCAGGATAGCTTCGAAGCCAAACAAAACTAGCAATAGAAAAGTTGTCTATTTTCTGTCTCAGCTACCCCAAATCTAATTGCCGTCGCCTACTGATTCGTGGGCTCCTCAATTGATGTTACCTACATTTTACATCCTAGACGAAAACCGACGCATTTTCACTATTCATATTGATGATTCTTTGTCACATCCCGCCTACATACCTTTATAAAGATGATAACTGTCCTTTTTCCCTAATATCTTGCAAACTATCAAAAATGGTTAGGTTAGGTTCATCATCAATCATAGCCCGACTTCACGCACTGCTGGGTATATGCATCTCTTTGCTTGTGCCAAGCTCCACGCTCTTGTGCCAGCCTCATCCAGGCAAATCCCACGATGGCAACAATGCCGTCTGCCCATCTCGCCACCGGATGACCTACACTTCTCTTTCCAGTCTTTGGACGCCACTCCGTCACTGCTTTACTCCATCTGCCATCACCACGCCTTGCTAGGTCAAACGCCTTTGGTAGGTTAGGTTACTTCCTGCCAAATCAGCATCTGCCTAGCCTAGCAACTATGTTGGGGTCGGCTTCCAATCTAAACGGATGCAGCTGAATACCAGTATTTTACATGGAGCGACTGCCTGTCTGACCTCCACAAGCTTGTTCGTACTGGGTAATACGATACCCCTTGGTAAAACTGGTTGTCAGACTTTCGGGCCACTCTGACTACCTGTAACGACTGTCAAAGATCTACAAATGACAGCCGGGACCAACGGCTTAACGTGCTTTCCGAGGCACGGAGGAAACTCGGTATGTAATGGGTGGTCACCCATTCACGGACCAACCCAGGCAAGCGCGGCTTAACCTGACGATCGACCCGAGCGGCTGTTATTATTTAGCCACGAGCTCCTCCTACTCCTCCTATTTTCTGCTAAATGTGGTAATAAAATTACACTTTTGTTGGTACCTGGGGGGAAACTTCCATCTGGGGAGAACGGAGGTTTATTTTAATTTTATTTAACTCTTTATTTTCATGCAACGAAGGCTAAAATAATCTTACAGGTAGGTACATAGGTAATAAACTAATACATATTAAAAACATTACAAAAACTATTAACTACGTTGGGTCGGCGACGTATTGTGCTCAGTCGAGGTGTCGTCGAGCCTTCAGCGAAAACGCCGATACTTCACGACACCCTCCGGCCATAATCCCTCTTTCATAAAAGTCTCGAGATGGTGAGTCGGGACCTGGGGATTATGTCGGACTCTTATCAAATAAAACCCCACTGTTCCAATAGTTGGAATCCAACTAATACCAGGCGGGCAGGAGAAACAAGTACCTATACATTCAGCCCGTTACGCCTGGCGAACTCCATCACCAAGTACAGCCGATCACCAGGCTCAACCCCAAATTCGCCACCCTGGCAAATTATCTACCTAACATTCTTCTATCTCGTACGTCTAATCCAATTCCCGGCAATAATTTGTAAATTTTGTTTCCAGACGCCTTTGAGTCAAGCATTCGTATGCGGTAAAACTGCAGTTCCAAGTTTCCAACTGAATTGTGCTATTGCTATCATCTGCTTGTTATTTACTTTCTAAGGAATAAATGATTTTATCCTTATAATTTCAATTTGTATTTGTTTTAATTTCATGGGGGTTCATGGGCTAAATGCCATAATTTAAGACATTGATGGTTTTTCGATTAAAGTAGGCAATTTATCTGATATCTTCCATCTCTATATATTTTCGTCTATACCAGTGTCTTCCAGTGTAAACTATTCTTTAGACTTTAGACTGAGGTGTCTAGCTAGCTAACCATCAGATATTATTGGCGCGGCGTTTCCATGTCGTTTAACTTCACCTTGCACAGAGAAACTCCAATGGGTTCTGGTAGATTTTCCCATAAAGACTATAAAATAACTTTTGTAATGGACTGTAAAGTTACCATACCTACGGGTTGAATGCAGAACCTCATCTTTTTGAAGTCGGTAAAAAATAGGAACAATTCCAATTTTACATTATAAAACTTTTTTTGCAGAAAAAACCCAAAAATAAATGGAAAATAACTTCAACTTAATAAGAAATGTCTTTGATATTTTTTAAGAAATTGTAAAAATATAAAAGATGCGTGTAAACATTTATAAACGTAATAAAATGAATCTATACATATAAAATTTAAAGTCCTGTCTGACTGATATATATCAACGCACAGCCCAAACCGTTGGTGCTTGAGACATGAAAATAGGAGAATGTATTCTTTTTGAAGAGTAGGTATCCCCTAAGGAAGGGTTTTTCGAAATTCCACCCCTAGGAGGGTGAAATGGGGGGTTGAATTTTCCTTGAGACTTTATATTCTCTAAAATTTAGTACATACTCTTCAGTTAAAATTATGAGAAACGTGTATCACAGTTTTTCCAAAATCCAATATAAAATTCGAAGTCCTGATTGACTGACTGATATATTAACACACAGCCTAAACCGCTGATCTTAAAGACATGAAATTTGGAGGGTGTATTCTTTGTGAAGAGTAGGTATCTACTAAAAAGTCGATTGACTCGAAAATTGGTGTAGGTACATACTCTTCAATTAAAGTTATGAGACAAATGTATCACAGTTTTTCAGAAGACGTGTCTGTAAATTTATTTACTACGAACAATTGCTAGGGGAACGCGAGTAGTTGAAGTCAAAACGTATGTGAAACGGTCTCATTTGTGGTCATCAGTGACTAAACTTAGTCTTACAGAAAATACGAGAGTCCATCTGAGGGGAGATGATTTTGCTCGTAATTTTTCAGATCTTTTAATCAAAATAGGATATCGTGATTACCTAGAAGTGGATAATAAAATAATTCTCCATACTGAGTTAGGCACAATTGTGACCACAGTAGAAGAGCTTATAGTTAAAATCTACCCAGATATGAATAAAATCCACGATAAACCTGCAGAATGCCATTCTAACACAGAAAAATAACCTTCCAAGTGCAAGTCGTACTCGAACACACAGGGTTCCGTAACACTAAATAATATAATAACAATATTTTTAAAGCTTATTCACATGTAAATTAACACTCAACAGCAATAATAAACTTTCTTTTCATAGTATGTTATTGAAAACAAAAGTTACTGCTGCAGTTTGACGAAAAAGTCCCATTAATTTAAAAAAAAAGCATTCAAAAAATCTCGATATCATTTTTTAAGAGCTATCGATGGAGACCCCATAAAGTTAAAATACGTTTATGTTTTTTTTTTCAACCCTCAGTTACATGCATATGGAGGGCACTAATATATTTATGTTTTTCAAAATTTTACATCATATTTGTGTAGCGGTTCATAGAAGATCTACTCTCCAAAGTTCAGCTGAGTCGTGCTTATAGTCTCGGAGTAAAATGGCTGTGACATACGGACGGATGGACAGACCGAATCTATAAGGGTTCCTTTTTTGCTACTTGGCTACGGAACCCTAAAAACGACCAAGCTACAATACTTATATATAATAATTCCAGCCTGTAACTGTCCCACTGGGGGGCAAAGGCCTCTTTTCATACAGAGAAGGCACGAGCATTGATCACCACGCTTGCTCAAGACGGGCTGGCGATTTCAGACTCATATTGATTATAAGTCCAGGTTTCCTCACGATTTTTTCCTTCATCGATATCTGTGATGTCCAAGATAAACTTAGTACATACGAATTGAAAAAATCACATTGGTACTTGCCCTGATTTGAACCCACAACCTCATGCATGAGAGGCGAGGCCTTAATCCGGGCCATCACGACATGACAATCATCAATGAAATTATTTTGAGATCGTTCGAAGCAGTTGAAAATGGTTTAAATCAGTGGACTAAGTGACAAACAACGATGACGCCATACGTTACCCGGTTGAATTTCTTAGCACATTGAAGCCTTTCGGCCTGCCAACTCACAAGTTAAAATTGAGAGTTGGCGCCCCAGTAATGTTGCTGCGTAATTTAAACGCGCCAAAATTATGCAATGGCACCATTGCAATGAAATGTTATCGAGACAACTATACTGACCGGTTTTTCCCGTGGTAAGTCTGTGTATATTCCGAGGATTCCTCTAACTACCCCTTCGACTTTTGTGCAGTTTCCCCTCAAAGTCTGCTATGCCATGACCATAAGTAAATCTCAAAGCCAAACTCTTAATTTAGCAGTGGTAGACTTATGGAAGAACTGCTTTTCACACGGCCAGTTATACGTGGCCTGCTCAAGCGTAAACTCCCGGAGCAGCTTGGTGATTTTAGCACCTGAAGGAAAAACAAAAAATATTGTTTACAAAGAAATTTTGCGGTAGTTAAAGTATTTCGTTGTAAACAATATTAATTATTTATTCTGTTTTTACACACGCTTTGAGTTCTGTTAAAAACATACAGTTACTCTCAACCCAGAGATTGTGGTTTAGTTTTACGGAGAAGTTCGTCCTTATTGCTTTGTTTAGGATATTTTCAGTTCGTATGTGCAATGAGAGGGAGTGAGAGCGCATATATTGTTTGTTTCTGGAAAAAAATGTCACATTTATTTCATGTAGGCCGCGCGGGCGGAGCCGCGGGCAGAAGCTAGTACTACATAACATAGGTAGGTATTAAAGAATTTGTTACTAAAAGAGGCAAATTCTAGTTTATTCAGCATTCTGAAAGCGAAATAAAGAAATACCTATTGCAATTGTTTTATACTGAGAAAAAATCGTAACTTGATATACTTAGCTACCTAATGCTTTGCTGTTGTAATTATTCAAGGGATCAAAGACCTACCTTATATTATATTATATCATATATTCTCGCTCGTTTTGTAGAAGGGGGGCAACAGATCAAGAGCAATGGTGGCTCAGTTGTAACGGCACCGACTTACGAGTACCTAAAGCATATAGTATTTATTGTATAGTGTTTGACCTAAAGGGTTCGTACACAGGCAATCGTTTTATTTCACCTCTGCTCCAGTGACGAATTTATAGTTTTCATAAGTATACGCCACTTTGAGGAGCTCGTGGCTATACGGGGTGGAAGGGACACCGTATCGAAAACGGAAACCACATAATTATGTGCATCATTCTGAAATGACCACATAGAAATTCTTCGTCGGTTATTAAAAAAAAAACAGCTGTTCCGTACATTTTGACCGTGGGTTCAGAATGATATACTTACTGAGTATGTGGTTTCCATTTTCACGTCGGTGTCCCTTCCACCCCGTATAATATCAGCCGCTCGGATTGATCTTCTGGTTAAGCCGCGCTTGCCTAGGTCCGTGGGTGACCACCCATTAAATACCGAGTTGCCTCCGTGCCTCGGAAAGCTCTCTAAGACGTTGGTCATTTGTAGATCTTTGACAGTTGTTACAGGTAGTCAGTGGCCCGAAAGTCTGACAACCATCGTTACATAGGGTTATCGTATTACCCAGTACTAACTGTGTTGTGGCATTCAGATAGGCAGTCGTTCCATGTAAAATACTGGTATTCGGCTGCATCCGCTTTAACTGGAAACCATTTGCTTAAATTTTAAAAAGAAACCACCTGTTATTTGAGGCGAAAGAACTCTTTTTTGTTTTTGTTATTGCACTAGTGACCCGCCCCGGCTTCGCACGGGTGCAATGTTTTCTCTACTATAATATGCATGTATTATACCTTCCTCTTGCATCACTCTATCCACATATTAAAAACCGCATCAAAATCCGTTGCGTAGTTTTAAAGATCTAAGCATACATAGGGACAGACACAGCGGGAAGCGACTTTGTTTTATACTATGTAGTGATGGACATTATGGTGACAGCACACTCTCGCCGCGACGAGTGCGAGAGGGTACAGCCAAGTGAGGAACACCAAGGCTAGACGAGCGTTCCTATACATACAGGGTTGAACGGACACCGACGCGAAAACGGTTACCTCTCATTCATCACATCGTTCTGAACCCCTCACAGAAATTTTTCATCAGTAATTTACAAAAAGAATTTGCTGTTGTCCTACAAAACTGCAATACCTACACGGTCAAAATGTATGGAACAGCTGTTTTTTTTTGTTAATAACCGACGAATAGTTACTATGTGACTCCGGTCCAGAATGATGTACTTAGTACGTGGTAGGTAACCGTTTTCGCGGCGGTGTCCCTTCCAACTTGTATACGCATTTGCCCCGCATGCCATAAATAACGTTAATCTGATATAAATGGCTATAGGTGCGTTTCGGCCAATTTCCCCTTCGGAAACGAGCTCGATCATTCACGACACAAACTTCGGCTGTTTGTCCCCATTTCACCCACCTTCGGGGTTGAAAGTGATCGAGTCAATAGCCCCCGGAATTTGCATACGCTCTGAATTCACGTGATTTTATTCGAGAAAAATCGGATTAAAATGGCTGAGAAAGTTTCGATAGGCGTTTGTGCGGCGTGAATTTGTTTGGGGTTAAGGAACTGGTAAAGTTTTGCGCTCTTTTCGTGCCATTTACTGGGGTTGTGATTCGTTTTATACATCGTAGGTATTCCGTTTAGGATTCGACAGTTTTGGAAGCAGATATTTTCTCACATCGTATGTTTAATCTCCTAGATAAAATCTAGATAAGAATTTATTTCGTTTAAGTGTCTAAAATTAAATTGTCAATTTAAATTTCAGCCATACAAATTACAAATATGCGACCTGTGTGGCTGAAAAAAAGTGACAATTTCAGTGCCACTTTTTTAAATATAACAAAACTCGTTTGGGTTAGTCTGTGTGAAACTTTAAACTTTTCAATACAGATATCGTTTGCGGTCTTTGCTTCAAGAACAGTTTGTCGTCCAAACGTGCCTAAGGTTCTAGTTGCAATAAATCATTCAACTTTTCCTTAGATAATTAAGCTTTCTGCTCCTAATTAACCGTCCATAAGTCACCCTTATATTCTCATCCCCTGTGAAGTCTTCAATCACACTTTTTGCTCCACCTCCTACCCGTCATGTAGACCTGGTATGTAGGCGACTGACCGGTTACGACCGTTTCTCTCCGGATTTGTTCGCACAATGGGATTAAGCCGGCAGATTTATAACGGCGTAGATGTACATACGTACCTGTTGTTGGCTGTGAAAAAGTGATTTATTGTTTAAGTGGACTAGATGTAGAGAAAAAATGTGGTTGGCTGCGAGTAAAATGTCTCGGTAAATGGTGTGGATTATAAAGACATATTAAAGGAAGGTGCCTTTTCACGTTAGGATGCCAGGGTTCATCGCCATGACCGTCTTCCATCCATCTTTTCAGTGCTATTTTCAGTCCATCTTTTCAGTGCTATTTTCAGTCTAAACAAACATGAGTTTCTGATGCCATAACTCGCTGTTCCTTGCCAGTTTATGCTTCATGAGCTTCAATGTTTTATTTGACCAGCAGAGGAGTGTTAAGTTCCAAAACTTTTACACTCTCTTCAAAATACCTACCTACATTTCCCTATTAACAGCAGTCTTAAGGTACGTTCCTCGACTGTCTGACAGCCCCCATGGGCTCACCATGAATTCTTTAGCAGGTAAATAAATATACGGAGTCAAATTCACCCCCTTGGCGGTTGCATGAAGTTGTAGAAACATAGAGGGGTCCACACTTTTACAGCGAATTTTTACGCCGGATTTGTAACTTTTCCATCCATCTACAATATTATTATGCCACTGCGTCGTATGTGACAAACAATATGTGCTAATTAATGTCCGTCCCAGTGCCCTTAATTGCGCCTTCCACGCCGTCCTCAATTATAGGGATTTGTTGTACGGCACACCGGCTTATGAAACTGATACTGTTTTCACTTAAACACTGAATGAAAAGCTGGGTTTGATGCCAACATGTTCTTGTTCACGAGAGTCTTACCAAGGGGTATCGTATTACCCAGTACTAACTGGGTTGTGGAGGTCAGATAGGCAGTCGCTCCATGTAAAATATTGGTATTCAGCTGCATCCGCTTAGACTGAAAGCCGACCCCAACTTAGTTGGGAAAAGGCTAGGCAGGTGATGATGTTCTTTTTCACGTTTTGAAGGTTCGATGTGTGGATATGTTTAGTAAAGCTGACTAAATTGTTTTTGCCGAAAATGTCTTGGTTTTGTTGGTGCATTTATTTTTTGTCACCAAGCGAAATAACCTCACAGCTTTTAACCTAACAGACAGATATGATGCTAGGGACTTTGTTCTGCCACATGTTCCCAACACTGGGAAGTGGCGAAGTGGGTTTTGGGGGTCTCATGTTATATTTTTGACATTCAAAAAATACTGATTATGCTTATTAGCTTTATTTGAATACATGACTTGATTTTGCTGACCTTATCCCACATGACATGCATGGGACTTAAACATAACCATTGAAATGTGGACCTAGGTATACGATACCTCTGCCTAACCCTTCTAGGATGACCGGCGTGGTTTTTATTATTTGTATTTTGTTTAACGTGTCAACTAATCTCGTTTAGGTCGATAGCTGAAATGGAAGATGCTGCAATAAACAGTCATCACTCCCCCCCACAGTAACACGTGTTTAAGTGGGTTTTTTTTTCTTTTTTTTTTGTATTGGTTTCATAATTTTGCACTGTTGGGTAAAGTTACATTTACACGCACACTCGCTCAGATCAGCATTTTCTTACATCTTTCTTTTACTTGAATTGTAACTCGGACAGAATGAGATAGAAATACGCGAAATAGCTGATCTTGGCGTGAAAATGTTATTTTGTCCTTAATGTACACTCTCGACGCTGAGACGTGCTTACGTTAAAAAAACAGTACCACAGAATATATAATAATAGTACACACAGTACGCTCAAAGCTCACATTTAGGTTTCGCCTAGTATTCGTGAAAACATGCATAACTGTGCTTATTGTCATAGGTACCAACTTAGTAGAAAAACTAAAGCAGTATAGGTAGTTAATTAATGTAACGATAGTGTTGTAGAATCTGTTATAATAACAATAAAGAAGTAGTGTTAATACTTGAAATATGATAGTAGAGTAGAAGTTATACAGGGTGGCGCCGACAATACGACAATAAATTAAACTGCGTATTCCCAGTTTGCATACCAAAATTGATTCGAGTATACGGGTTTATGTAAAAAAATCAGCTGTTCCATACATTTTGACCGTGTATACATTTTTGTAGGAAACTGCAGATTTTTTTTTAATAACTGACCAAAAATTTCTATGTGGAGGGTTTCAGAATGATGTACTGAGTATGTGCTTTCTGTTTTCGCGTCGGTATCCCTGTTTATTTCATAGTTTAAAAATATTCTTATGAACTAGTACTACCAGTTTTTTTCGTTATTTTTTGTCTCGTATAATTGTCGGCGCCATCCCGTATAAGTATTTGCCCTCAGTATCCAACTTCGCAGTACAAGCCTCGGTATTATAACTTGGTTCGGTCTGTCTAAGACAGATCCAAGTTCGCAGAAATTACATTATTGGATATCGAGCCACTCGAGTGGCTGTTATGTATAAATAGTTAGATACTTGTAGATGATATAAGTAGCTTTATAGTATAAGTCAGCTGTTATCGAAATTGTGATTTTCCTGTTAGTATCGCTAAGAAGAAGTTTAAATAACTTATTCACATCACAAGTAGAAAACTTAAGGAACAAATATTTCTATGTCTGGAACAATTATCTGTAGATAGTTGTTCCGGGTCTGGCAGTTTTATATGCGAGTTTAAATGTTTGTAAACACACCCACGATAGGTACAGAAGAAATTCCTATTGTGGGAGCGTTTTTTAAGTCCCATGTAATAGGGGCGAGCCCATCGCCATCAACTGGGCATAAATCAAGATTCCGTGGCAGGTGTTGCCGTTAATGGAAAAACCTAATATCTTAATTTTGCCCGACCTAGGAATCAAACCCAGTACCTTGCTTGCGGGCACAAGACCAACAAGGCAATCAAAAACCTCTTTAGCAAATAAATAATCCAATTCTAAAAAAATCTACCTTCTAACCATAAAATTCATTGTTTCAGGATGAATTGAAGTTTGATAGTGACGCAAGATTTTATTTATTATACCGAATTTAAAACTGAAATATCTCCTAAGCGTAATACTTTTATTTGCTTTATTTTTGTTCATTTTAAAATCACATTTTTTTTTGTCTGTAAGAAAATATATACTCGACATTATGATTCGATTTGTGTTTTATTTGGAAACATAGATATTAAGACTATGTATTTTGTTTTGCTTCGGCGAACAGTGAGCACCTAATATCGGATAGATTTGGTTTGGTTTACCAATAAAGTAGTATTACATGGCAGTGATTACACTTATGAAATCAAATATTATTTATTCGTGATCAAATTTTTATCTCTTTCTTTTTTTAGATATAAGCAAAGCCTGAAGGTTTTTTGGCAGATCAATAATAAATCTTCAATGAAGTGAATACGAGGTGATTGGTAAATGGGTGCATTCCTTGAAATGGGTGGTGTGGGTGAACTAATTTCCAACAATTTATTTATTTATTTTACCGTGACGTGCAAACGGAAGAAAATTACAACTTTAATAGATCCTGATCTGATCGACCAGGACTGCATTAAGTCAAACAGCTCATCACATAGTGGTAACAAGTAAATTTGCGACAAGCAAGACGTGCATCGAAAAACTCCTACCCAGTTTTATTAAAACAGGAACAAACATTGTTTTCTGGTCATACACAAACAAACCGTCAAATATTTATATTTTAATCACAACAATCATATTCATATCTGAAACAACACAGCGCCTGCAACTTTTATAACAGCAATTCCGCGAACATACGTAACAATCAATTAATATTACAGGCTCAAATGGTTATTACGTTCTGATTAAGTCACTTTGACCTCATAAATGTTTGGGAAGTGTGACAGCCATTAACACTATTCGTATCCATCCCCCTAATTTGCTGTTGCCCTGTTACGACGCACAGTGGATCCATATTGAAAATTAGTGGACATGGGCAACAAAGTTCCAATATCGATTCGATATTTTTTTATGTGATTCTTCATGATATTCCAGACAACTTTTACTCTTGTGAAATTTCTTCTAAAGTTGATCGTTTGTCTGAAAAAAAATAAATTAGATTTTTTTGTATGGAGCGAATCACGTTTATTTTTTTTTCTTCAATTGTACGAATATGTTAGGTGTATGGCGTGAGTATATGATAGCTAGGGTCATTCTCTATCCACGAAAAAATATATCAGCGCCGGCCATCCGCGGCCGCGCGAGTAATCATTCGGTAAAAAAATAATATTTTCTATGAAATTTTTTGCCTTTTAAAATCAATTCAAAGTCATATTTTCTGTCTCACTTGGCTGTTTTCACCTTTCTAGTTAAATATATAGTTTTAATAGCACATAGGTACTCACAACTAGTAATTCTGGAAGAGGTTAAGTTACTATGATTGATATTTGTTTGTGCGCTCGGTTAAGTGCATAACAAACGAGTCACCGAAAAATAATTGTCTCTGATTGGCTGTTATTTTTTTAACTACCTGCACATTATCTATTGTTATCGGTGGCACCTGCATTGTGATTGATGACTCATTTGTTTGTCTGGAAGACATCGCTACGCCCCCGTATGGGAGCGCGGCTGGCGGGTTATGGACCTTGTCCTTGTCCCGCGGGGTCATGGGTGTGCCCGCAACAACGGGCACCCTCGCTGTGTTGGCCTTGTAGGCCATGACCAATGGCAGATGCGCGAACGCGATTTGCCTTTGTGTAGTTGTCAAAATGTCCGGTAGGAGGCGCTACGGTGCTATGTAAATAGCGCCGCTTTCTTCACGCCACCTCGGCGGTCTGTCACCGCCAGGTGAGACCTCCGGTTACCCGGAGGAGGCCTAGCGGGTGACGACCAGCGACGGAGGTGACTCGGCGCTCCCTACCGCGGCTGCTGGTAATCTCACTGTCACAGGGAGGCTCGGTAGTCTGTAACAACTGAATTGCTTCAGGCAACAACAAAAGTATTTCACTGTGTTCACAAATAAGCGACAAGAGCGAAACTAGAGGGACTTAGTGAATGTCTTTGTATTTATAGTCAGTGTTAATTACTCAAGTAGTGAACATATTAGCATGACTGAAAATTATTCAGCCAATCAGAGACGAGCATTTTTCGATGACTCATTAGTTATGCGCTTAGACGAGCGCACAAACAAATGAGTCATCAATCACAATGCAGGTGCCACCGATAACATGCAATAATAACTTAACCTCTGCCAGAATTACTAGTTGTGAGTACCTATGTGCTATTAAAACTATATATTTAACTAAAAAGGTGAAAACAGCCAAGTGAGACAGAAAATATACTTTGAATTGATTTTAAAAGGCAAAAAAAATCATAGAAAATATTATTTTTTTACCGAATGATTACTCGCGCGGCCGCGGATGGCCGGCGCTGATATATTTTTTCCTGGATAGAGAATGACCCTAGCTATCATATACTCACGCCATACACCTAACATATTCGTACAATTGAAGAAAAAAAAATAAACGTGATTCGCTCCATACAAAAAAATCTAATTTATTTTTTTTCAGACAAACGATCAACTTTAGAAGAAATTTCACAAGAGTAAAAGTTGTCTGGAATATCATGAAGAATCACATAAAAAAATATCGAATCGATATTGGAACTTTGTTGCCCATGTCCACTAATTTTCAATATGGATCCACTGTGCGACGCCCCGAATTAGTGTAATTTGTTTTGTGGTTTGACATTCAGTGATTTCGTAGCTGAGCCTGATAATTTAATGTTTATGTATTACAGGATTTTATATACAAGAAACCTATCAGCTATTTTCGAACACTTTAGGAGTTTTATAAAATACGAAATAGTCTCTCTTAATCTCTTAAAGTTGGTAATACAATTATATCTGTCGACTTTGTCGGTTTCTAAACAATGAAGAAACAACAATATTTTCCATAGAAAGAAGCTAATTTCCGTACAAAGTATAATATTGGTTTAGTCGTATTGTCATCTTCATCCGTTCAAATCTTTCTTATAGGTAACAGTTATTCCTACTAGAGTACAAATTTATTGCCAATAATACAAAGTTATTTTTACAAACAAAATTTCTCAACATAATGGTTTACGAAAAGTTGAAGAGTTTTATCTATAAACTTAGTTTGACAGTCAAATTATTTTCTATTCAAATAATTTTAGCGCTTTCTGCGAAAAAGTCGATGGCCGATTGCAAAAGTTCGATACCCACCCAATCTTTGAAAAATATTGAGAAGAAAATATTTTATAAATATGGTTTTAAATTTTTCTTTGAAATGTGTAAATAAGGAAAATGAACACCAAGTTCATCGTCCCCCTGCAAAGATTTTTACACTGTTTTTTTCATTATGCTAACTCCACAAACCACGTAGTGTGTACGAAGCATTCAGGAAAGGGGAGGCGGAGAACCGTTCACACGGTTACACACATCGCCATTGCACCCCATACGCGCGACCCATAGATAGATAGCCATACGATATCGGTATATTGATCGGTTCGATACACCTCTCCTCGTTTATGGCGCCCTAGTACATTTCCGAACGGTCCTCCATTATTGGCGATAGGCGATACTTCCAATACCGTTCGATTTCCAACGCTTTCGCGGTGGACATGAGGGTTTCGGAATGTTTGTAAATAAACACGATGAAAAGTTTGATTACTTTTGGAGGCTGATTTATTTTAAAATCACATTATTCATTACAATAGTATAATTAAGTAATTAATTTACAGGAGAACAGGCAAAAATATAATTGATCAAAAATATAATAATAAAAATAAATAGTTTAAGAAATTGAATTTGTTTTTCTTTTGCATCACAATCTTTTTTTTTTGGAAGATCTTTTTTTATATTTTTGTACTTTAAATAAAAGCCAACCTGCAAAGTAATGAGCACCTAATCGGCTGAAATGAAGTTCAAAATCGTTCAATGGTTCGCATCGGTTACCAACACACATGTGCATAGTCTACGAACCTATTAACACAAATGAACTGTGAGAACGTTCAACAGGATCGACGTGGGAAAAACATATCCTTCCACACCATGTTTGCCTGGTAGCTCCGAAGAAGTTTCTTCCCGGATTTCTCACGCTCTATCCCCCATTTTTAACAAAACCAAAATAAGTTTACACGTACAATGTAAACTTTACTATTCAAAGAATAAGGTTCCAATTCAATCCTAATAAACGAGACTTCGGTTCTTGTTGCCCGCAACAGGAAATCATCTGATCTTTTCTTATAAATTTTACCTGCATCCTGTCCCTTGCAAACCATACTTTCACCTTTATGTCCATAAAAATAAAAGTTAATTTCGAATAAAGTTAAAAATATATCTGTAAAGGGAGATAGAAATAGACGTCCCGTTTCCGTCCCTGTCTATAAATTGGTTCATTGACCGGCGCGACTAGCGCATCCGTAGTAAGGAAGGATAGGTCGCGGCATTGGAATGCCGCGCTACCTGCTTGTTGGGTCTAGTTGCCTGGTACTTCTGGAGTTTTGGAGCTCTGATGCGGAGTCAGAACAACTGGTGAGAAAAATGTTGTTCTCTCATTCTCACCAATTAGGTTTCGTTCATCATTCTGTCCTTTTTTGTTTTAATGTGTTAGGTCCTTGTCAACATTGTTTTATGAGGTAGGCAGCGAGCCTTTCTAGGAGAAGGGTTTCAAATCCCCAAAAAGATTTCGTTATTTTTTTTTTAACTTGTGTTCATCCACTCATAAAAGGAATTTATTGATGCTTGAAAAGTCACACACTCCTTTTATGCAGCTAAGCAAAACCTGGGGTCATTCCACTTAAGAACCCATTGTTTGTTGTTAATGTTGGCGTATCTTAAAAAGCGAAACTTACAAGGAGAGAACAAAGAATATTATTAGGCCACTTACTTACTAATTCAATTAAATCGGAAGCCTTTAATTATTGAAGGCGAAAGGCTTAACAGTTCGACGACCTGACTTGGTTAAATGTTAAAATCAAAAATCAATTCACAGAGGAAATAGATGGTAGGGAATCAACAAATCTATCATTGTCAAAGTTAAAATAATTTTACAGTTGACTGCATTTATTTCTAGTTTCAGGTCAACGCCTGATGATTGATAAATGAAAACGATTTATTCAGAGTATTGTAAAAAATGTAAATCAATTTTAAAATGCTGTGTCTCCGCCGATCACATGGGGAGCCTATTTACACAGGCGAAATGTGGCTGTACATACAGCTCCGCTCTGATTGACTCTTGACAATACTGCCCTCCTAACTAAGACAGACAACTGTAACGTTGATAAAAAAATAAAATAACCGTCTAAAAAAAAAACACTAAAAACTGGAAAATCATTTTACTTTCGGAAGTAGGTGACTTTTATTTGTTTCATTGACTTGTTTGTCTCCTACTTACGAAAGTAAAGTTATTTTCCACTTTTTTGTGTTTTTTTGGAAGTCGGTTTTTTTTTGCAATTTTATTTTTTCAGTTGTGGATCTCACACAAATCATTGTCAAAATTTTAGAAAATACTAGCACATCATCCACATAGACGAAGAAGGAAAATGCATATTATTGAGGATTAGTCATAATAAAGTAACGAAGCAAACTTAATAAAATTTAACACCGCGCGAGCTTCGTCTACCAAATAAAAAAAAAAACACTTATTCGGACCTGTAATCTCGGAGAAATCGGTCGGTAGACCTAACAAATACGACGTAGTACCTAAATAGTACTACGCCGCGATTTGCCTCAATATAGAAGGTCAGGTCATTGACCGTTTTTACCTCAGGCAAATACGGCGGGGTAATCATTTGCCGTAATGAGAACTTTGACACGGACGAACAGACACGTCTTGATGGCATGTAGATAAAGCATAAAATGTTGGCAGGTGGGAATCGTAAATAGTGCTCTATTTTGCAAAAGAGTGCGTTCCAGAATTTATTACTGCGTTTAGATATTCCTGAAATATGGCATTCGATTTATCTTTAACAGTAGTAGGGGGTAATGTAATGCATGAGGTAGATTTTTTTGCGTCTTGTCTGGTAATAGATACAGTAGATTTTTTTTTTTAATTAAGTTCTTTACAGGTTTTTGTTAAAAAAGTAAATAGTAAGCTTTTGTAAAAATCTTTCAGATTTCAGCAATCCATTTTAAACTACGAAAGCGTTAAAGCCAAAAGTTTGTTTTGGGCAAATGCCAGAAAACCCCAGGGTAAAAAAAGAGCACACAGGTGGAGAAATCTCAGCACACCTGTGGGACGTACCAGGCTCACAGATTCAACAAGAGCTACCGTGTGAACTGAAACCGCCTCGTCTGTCCTATTTCGCCGTACACTCTCATGGGACGGAACTTTGCACCATATGTCCATACCTATGTAAGTAAGTGTTTTTATTCTTAGCTTCAAATGTACTTTGAAACCGATTCGAGTGGATACGTATTTAAGTTTAGTGTGGTGTTTCAGAAATTTAATAAAATTCAGGAATAAAAATACTAAAATGTTAATCTTTATAATTAGGCTGGGAGGTTAACCCACTTCAGTTTCCTCTTTTATTCAATCTGAAATCTAGTGGCCTAGCCTAGTTTTGTATTACTAGGAGAGTAGTAATAAGAACGATCTACGAATCTACTATGCATATAAAAATCAATGTCTGTTCGGATACCTAAACTACTGAACCGATTTTGATGAAATTTTGCACAGTTGTTCTACATATCCCAGGGAAGGTTTAGGTAGGTGTAGGTAGGTGGGTCGATAAGTAAAAAATACAAGGAGGTAGTACTAGGTAGGGAAAAGTGCATTGCAACGCATGCCGGGACAGCTAGTCAAGACCCAATTAATAGACATTTTTCAAGCAGTAAAACAAGAATATTGTGGTGACAAATATCTATAAACGTAATAGGTAACTTTCAACTAGTACGGTTTCTCGTTGGTGACTTGTAAAGCTGGGGTGGGATAGCGAGCGAGAAAATATGTGAAGAAAAGTCATCGTATACGTTGGAAATTCACCCGAATGACAGGATACTACGACATGTCAGCCATATGGATTAACTAGCTGTTCCGCGACTTCGTCCGCGTGGAAGTAGCCTAAGCCTAAGAGCTATTCCAGACTATAATCTATCTCTGTGCCAAATTTTATCGTAATCATTTATTTGCAATAAGTATTGGTACTGTTTTTAAAGTCAGTTGAGGTAATAATTATCTAGATCTGTTCAGCCGTTCTAGCGTGATTGAGTAACAAACATCCATCCAAACTTTCGCATTTCTAATTTATGTAATAGACTCTATATATAACTCTTTATAAAATCTATACTCTATACTAAATATAGAGAATAGATTAAGCAATAAGAAGTCAGTTATTTTTTTCCAAGAAAGTTTTATTTTACCCTTTTTAGTTATCGTATCACACACAAATCCTTGTCTAGTATCAATTTCGCAATTTCTTTTACTTGGATGACATATTTTTTCCAGCTATTTTGATTTACAAACCAAAATTAAACTACACAACCAATTTTGATGAAATTTCTATGGGACCAATCGGGAAGTGTAGAATTTTACAAATCGGTTCATAAATGACGAAGATATGAGGTAACAAACACAAAAAAAAAAACAACAGAATTGAGAGCCTCCTCCTTTTTTTGAAGTCGGTTAAAAAGTTATGAAGAAACTGAAAAAAGCTTATTGTTCCTTGACTATTAAAGAATTGACAAAGGATAACCAGTAAGTGGCTTCAAATAATTCTAGTAACCACCAAATAAGACAAAATAAGGTAGAGATAGAAGAAAATAGTGTTAACATTGTGTTTATTCTATAAATAAGTAATACGATATCGGATTTGTTTGCAAAAATCCGTCGATATGGATAACGAGCAAAGCCTTGAAAGGTTTAATAAAAGAGATCTTGACTTTCTTTGAAGGTTAATCCTTTGTAGATAGCATTGTAAAGCCGTTTTTAACTTTTTCTCGACGCGACGAGAACGAATACATACTTAATTATTTATTTTTTTATTCATAAGTACTACTAGGATGTCATCAATGTCCTGGAAAACACCTGGATGAGGGACGCACGGCATCGAGAAGTCACAGAAGACAAGGGAGGCCTACCACCCACCCAGCAGTAGGTGTTCCTGAGCTGAACTGATGGTGATGACTTACTCCTGAAAAAAAATGTGTTTTTCAGAAAAAAGCTCTGACTTAATCGCTTACAATGGCACCTTGCCTTACCGAAGTTTGTTGTTGCTTCTATAATTTGCGTAATATTGTATAAATATTAATTGCTAGTTACGTAACTTTATTAATTATTGTTAGCTCTAGGGCTTTTTGTAGGACGAGAATTATTAGAATACGATGTTTGCTTCAGTTGAGGGTTTTAGAAAAATAACCAGTTTCTCGGGAGATCAGAGCAATTTATTTTGTGAGCCTACTGAAATTAGATGTTAGGAAGGTTTTTTTAACATAAAAATGACGGAGAAAATTATAAGACAGAATGTGATTGTGTGAAAAAGAAAATTTGATATGGTGATGTGTTTTAATATTTTGGAGTAATTTATTTTGAGGGATGAGTTTTAAATATATGGGGTTGTGATGATATTTAATTTAATTAAATGTGAAGTTCTTTATGGTGATTGATTTATTTTATTGAAGGAGATCCCACTCTCACAATATGATGGTAAGAAATCAAACCAAGTTTTTAAAAGGTTATGGGCCCAGAAATCCTTTAGGCGTTTAGAAAATTCATTATGTATTTTTATTAATGCTCTAACTAAGCTATACCTACCTAAGTACATTTTAAAGATTTATATTTTGTAAAAAATATGTGTTAACTTTGAAGAAAAAAAAAATAGAATTCACCTGTGTAGCAAAAATACTACCAGCTCATTAGTTAAGCTCTATAGTACACAAACAACAAATTTACAGTCGGCATACGGGCGAATTGATTAAGGACTCTTATTTTATGTTAGCCTAGTACTCTTTTATCAGCGCGAATGTATTTATTCCCGAATAATGATAGCATAATTAAATAAAGCAGCAAGCCTTGTATTTCAAAACTCATTCTGTCTCTGTCTTCTTCAAACGAATGACAGAGATACAGAACGATGTTTTACGTTCGTTTCTGAACTTTTAAGCCAATTAGTGCAAGCCGGGCTTAAAATATTTGATTGCATCATTGTCTTTTTAAGTCAGATAAAATAAATAAAATATTTTTAGACTTCTTTTAGCAGAAATGGGCTGCTTATACATAAGTACATACTTACGATTTATACTACGATCTAAAACGCTTTTCCATATTTATTAACCTTTTCCATAAACGACGTTAAAACATAATTAAATTCAGTTCCAAACAAAAACATACGGGGGGATCAAAACAAAAACAACCCACCATTACCTCAGATCCACCTACATACTAGTAAAATCTATTAACTCATTCCCCGTAGACCACCCCACGTCTTGAGCAAACCTTTATTCATGCCATAAGTGGTAATTGATTGCCTTGTTTACATAAAAATGTTTTGCTCAAGTGCACACCCTGTATTTTCTCTCGCTGTGTTTGTAAACACGCATGGGACAACCCTATGAATCATTGTTTTGGACGAATGTAGATTTTAGTAAAAGCTGTAGTTGCGTAAACGAATATTATTAAGAGAGCTTACGGGAAAATCCTCTTTTGAAATGAAAACACGACTGGCTAACTTTCTAAAAGCCAGATCAAATCTACCTTTAATGCTAATATTTTATTTTATACTGTTCGGGAAACTTACAGCCTAATATAAACAATGTTCTTAAACTAAACGAATTTGAAGGCCTTTTACAAGTTTCCGTAGATAGAAAACACTCGAAACAAAAAAAAAAAGAAAACACAACAAAAGAAAGAGGTAGGTACAAAATACTTATTATACATAACATAAGTTTTGCAACAAAACAACACAATCGACTACACTAAACTGATATAAACTCTACACTCTACATAATCTCTATATAAACTGATCTCGTCGATTTGGCAGCAGATCTGATTGGCTTCTTGAAAAGGGGACTTAAAATACTTAATGGATTCCAAAAGTGCGTCCTGGATAAAGTATAATAAAAGTAAATTAATATCGTGATATTATTTTAATTTTATATGATGTATAAAATTATCAAAAACTTCAGTTTTCTTGCCGTTTCAAACATACCGAAAATAGTTAAATGACTTCTCCTCGCACATAGGCTAATAATACAAATTTTATTTTCCTAGAACCTAGGCTTTTCTTCTTGTCTGTTTTCCGGAAACTTAAAGCTGCCAGTTGTTATTTATAAGGTCCTGGTACTAGAAATCAGTTGACTGAGACGAATTGCTCTGGTGTAAGTGGAAAATTAGATCATGGTAGAGGATACTCTTGTTTGATTTAACTCTGGCATATTGTTTACTAGCTTATACCAGCTGCTTCGCCCGCGTGGAGTTCGATAATTGTCCCAGGGGATCGTCCTACCGGGATGAAAAGTAGCCTATGTACTATTCCAAACTATAATCTATCTCTGTGCCAAATTTCATCCAGATATATATATATATTAATATATATATTACTATATTATAGTATAGAAGTATAGATTTAACTTTCAATTTTATTTACGTATACACGAATACGAAGTTTCTTTCGTGAAACACAAAAACGTATGTGTTACATACACAGACAGATTACTAAAATTTACAAGGAGAAGTTAATTTTGATTAATTAATATCGAGCGACCAACGTTTATTTTACACTAAGCTAACATAACACACTAAAGTTTGATCTACATATCAACTACACATCAACACAAACTGTAAATTGATTAATAACATAAACTTAATAATCTCGTTAACTTAACTAATATTATAGGTAAACCTTTGTTTATTTAAATGTCTGGAACTTGTTGGTATAATAAAAGCTTGGGTATCCTTCGTAGTTTACCTTACATCTTATTTTTTTTTGTGTTGCATGAATGCCAAAATGACATGACAGGAATGGCTCAAGTGATCCTTGGGCCATTCACGTCATGTCAATCTGAAGATATTGCAAGCAACGTAAATAAATAAAATTATAAAGATAATAAGAACATAAAAGAGAAATGTGAGATCTCTGTCGTTTTTCGTCATGAGAGCTTTTCACGCTTTTCTTGTTACTAAATAACTCGGAATACCTATGATTGTTTTCAATTTTCCGCGACAAAAATTAACACCAGGCGCAAACGGTAATCGATTCCATTCATTCGTTTTCCTACGAAAAAGATATTGTTGGTCAAAATCTAGTAAAAATATTAAAAACTTAGAAGAAGTACTGACAAATTAAATATTCGGCTTGTTTAGTACCAATCTACAAAACTTAAAACAAGTTACAAACTAGCGTAGCGATCCCATTGATCAACAATCGAATGGAAAACAATTCAACCGAATCGTATTGGCAGCGTATCGGCGATTACCGATAATGGACAACTGATCGGAAAGTACTAGGCTCACATGAAGCGCGAGGAGCTGTTCCGAACCGATCAATATTACCAATATCCCGTGCTCTCCCCCATCCCGTGCACACATAGAAAATTCGACAGGTGGCCGGGTGCATACCGATACAATTGATGCGTTAGTGTGCGTGCGATCGGGAGCCGTGTTCAAGTTCGTTCGTGTTTGAATGCATTGTTTGAAGAGACTCTCGCTGTTAATATAACTTGAAGCTCGTTGTTCACAATTTCAAGTACCTAAACATCGTTAAACATAAACTGGCCACTAACATAACAATTTGATTGTATCGTCATTTAAAGGGCTTCGTAAAACAAACAAATGGTCGCACGTGTCCGCGCCAAACTTTGAAGGCTTTTTCTATCAAGGCTGTACCCATAGAAATCATGGGGTTTCTATAGCAACGGCCTTGATGGACTCTAAATTTAACCAGTAAAAGGCACCTGGGAATACATAAATCGTAGGAATTTCCCGGGATGTTTGTTTTACACCTAAAATTCCGGACTATCCCCATGGGGCTTAAGGGAAATCATTCTATAATCACTAGGAGAGCAGGCGGATAGGGGATAGCCTCAAGCGTAGCCGATGCCCAGCCACCTGTTACTTACAAAACCCATGGGAAAAGGTCTTTAGCCTTTGCATTTCTTGGCTAGACCTACAAGTTACATTGCTACCCACCCCCTAGGGTATACAGTCGTAAAGGTCTTTAAGTGAATTGTTTTCTTTCAAAGTTCAAGAAAGCGCTTGAACTTTAATTAAAAACGTGTTAAGAAATAGGGTTGTGCAAAAAGAAAGAAAGAAAGAAAGAAAGAAAAAGTATTTATTCGTCTCGCACTGGACAAAACAAAGTGGTATGGGTGGGTGGTGGGTGGTGTGGTGGTGGTGGTGGTAAAAAGAATTTAATTTCAAATAATCAAAGTCCTTTGGGAATAAAAGCCCAGTGCCCGGGCTTATTGTTAATGTTCTGCTTAAAGTAAATCAAGCGTAATCCAGCTTCGTTTTTGCCTGAAATCATTTGCGGTATATACATAAACATAAGTCTCGAATGAGTCTAGTTGTGAAATGTTCGTTTTCGTTTCATAAAATTTGCTAACATTTACATAGTCTTTTCACCAGATAAAATAGTTACTGTGAAGCTAAAATAATCTATGTTATGGTAGCATGTATACAACAATATTGTTACCATTTATAGTTCGGGGTAGACGAACCCTCTGAGCTTTTAAAAATGTGTCTTCTTTTGATCATTAAGGTGGACGCGCCAGGGTAGCCCGCGAAATTCAATTTTTCTTACGTTTTTTGCAATTTGCAGGTCATTGTCAGGCTGTACATTGAACAAAATATGATTCGCGGCTGTAATAGGTATTTAGTTACAGAATTATAATCATTAAAATCATCAATACAACCCTCAAAGTTCATACAACCCCATTGAATAGCTGAAATAGCTATATCACACGAATGTATATAATACTAGCTTATGCCAGCGGCTTCGCCCGCGCGTCGATTACAGTAATTAACCCACGGGATCGTTCTACCGGGATGAAAAGTAGCCTATGTGCTATTCGAAACTATAATCTATCTCTGTGCCAAATTTCATCCAGATCCGTTCAGCCGTTCTGGCGTGATTGAGTAACAAACATCCACTGCCACGCCACGCCACGCTACCGCTGGCGCTGGACGCGCCAGGGTAGCCCGCGAAATTCAAATTTACAAAGGCAAACATACAAAGACCGATGATGCATTTTCAGATTTATGGAATTGATGGTTAAATTAAATTTTTAAGTTTTTTTGTAAGACACTTAATTTTCAAGTTCGACACAAATTGGCTAAGGTGGTCATAGAAAATAATTAGCTATTCTATATATGTATATTCTTTTCTATGTTTATCTTGGATATCACAGACATCGGTGAAGGAAAACATCGTGATTCCAACCTGGGCTTATAATTAATATAAGTCTGAAATCGCCAACCCGTCTTGAGCAAGCGTGGTGATCAATGCTCGTGCCTTCTCTGTCTGTGAAGAGGCCTAGCCAGGCCCAGCAGTGGGACAGTTACAGGCTGGTATTATTATTCTATAAGTTTGGTTAACGAACAATTATTAAAGATCTGGTATTTTTATACAATTATCAACGTGATTTTTTCCCAGGAATCGGATAAAACAGTACCAGAAGGACGTATTCAATTCTTGACCTCGATTCACTACAATAGCAAGAAAACTAAAAAGACGCTATTATTGTGTGTCACATTTTTGTTCCACTGGACATCGGGGTAAATAGGACACGCAATATTTTATTTACCCAATACAATGTTACGACAGCTGTTACAATTTATCGGAATTGTAGCTAGGAGTACCAGGATGTAAGAAGGAATTAGGAATCAAGGGCAAAGGACGGATATTGTTTGGGATTCGAAAGAGGACCTTCGGTAGGAATAAACAGGGTTTAGCAACGGGTTTAAGATGTATTACCTTAGTGGCTTTCCCTAAATGTGAGTAACTCGGCACTAGTTATTTCTTCGCCTATGATAATGATCGAATCCCGTCTCAAATGCACAGAATTGACATGCAATATAAGTTTTTATCAAAAAGCCGCTAAGCTGAAGTGGGACTGGGCTGGCCATGTTTGCCGTATGCCCGACGAGCTGTGGGCCAAAATAACCACGATGTGGAGCCCTGACACAGCCAGAAGGCGACGCGGTAGACCCCGCAGGAGATGGCGGGACGAGCTGGACAGAACCAACGATCAGTGGTCCACCTTAGCCCTGGATCGAAGAATTTGGAAGTCATGGGGCCTTTGCCCAGCAGTGGGATGATACAGGCTAACAGTAACAGTAATAAGTTTTTAAACTGACATTGTCACTAAGACAATAATTAACATTAAAAACGGGATATTTACCATGTTTACTATTTATTTAGCCTTCACGATATTTCAGCGTTGCTGTAAGCACCACATTATCCCCTGCCTAGCCTTTTCCCAACTATGTGGGGTCGGCTTCCAGTCTAACCGGATGCAACTGAATACAAGTATTTTACATAGAGTGACTGCCTATCTGACCTCCACAACCCAGTCAGTACTGGGTAATACGATACCCCTCGGTAAGACTGGTTGTCAGACTTGCGGGTCACTGACTACCTGTAACGACTGTCAAAGATCTACAATTGTCAGGCAGGACCAACGGCTTAACGTCCTTTCCGAGGCACGGAGGAAACTCGGTATGTAATGGGTGGTCACCCATCCACGGACCAACCCAGGCAAGCCTGACGATCGACCCGAGCGGCTTTTATTATTTGGCCACGAGCTCCTCTTGCAAGCACCACATCACGGTGTTTAAATAGTAGGTTCACAAGTTTCTAAACACAAATTGGGTACCCAAGCATCGTTTTAGAATACGTGCCTGAGTTTAGATTTACCAGGGCATCATAATCAGAGAAGACGTGCGTTCTATGTATTTTCAATGAGAGCCGAGAACCATAAATTGCCATTGGAGGTGTGCTCGAGTTCCCCTAAATTGTGACAAACGAGCCCTTAGCACAAGGACAATTTGTGCGACATTTGACATGCATGGAACATTCCCCGTAACCCGAGACGCAAGGCCACATTCTGACCCAGTTACGATTGTCCCAGTAGTTACGTGAAGTGACACATTTAACACGGGAACTACAATACGATTGCTATTACTCATTGTTTGATATTATAAGTTAGCTGTCATGTCAAGTTAGTCATAAAGGAGTCTGGTATCTTCTGAAGTCCTAGTTTCAGATAATATTCATGGGCTACTTGGACACCATCTTTTTGGTGATTCTTTACTGGAAAGGAGTCCAAGGTTCTGTTTACTTTGTTAAATAAATTGCTCGTGAATTCTTGTGAATGGAAATAATTCTTTCTTGATGGCTTCTGGGTAGTTGTTGCTGAGCATTTGCCGTCACTCTGGGAAAAAATAAAAACGTTTTTTAGTAATAACGATATACCACAATGGGTTGGATGTGAAGCACGAATTTGGCTGACTTTGGAACCTGCTGGAAATTATCCAATAGCTGTCCGAATAAAATTCATTTACTTTTTGACTTGTAAGCGATGTTTTAAGCACTTATAAAAGTTCTATGTTCATATTTTTTGTAATATAATTGTACATTTTGATATAAGTAGGGAAGTTTAATTGCGGCCGAGGCGGAATACACGTCGCCAGGCGAGGGTGTTATGGAGCCGAGAACTACAGTAACAAATGCCCACGTGTATCAAACGACGGTTTTCAATACACTCTCGAAGAAATATAATAATAAAATGCAAAGTATTTTTGTTACGAACTATTAGGAATTTAAATGATTTGCTTTTTTTCCCGCGCTTTGCTTTCGCCAGGTTGAAGGAGAGGCAAAGGTATGAAGCCGCTTAACAGCCTAATATGAACAATTTAAAATTCAAATACATTTTAATTTAGAACACAAATAGATGTTAATTTGTTGATAAAAGCAAATAGTTTATTTACAATAATCCGTTCATAAACGCAATTTAAATTTTCATTAAATATGAAGGCCTTAAAAACATGCGCATCTTTAATGTGAAAAAAAATGCAACTATCGCCGACTATAGGGAATTGAATTGAACAGTTGTTTAATGTTAACTGCGGCAAAATCAGGAAAAATAAAACCCTCGTGAGTGATAAATGAAAAAAATCCACGACTGTGAAATACCTACATTGCATGTTGAACCTAATCGTGGTGGGTAAGAGCCAGTTTTCGAGAAAATGTATTGAAAATAAATGTTTGGCTCTAATGCTGCTATAGTGAATTCCAAGAATGTTTACTAATGTATTGTTTATAGTGATCACCAAGCTATGTTCTGGATTTTGCAGGTGGCATGAAATAGAAAATTCATTTACTTACTCCACATTCATGTGAGCCTAGTACCCAAGAGACCGACTAGCTAATCATGTGCCAATCAATCTTATTCCCTAGTCCATTGGTGTTTGTGGTTTATTAATAAACAAAGATAATAATAGAAAACGAAAAAAATAGGTCTTCATTTTGATGTTACGAAATTGGCATACAAGGGAATGTATGACTTTTATTAGTTTCTTTTTTTTGCGTTGTGTTATGCAAAAACGAGAAAATTAAACCTAATCAATGAAATCCATTAAGAAAATGGCTTTATAATACTTAATAGTGATTGAATTTCTTGCAATTCAATTCAGTCTAATGCGAGTTCCAGATCAAAGCTAAATCCGTAACTTAAACAAAGTTCAAAGGAAATTAATGTCCCGTAATATGATGGTTCAAATATCACATTTTAGTACCAAACGCTTCACACCGTTTCCTCATAATAACATACTTTGTTCACAATAATTGTAAAGCTGTATTCACTTTGTTAGCTCACCAATTTTGGTGCACAATACTTACAGCTTAGCCACGACCAAACGACATGCGTGTTGCTACAACGACTACGAAGAAAACAAATGAAAGAAGCCACGGCACGTCAAGTCACCGTGACGTGACTTGCGACGCGAAGAAAATAGTACATGTCGTTGACGCAAATATCGTTGCAAGTAGCATCTCTTATGTTGGTGAACGGTACGTTAGTTGTGTGGAACTTGAGGTGGTGGTTTTAAAGCAAACCGTTACACAAAATATGTGCAAATCAATAATTAACACCCGTATCTTTAAACAAGTCAAAGTGTACTTAATTAGAAGTCATAACTTGATTAAAAGTAATTATTTTAGATACGATTTTTATTCTGTAGTTTAGTAATTGCTTAAAGTTAGAACTGTCAAAAGTTAGAATTCGTAGCTTTGCTTTATTTGACGGTTATTACTTCGTCCAAATTCGGTTACGATACGGGTTTCACGACTTTCACTTGGAAATACAGTTAGTGAGCAAACACTGTATTCTCAGTTCAACAAAATTTTTGTCATAGTGTAACACTAGAGGTAGATTTAATTCTGCAATATGTTTTACGATGGTTCCTCTTAAGAATGTCAAGGGTAGTTTCTGTAATAAAGCAGTTTTATGATCAGTAAAATATTGGAATGCCTGCCAAAACTAATATGCTGTAATATTTTTTGGTATTGACACAGTCGAGGATAGTAATAGTAATAATAAAACTTGAAGGATTTCAATATTGATAAGTTGGTATTTGTGGGGTGTTTAATGAGAAGGTCGATTTTACTACCTGGGCAACTGCTGCTTGTCTGAATGATTGTTATATTCTTCCGTACCATTATACAGGGACAAATTAGCTAGCGATATCAAAACACGATAAATTTGGAATGATCTTAATTATCATAGTAAGCCTCACATCAGTTAAACAAAACTGTGAGTTTGTCACTGATTGTCAACCTTCGTCATATATATATATTTTTTGTTAATCTATCTAGTGTCACTACATTGCTAAGACCTCCAATAAGAAATTAAAACAAATGCGTAAGATCCAAAATTTTCCGTTTGCCAATAACAAAAAGTATGCAAGGATATGTGAATGGCAATAAAAACAGCTAATAACGTTCTATTGCCCCCACTGACAATACCATAAACATTGGTATGTCAATAACTACGGAACGTGGGAAGATGTTGCTATGGCGAAATGTGGGTATTATGACTAATTTTGACATCATGGCTCCACTTGATGATTAGGGCTACGTCAAACATATATGAATTGTCTCGCTCTATCATACTGCAAACAGAATCTATTGTTCCTGCGGGCTGTGTGAGCGCGCTCTTCACAGTTTAAACTTTTTGGCGCCACTTAATTATGGTTAGGGCACATCAGACAATTTAAATCTTTGAGCTACGTGTATATATTTTGAAAAAGAACTTCTATTTGTGTAGGTCTATAAAGTATCTCTAAGCATCCGTCTAGTCTAGAAATATCTTGGTATATCTGTCGCCAAGCGGTATTCTAACTGAGATTCGATGGTATGGATGGTGTATTTCCTTCCATTTAATTGACACATTGCAAGGTTTACCTCTGGGATGGCGACATCGGCAATACCTAGGGCTGGGTACATGATTTGTATTGCAAATATCCTTTAGCTGGACCGTTTACTTGCTCCGAAACATTCAGAATGGTGACTTGCATGTTCTTTATTACAATAGATGGTAATACCGCCCTAAATTTATGGTATCCTTGTATAATTACAAGTCATGAGTTTCGCCATAAACCTTCACATGTCTAATATGTTTTGTTCTAGTGACACAATTTTCGACAAAATATAAATACGAGTATATCCTAGCAAAGCTTTCCATTGCTATTAATATCTTATGTTACGAAAATAGATTTTCTTTGTTCGAGAAAAACAAAAGCATGTTACTCACGGTGGGAAAAGCCCAATTTTCCCAAATTCTTAACCTTCAACGTATTTTATTAACCTATAATCCTAAGGAGGCTCAATTTGGTCGCCGAGAACAGAAATAATAAACCTTTTCTTTCTCAACCAAAATATTCCGGAGGACGGAATAAGATTACAGTGGCGTTTATGTTGTCCTAGTCACTCGGAAATAATTTTTACAAATGAGATTTTTTTACGAATTCCTGTATTATTCACACGATTATTTTTCGTTAGAATTCCTGCTTTTATGCATCAGATTTGACTTGATTTTACTAAATATAGTCAAATCGGCCTCCCAAGATTTATTGATGTACTACACACATCAAAAGTATCTAGGGATCAACATAATATATTTTTGCAATAACTTTTCTCCTGATTGATATTAATTAAAATTTTCTTTAAGGATTCATCAAATAAAGTGTTTTCGTTTGTCACAGTAACGATAAACCAAGTCACCTTTGCATTAATAAAGAAATTTGCCATTTTCCTAATAAAGGGATTTTTGACATTTGAACCACTAACATTAAAGTTCGAAAAAAAGACTGAAATAACAGTTTTCTTTAAAATTTTATTGGGTAACTTAAACAATTAATAATCCGTGTTTCTACCGCGAACACTAACAACACAAGAACATCGGTTTGGCATACTCAAAATGAGTTCATCCAAATCACGCTGTGGAATGGCCGCCCATGTTCGTTGCAACAACAAAAAAAGGTCTTCTTGCGACTGGATACCCTCCATATTCGGCAGAGCTCTTCTCTGTAGCATATCCCATGCATGCTCAATCGGGTTCAAGTCTGGCGACTGAGCAGGCCAGGGCAGGACATTGATGTTAGCTGCGGCGAGAGTCTGTCTTACAACTCTTGCGGTGTGCGGTCGTGCATTATCATGCATTAACTGAAATAAGGGACCGATTTGCACTTGTAGAGGAACGATGACGTCTGATACAATCGTCTCAGCATAAATTTGAGCGTTGAGGTTGCCTCTGATCCAAATCAACTCAGTTCTTCCGCCGATCCAAATACCCGCCCATACCATGATGGTTCCACCACTATAAGGATGGACTTCCTGGCAGGATTTTAATCGCTGTTGGCGTCCAGGGGTTCTCCAGTGTCGTATACGTCTTGTATCCGGTCTCATACCAAAACGAGACTCATCAGAAAAGCACACGAAACGCCATTGTTCTTCTGCCCAATTTCTGTGTTCAAGAGCCCATTGATATCGAATCCTACGATTGTGCATTGCTATAGGTGGTACCCGTAGCGGTCTTCGGGAATGAAAGTTCACTTCATGCAAGCGGTTTCTGACTGTTTGGTCGCTAATTAAGTTCCCTGAAGAGTGATGAAGCCTCACGGCTAACATCATGGCGGTTATTGTTGGAGCTCTTCGAGTTAAGATTTGAATGTATCGGTCTTGTCTCCGTGTGGTGCAGCGATACCGTCCTCCATGGCGCTCAGCCACGGTACCAGTGCTTCGGTAACGTGTCCAAAGTCGACTGATAACACTCTGACTTGTATTCAGAGCTAAAGCCACAGTACGTTGCCGGGAACCAGCTTCTATCATTCCCACGGCTCTGAGCATTTCTTCCCTGCTTAAATGACGTCGCCGCTCCATAATAACGTTGGTTTTAATCAGTAGTAGGGAAACAGTAGCACTAATAATGTCTTCAATGCGTTGTATGTTTTTATAGGGAAAATATTGACAGCTTATTTTCATCTTTTACTCGAATTTGATTGAGAGTTCCTGATTCAAATTATGAAATGCACCAAAAAGGATCCATATAAATTTATAAAATCATAAATTTATTACAAAGCCACATCTCAATCTCAAGAAATCCGCATAAAAATGCTTGATCCCTAGACACTTTTGATGTGTGTATATTGACCCATAGCAGAAGCATTAGTATCGATTCTTCGTTATAATATTATCTCGGAGTTCCTATCAGAAAAAATCTGAGGGACCTAGTGGAATCTAAGTATCGATGCAATTTTAAATGACTTTATGATTGATTTCTTGGTTCTCAGCTTGTTTTCAGTATTGTAGGCGACACCCCCTCTGTCTACCCTACAACGCCTATAAATAGCGTGGACAACACGTTTGCCGCCCATTTGCTTCCCGGCGGTCGAGACGATTACTTCAAAGGTCATGCGAGCCATCTATTTTTAGTCAAGAAATCAGTTAATTATCTTCGTCATTTATTTTAATAATTGTCTTAATTATTTGCCATGTTGAACGTTATTTTGTTTTCCTAATGTTAGTTGTGATTTTGTTGTGAAATATTTTTTAAATTAAAAGTCGTTACTTTAAATCGTTCGGTTTGTTTTTTTTTAAGTCGTTTCCACTCCTGATTATTACATCAGAAGTGGGATAGTGAACACTTAGCCCAACACTTAAGGAAAACCAGATAACTCGGTTAATCATACCCACACAAAAAAAAAAAAAAAAAAGTTACGCTTCGTCTGTGTCAAGTTTTGCTGTTGTGATTTGTGCTTGTTTACGCTTTGAGGTGAGTGAACTGTTTTCTTTTTGTGTTTGATAAAGTTTTAAGTATGGTACGCTGGAGATCGCGTAGCCGAAGCCAGCAACGCACTCGAGGTGGGTCGCGCTCACGTAGTCGCCGCAGGTCGAGAGATAGCGGAGGTTATTCTCGCCATAGGTCGAACAATCCTAACCCTAGTCATAGTAACTCGCGACGTAACTCGAGTGGTCGGCAACGGCATAGAAGAGATGGCTCGCGTGTCCTAAATCAACGTAGCCCGAAACCTGTTCGCGTCGATAGAAATTCCGACACCTTACGTGACTTAATAAATGAGGGTAACGTTCTAGTCTACGTCGATGACGTGCTCCTTCTGAGCAACACCATACGCGAAGGTATACAACTGCTGCGCCGAGTATTACACACTCTTACTGAGGCCGGGTTCTCAATAAACCTACGAAAATGCTCATTCCTTGTGACCGAAGTTGAGTACCTAGGTAGGGTGGTAAGTGATGGTCAGGTGAGGCCGAGCCCACGTAAAGTGGAAGCCCTAGTCAACACGGTTCCACCGGAGAACGTGAAACAAGTCCGCCAACTACTTGGCCTCGCGGGCCGTACCGAGTAATCAAGGCCCTGCCAAGTGGGCGCTATGAGCTGCGCTTGCTGAGTGGTGCCTACGGCAAGACCACGCAGGCCGCAGCGCAGTACATGGTGCCTTGGCGAGGCGAGTGGTGCCCGGGACATGTGCGGCGTTTTTCGAAAGTAAGTGTCGCTGCATATAGTTGGGTGTTGTTAAGTTAGTCTTCCACCCTTTATCACAGCGTTTGAACTGGGCGTTGTTAAGTTAGTCTTCCGCCTATAGTACTTACGTTTGCCTTGGGTGTTGTAAAGTTAGTCTTCCACCCATGGTACTAACGTTCAACCAGGGCGTTGTTAAGTTAGTCTTCCGCCTATAGTACTTACGTTTGCCTTGGGCGTTGTAAAGTTAGTCTTCCACCCATGGTACTAACGTTCAACCAGGGCGTTGTTAAGTTAGTCTTCCGCCTATAGTACTTACGTTTGCCTTGGGTGTTGTAAAGTTAGTCTTCCACCCATGGTACTAACGTTCAACCAGGGCGTTGTTAAGTTAGTCTTCCGCCTATAGTACTTACGTTTGCCTTGGGTGTTGTAAAGTTAGTCTTCCACCCATGGTACTAACGTTCAACCAGGGCGTTGTTAAGTTAGTCTTCCGCCTATGGTACTTGCGCATATTGTCGGGTGTTGTAAAGTTTGTCTTCCACCCATGGTACTAGCGCGTATCCCAGGTGTTGTTAAGTTAGTCTTCCGCCTGTGGTACTCACGCTTACCTTTGGACGTTGTTAAGTGAGTCTTCCGTCCGCAACTCGTCCGTTTAATCAAGGCGTCGTTAAGTTAGTCTTCCGCCTATGATACTAACAGTTGCTCTTGGGCGTAGTCAAGTTAGTCTTCCGCCCACAGTGCTAACGATAAATCAAGTTTAAAAAAAAAATTGTAAAGTTCTGAGTTCGGTACTGGATAATTGTTTCTAAAACATCTCCATAACGTACTACTGATGTGTGTACGTGCATACGTACTGGGACGACAGTGAGGGTCAGAGTCCGTATTCAGAACTTTCGATAGAACTAAGCAACAAACTAGCACAGGAAAATAAACGACATCGGGCGCCGCAAGTTCTAGCGCTGCCGGAGTATCTACGCAGTCGCAGGACGCCAACGAGGAGGATTCCGCGGCATCAGGTGTCGCTGGTCCCAGCGCTGCCGGACTATCCATGCCGCTGCTGGATACCGATGAAGAGGATTCCCCAGCAGCAGGTGTCGCAGGTTCCAGTAGTACTTCTCGAAACGATGGTGTCGAGGACGACACACCGTCAGGAGAGGCCGTGTAGGCGACACCCCCTCTGTCTACCCTACAACGCCTATAAATAGCGTGGACAACACGTTTGCCGCCCATTTGCTTCCCGGCGGTCGAGACGATTACTTCAAAGGTCATGCGAGCCATCTATTTTTAGTCAAGAAATCAGTTAATTATCTTCGTCATTTATTTTAATAATTGTCTTAATTATTTGTCATGTTGAACGTTATTTTGTTTTCCTAATGTTAGTTGTGATTTTGTTGTGAAATATTTTTTAAATTAAAAGTCGTTACTTTAAATCGTTCGGTTTGTTTTTTTTTAAGTCGTTTCCACTCCTGATTATTACAGTATATTATTCCTGACATGCACTGTGCAATAATAATTAATATTAAAATGTAATTATTAGACTTTTTGATAAAATAAATTATTGGTTTTCTTATTTTAATTATTTAAATTGACATGCTTGTATTGCAAAGACTATATAATTGTGGTATCCATTGACAAACATAATATTGTAGCCAGTGACATTTGATTTAATATTATGTTTTTTTTTTCTTCTATTTATTGTGATTCTAATGATTTTGATATTAATTTGTAAAATGGAATTATAATAATATTTTAATTGTTATTTAAAATTATGTCAATTGATTATGATTTGCATGCCCGTGTGGCGGCAGAACATGGAGAACTAACTTCTATGACAACATCTATGTACCAATTATTTAGCCATGTTTTACAAATGAATAAATGATTTAATGGTTTGATTTGATTAGTCATAGCGCCCTTTGGTGGTGGGCGAACGTAAATTCCATGAAATCGCATCTTTTCTGAAAATTCTCAATTTTTTTCTTTTATCTGTCTTAATAGCGCTTGAAGAAAAAGTTAATCACGTCTTACATAGTTCTATTAAATTACTCATCTGAAACTCCTCAAAAGCTTCTAATTCGCTTAATTAATTAATTTCCTAACAAGTAAACGTATTACGCCTCAATTTAGTACGTCTTGAACTTCGATGAACGTACCTGCATGCAACTAGCGGCAAAGTTCACACCGGTTCATTGACCTTTACAAATTTAGGGTCTGATAAAATAATTATCAACCCTGACTTAGAAATTCAGATTTACCAAAATAGTGCTTAGATTTGTAAACAGTTAATTGGTAATAGACTTAACTAGTGTCATTGTGGCTAGTTAATTTGATAATGTAATGAAATTTTCTTGTAAAGCAAGTATCTTACCTAAGCATAAAAGAAAATAAGTTAAAATCAAACCCGAGATGTGTTATGCAAGGTTAATTAACTAGCAAGACTTTACAAATGGGTTGGGTATGGATTATCCCAACATGATAAAATAAAAGAAAAAAAACCGTTTTTAACCGACTTAAAAAAATAGGTTCTCAATTCGGTTGTATTTTTTTTGTGTTTGTGTTTGTTACCTCATATCTTCGTCATTTATGAACCGATTTGAAAAATTATACTATACTTATAAACTTCCCGATTGGTCCCATAGAAATTTCATCAAAATCGGTTCAGTAGTTTGGTTTAAAAAAAAATGTGTGTAATGTATAACTTGACAAGGATTTGTGTGTGATACGATAACTAAAAAGGGTAAAATAAAAACTTTTTTACCAAAAAATTACCGACTTCCAAAAAATAACAAAAACATGGGAAATAACTTTACTTTCGGAAGTCGGTGGCAAAAAAGTCATCGAAACAAACAATAGTCACCGACTTCCGAAATTAAAGTTATTTCCCATTTTTAAGTATTGTTTTTGGAAGTCGGCAATTTTTGAAATTTTTGAAATATTTTAAACTCTTGTTTTAAAATATTTTAATGTCTTTGGTTTAGATAATTATTAATTATTTTTTTATTAATTATGGATTGTGTGAGGAATGATATGAAAGAGAAAGGAGTAAATGATCAGTGACGGTTGACAGGGGAGAAAGGAAGAAGAAAACGTGTTGCGCCGACCCCAAGTAGAATGGGACAAGGGCTGGAAGATGGTGATGATGATGTTGGTTTAGATAATTATTATAACAATATATTCTGTGGAGTTTCATTAGCCATCTTCCTTTGACTTTGCATGAAAATTATACTACGAATTGCCACTGAGTTTCCCAATGGGCGAGCATAGGTTTGCGAGAGTGTGTGTAGGCTGTATGTAAATAAACGTAGGTAATTAAAATCATACTAGGGCATCATAGGACTAGGGTTATAAATAATACCTACCTGAGCTTACCGATTCTAAAAAGTGATGGTTTTTAATTACAGCTTATAAGTAAACCTATTTATAAAAGAAGTAGGTACGATTATTTACACGGAACGCAGAAACCTCATTTATTTATTCTTCAAGATTGTACCAGCTCCTTTAAGGAAACAAACAATTAACATGTTAATCCATGCATTTCAAATGCCCTTTTTAAATTCCTTATCTCCCTACAATTGTTTTGTCTGTAAACATTTCCCGGGGAAAAAGGCATTATTTGAGGCACAAGATTTCGAAGATAAGAGAGATGTTATCAATGTAAAACAAAAGACGATTTGTTGAAGAATCTTTTGTTAAGATTTTTTCTTTATTCCGCAGAATTTACTTATTTATTACCAAAGCATCCGATCTAACTTTTGAATCATCGCCGTTTTCATGGAAAATCAACGGTTGTCGTGAGTAGGGGTGCATAGGTTTGCTTTTGCAAACACTGTTACATTATAGTACATTTTGATATAAGTGGGGAAAGTTTGTTGTTTTTGGTGTTATGGAGCCGAGAACTGCAGTAACAAATGCCCACGTGTATCAAACGACGTTTTTCAATACACTTTTAGTCTTTTAGTTTTTTGGTTTTAGTTTTTAATCCAAATTTGTTAATAGACCAAATTTATTCAATGGAATAGAAAAAAAATCAAAAATATAAATGCGTGTGGGGGCGAGCCGCCTCACCACGTGTGGAATTTTTATTTCCGCACTATAGTGCGGGAATATAAGAAGAAAACCACGACGGTGAAATCCGTAGCATGTTGAACCTAATCGTAGTGTGATAAAAGACAGTTTTCAAGGAAGTGTATTGAAAAAACTTTTTCAGTCTGCGTCAACCTTTTGTTTTTGGCGATCCCGCAATGAATGAATGCCATCGTAATGTCAGTGTGTGCTACGCTCGCTACGCTCTATCGTAGTAATGGGGCGGAGCCTACAAGCACCCATTGATAGACTATCTGTTATCTTTTTCACACGTTACTGTCCCAGGCTGCATAAAACAAAGATATATCTAGTGTGGAAGCACCTCCGATTGCTGCTCTCCTCGTATCGAAAAGGGGTCGAAGATAAAGTCAGAGCTACATTTTCCACACTAGTTTCCCGATAGCAGACGATCCCTCAATCGGGTCTTAAGATGAAGAATTTTATTGTAATCTCTTGTCTCTTTCTAATCTCCTCCCATAAAATAATCTCCACTTTCACGGAAAAATCTCCCCGCGCCATGACTTCGGGTACCAGGCATGCATAGGGAGTAGGGTGTGGAACTGCAATGAGCGAGAGGTGTTGTGTGGAAAGACAGGGAGGGCAGAGGGGAACGTCCGCTTAATTTGGGTGTTCCCGTATTCATCGTGCAATTTTGTTATATCAGGTGAAGTGGATTAAGATCTAAAGAAGCTGATTTAGTTGCTCAAACTGTACAGAAAGCGAGTGCCTTTAATTTAAGTTTGTAGTTTGCAATTTAATTAAGTTTTGTTTATCCTCGTGGCAATTTGCAGCAAGTTTCTCAAATAACTTAAACAACTTCCATTAGTGTACTTTTACTGTAATTAAGACGCTTTTGTTTTCAAAGTTTCATTTTGTATTGTTTTGTTGAAGGCCCTATACAAGGTGTCATATTAATGAATGCCTATACTGGCACCGTTGTACATCGCAAATTTTTTGAGCTATTAAACAAAAAAAAAAACATACTTATTATTCATTTATTTTCAGGCAACTTTCGCCCATAGGATATATTTATCTTACAGACTAGCATACGTATACATACGATAATATACAACTTGTGTTATTAAATAGGACCTTAAAACTATACGTATGTTAGTAACTGCACTTCTCTTGTGCACTATGTCACTGTGCGGTCATGTGGCACTTGTCCGTGGAAGCGACGGAACACCACTCCTCCGTCCTCATCCAAGACGAGGTGCAGATAACACGTTGGTATTCAAAGGGCTACTTTTTATGAATACGCAAATTACTTCAGGGGTAAAATACTTTTCACATTGTCTTTTTATTAACAACACACCAATGATGTGAAGATTTTTTTTGTAAAATCTTTGAAGTCCTTTCAAAATAAAAAATCAAAATATCTTTATTGTGGGCATTTGTTAGTTACAGGTCTTAACAAAAAATTAAAGTTCCAATATGTCCTGCCTAATAATTATGTATTACAGCAGTCATTGTGCCGATATTCGTATCAGCCAATGGTTTAATAGCCAAGACCCTCGACTAACATCTGAAGAGGCTCTCGCTTGGCGGCTGGATCAAGGGCTTGATTCAGAAAGCAGTACTTCTGGACACGGCGCGTATTGTTAGGAGGTTCCTCTCTCAAGAGCCCTGACCACCGGTAGCTCGGACCCTGTTCCCGGTGCTGGTGGGCTACTATTTTATATATTTTTAAATGTTTTTTTTTTTATACTAATATTGTATAGGAATATTTAAAAATGTAAAAATAAGTAAGAAAAATAAATAAAGGACATAATATGTATTGGCATTAAATTTCAAATTAATTTACATGTCAAATTTAGTTATTATAGATGTCAAAATACAGTGAAACTAATACATTCAATCAATAGGTAATTCAAGAAATCTTGGATCGTGTAATTTGCTTTATCAATTAAAAAGTCAGTCCTTTGCAGTTAAAAGTAGGTACGTAATAGGCCTAGAAGTTGGCTAAGATTGCCAAGAGTTGATTGCCTAGTTTCACAATAAACAGGACCTCAGAAGGGTAGGATGTGGATACTCGGCCAAGATCACAACTTATGTTTTAATTGTTTGGGGCACAACCACTCTGCCTGGTTTTGTAAATGTTCAGCCTCTTGTCAGGTATGTAAGCGGAGACATTACTCCTTGTTGCACCCTAAAGGTGAGCAGGAGTCTAAGGGAGAAACGGAAAGTTCGTCTAGCGATAGTATTTCGCAGACTGAAAGAACAAACACACACGGTTGGAGTAGAATATAACTAGTTACCTTACTGCTTTGTGACGTTATAATTAGGTACCTATTATATTCGTACCGTCGAATTTGTTACAGGTCACGGAAGAATTCACGCGTTTCGGTTCAAAATATTTGTTTAGGGTAGATACTATTTCAGGACAGATTTGCTTAACCTGATCTGAAAACGCTGTCAAACAACTTGATCCATCAATCCATTGCTTGTAAGGGTAATCCTAGGATGAAAAGTACTTATCAAATGTAGGACATATTATCCTTTTTTGAGTACAAGGCAAACAGAATCATATTAGGGTATTTTCGAGTAAGGTTTCATGTTTTCTAGCACCATTTATCTTTTTTTTTAATTGTTTGATTTGAAGATGTACTTAGAAATTTAACTTCGAGGCCTTCATTAACTTTTTTTTTTTCTAGTGCTGGTCGGATTGCAAGGCATGCCAGCATTAATGACCTCATCCGTCGTGCTCTTGCCACCGCCGGGGTGCCAGCCCTTTTAGAATCTAACGGCTTAGCACGCGACGATGGAAAGAGACCAGACGGTATGACCATAATGCCTTGGAAGTTGGGTCGGCCTTTGGTGTGGGATGCAACATGTGTCGACACCCTTGCGCCATCCCATCTTCCTAGCACGGTGGGCTGTGCTGGAAACCTCAAACGGCGCAAATACAATAACTTCATTGGTTTGAGCCGTTTGGGGTTGAAACACTAGGACCATGGGGTCCGACTGCGCAACCTATTCTTTCGAGACATCGCCAAGCTGTTGGTCGACTCATTTCGTGACCAGAGGGCTGGCCTATTTTTGGGTCAAAGAATCAGCATTGCCATTCAACGTGGCAATGCTGCCAGCCTTCTGGGCACTATTCCTGTTGACAGCGATGTGGACGAATTTTTTGACACCCTTTTTAATACTTTTCTTCTTTTATCTGTACATAATTATGTATTTGTATTATTATTTTAAATGAATTTTTCTATTTGTATTTTATTTGTAGAATACTAGGTTTTTGGTTATTTTGGATAAGTATACAAAAAGTGTTGTTTTTTTATATTTAAGATGGGTTTGCTCTTGACTCTAGTCTAGGTCAGAGGTGATAGAAACAGGGTCGACGATGGAGCGAGCTTACCAGAAGAACCCTGTTTACTCTCTTTTTTGTTGTGAGCCAAGTAATGTTTTTTTTCCTGCTTTATTTTCTTTCATAAACTACCACTACTTACTTTAACATAATTATGTCATTATTTCAAAATGTAAGTGCGTTAAGAAAAGTTATTTCTTTAGTGTCTTCTACGAAAATTCTAGTAATTCGGTCCTGATTTCACGTTTTTAACTGGCTTATATTGTTGTTGTATAGTTAATACATGATTGTTTTATGTCAGCACGACTTACATACAGGTATAAGCTCACGCCGTGGTAATTCGGCAGACTCGAGCCAGCAAGATTGGAGGCGGGATGATTGCTCATTGTGAACAGTAGGTAGTAGGCACTGAGGAAATCTACATGACAAAAGGTCCTTTAGAATACACATAACATGGAAATTGAACCCAGGACCTCACGTTCTCTATCACTAGATCAGGGAAACAGTCAAATACACTTCATGATTGAATGTACCGGGTAACATACATTATGAAAAACCTGCACCTTTAATAAGAACACGCCGTCAATTAAAACATTCATACTTTGGCTGTTATCGTATGATTGCCTGTTTTCCTCAAAAAAAAACTACCGCCATTTTTATGTTACCCCAAACATCAAGAATGTGGACCAGCATTCAGGCAATAATGTTGTACGGACTATCAGGCTTCTCCATAAACGAGCTATCTTAGCCCAGCCCTAAACTGAGGAAACCCTTAAAGTGGCCATCGACCTACTTTCCGAGTAAACTACCAGGAACGCAACGATAGAAAGGGTTACTTTTTATTGTTATACCCGAGATTTACGACGACGGGTCGACGGCCTTTTCGGGGACCTCAATCTACTTGAACAGTAATCGCTTAGGCAAATATGGGTAATATTTTGTAAATATACGATTTAGAGTATTTTTTTCTACTACGTCTACTAACACCTATAGGTATCTATAAACAAGTCAAAGCGTTTAATTGAGTAAATGACATTTTTAAAGATACGATTTTTATATAATTATGTAGTTTAGTATTTTCTTTAAGTGTAAAAATTGTAAAAAGCGTAAAAAGCTAGAATTCTTGGCTTTGCTTTCTTTGACGGTTCTCAATTCTTGTCTACTGCATAAAAAATTTGCAAGTAATTACTTAAGACCAAGTAACTACTTTAACTTGACTATAGATACGGGTGTATATCATACCCAATGTTTACAGTTTTCCGTGGAATCATTTTGAATTAGTTATGGACTGTTTTTTGATTTTCTTATTAAATCTCTCGTTGTAAAATCAACCTTATACTAAATAGTAAAGTGAAGAATCTTACCACAACTACAACGGTAATTGCTGCATTGGAGTTTTCTTTTGGGACAAGACCGCCACACTGTTCCCAAACCACTGCTACTTCCCGAATGCCAGAATCACCTGTGTTGTTCCGCGAATCAACAGTGACCACTAGGAAAGCGCCGAGACAATGAAGTTCGACGAAGTCCCAGAGAAACGATTTATCTGTCTTGGATCCCGGAACGGAGGAGAGTACGGTCAAGCAGAGTTTTAGGTATTTAGAGAGGTGTACACGAATCATTCCCGCTATGTTGACTCGTGATTTTTCTTGGTTATGATGCCACACGTCTTTTGTTTCACCGCGACATGCCTGTCACAGGGTACAGTCACATTAAAAGCGAAATACGGCTGTGCTTATAATTTAATAAAGTAATTTCGTTCATCCGGTGATACCGTATTTTTAATTAATACATTGATAACCCACCACAAAGTACTAGGCTAGCATATCTGAGTAGGTACTTACTCTTAAATTATGATTGAAATACCATCTGCAATATATGCTAGTGTAAAATTCCTCATCCCCCATTAAAAAGGGAGGGTCCTCCTACCAGAAGTGTCTTGCGTCTGGTGGGCTACTGCCCTGAAGATGTCTGGTTTTTTCATATGGTCTCAATAACCCTTCGTTACATGAATTTTTTTTTTTTTTTTGTAAAAAAAAATTATATGCATGTAATTAGACCTCTAAGGTAATGGGAAAAATTAAATAAAAATCTTTGACTTTTGTAAGTATTATTTTTTATTTATTAGAAATGCTTTGATGTACATACATTTACATCATTATGCAGAATGAATTGATGAGCTTAGTATAAAATTAAACTAATATGTAAGGTTATTAATAATTTTGGTGAAAATTAACAAAACAGTTATTTTTTTTTAAGGCATAAGTTAACCCTACAATTTTGTTGCAGCTTATTGTGGAGTATCCTTTACACTGTGGGTATTTGCATCGCAGAGAACGCCAACTTGTGGCCAATGGTCACTACCATCTCTTCTTATGTCTTTTTGTGGATGAACAACTGTAGGCCCTCTCTTTCTTTTTGCTTGGATTTCATTTTCCAAAAAAGTGGAACTTGGACGACCTCTTCTGACCTCTATGTTGGATCCTAGGAAGCACAAAACTTGAGCTAATTCATTACGAAATTACCCCATGGAAATTATATCCTTTTTTGGTGTATTTCGAATAGATATAGCTTCAAAAAGTTGCCAGAGGCAATAAATCTTGACTAGCAACCAGTATTGGGTGCATTTTTTCCTTTCGAATGGCTTGATGGAAATAGCCATCACTATGCAACGAAGGATAACAATAATAGCGCGATTTAGAATTTAGATGTTAGTTCTTCCTTTGTGTCATAGATGGCGCTGTAGTACTTTTTGAATTACATTGTTGCTGCAGTACTTTTTGTAGAGCCGCTACAAGGTCTCTGAACAAGCTATCAGATACTGTTCCTTTCGCAGAACTGCAACCCACAAACACTACCCGTGACAAACATTACAAAGAACTAAATATAGGTTAAGTAGATTAACTAATTGATCTAGTTTCCCAGATACCCTACATTCTGCCCATCCTTTCCGAGAACGCGGCGTGAGGTTAAGTAATAAGGTAGAAAGATGGCGTCGGACTGTTATCCCTGTTTACCATATAGTTAATTGTTTCTGAGTAGGCCGCTCGTACGAAGATATATCAATGAGCACTTCGAGGAAATACCCACGTGTAGGATGCGTTTCCATTGTGGATACAGACGGTTTCTAATAAATAAATAAGTAAGTACTTATACAAGGTGTAGTTTTGCATCCTCGTCAAATTCAAGGAGGTTACTATGCTAATGATTCTCAACCCGAATCAATAATAAAATGGGTAGGTAATTTTTATATTTTTTCTTTATATCGAAAATTGGTAAGTGTACACCACGCGGCCCGTTTAATACTAGCCCTATAACCGCGCTTTCACACATGCAAACAAACGCAGACGATTATTCGTTGAACGGGTGATTCTCCTCTTTTGAGAAGGGCTTCATTCTGAAATAGTATCAAATTAAAACAACATAAAAAAGCAACTTTTATTATTATTGACCAGGTACCGTAATTTATATTGATTATTTACGTCTTCTATGACGACCTCCTGAATTTTGACGAGGATGCAAAACTACACCTTGTGTAGTTACTTCACTATTTAACCTTTTGACCGCCACGGTCGGCTATAGCCGACAAATGAAAAAATGCCCAAAATACCACCGTCGGCTATAGCCGAAAAGAAAACGACATTTTTCAAGTAGTTTTCATCTGTCGGCTATAGCCGACCGTGGCGGTCAAAAGGTTAATTTTGAGTTCTCCGTGCTTCGGACGGAACTTTCACTAAAATCTTTGCAGTTTAAAGGTTGACTGCCTTGTTGGTCTGGTGGTCGTAAGCGCAACTGCTGAGCATGACGTCCTGGGCTCGGTTCCCGGGTCGGGAAAATTGTTATCGGGTTTTTCCATCAGGAATTTCTCAGTAGCAGCCACAGTCTGCCTTTGTGCCCGGTTGATGGCAGTAGGCTCGCCCCCTTTTACATGGAACTTAAACATAAATGGCGAAATATAAGTATACTATTAGGTACAAACTTTTTTTTTTTTTGGGTTGGGAAATCATCAAATGGCCTCTCCCGCTCTGGGTGACTTTTACTGACTAAAACCCAGCCGTGTTCCTTCAGTTGCCTGTGCCATTAGGTACACCCCTGCCTAACCGTTCACGGATTACAGGTGTGATGTTATGTTATGTTAGTCCTTTCGTTCTTTGTTGCTTTGGACGGCACTTTCAGTAAAATCTTTGCAGTTAGAAGCCCGAAAATCTATTAAATCTGTTACCAAGGGAAATTGTGTTACACCCAGTACATTGAAGTTCAGATAAGCAGGTTAAGGTACCAGTAGTATTCAGCCTGCTATGTATATTGGAAATCTGCACATAGTAACACGATTGTGAAAAAGATAGTCAAATTTGTAGTTTGTAATAAAACCTGTTTAAGTTTTAGAATTAGCTATGTGAAGCTTTTTCCTGTTTTCCTCTTCTGGGTTCGATTTCCAGGTCGGTGAAACTAGTTTTGGGGTTTTTCTATTGGGAATCTCTCAGTAGCGTATCACGGAGTCTGGACTGGCGAAATGTGGACTTTTCTACTGTTACGTTGAATTCCTTCGGAGATTACTGTATGCGACCTGTTATGTAATGTTATACTCATGTGTTTGGTGCCAGCAAAATAATCTACACTAACTTAACTTTGTTTGGTTGAACGCGCTAATTTCATTAACTACTGGTTCGAAATGAAAAATTCTTTTAGTGTTGGATAGCCCATTTATCGAGGAAGGCTATAGGCTATATAACATCACGCTGCGACCAATAGGAGCGGACGAAGTTGCGCGGTTCAGCTAGTTATTAATATTTCTCCTGATAAAATAAGCTGTTCTAGAAAGTGAACACCCAACGACTTCGGTCCGATAAATTAATTTTAGATTATAAGTTTACCGTGCTGCCCAAAAAATGGACACACACAAATCTATAAACCATTATTAACGGTGGTCAGTATCGATCGGTATCGGTAGGTATTGGTATCGGTACCAAGGGTCAAGGGCATATATTGATTAGATCGGGCGTTAAGTGAATTAGTTCTGATAACCGTTTAATTTGTTAGATAAAAAGTTATATTTATGTAGGTTGCGTAAGTTTATGTAACAGTTGGGCGTTAGCAGCACCTGAGTTCTGAATGCCTTTTTTTTTGGGTGGGAAATCATCAAATGACCTCTCCCGCTCTGGGTGCAGCGGGAGGGCGTGTCAGACTCTTACTGACTAAAACCCACCCGTGTTCCTTCACTTGCCTGTGCCAAGGTGCCAAGGGCTACGGTAACTCTTTCGAACAAATCCGCAACCCTGGCAGGCATCGGTCCTAATGGACCCCGTCAGTTTGTGCTGACATCTCTTTGAGGCGCGCGTGGAACACAACGCGCCATCTACCCGGGCCTGGTCCTTACCGGACGGCGAGCTACCCATTGCTCGCCGTCCGCAAGCCCGCTCCTACGGTGGGAGTTCTGAATGCCTGGTACTGAATTTTATCTGTTGTCAAATGATTTCATTGGCTGTTTGTTATCAAGACTAGGCAGTCGTTGGTCTTGGGGTCGCAATCACGACTGCTGAGCATAAAGGGCCTGGGTTCGATTCCCAGGTCGGGAGAAGTGTTATTTTGTTTTTCCATCAGGAATTTCAAGTCTGGAATTGTGCCCGGTTGCTAGCAATAGATTCGCCCCCTATTACATGGGCCTTAATCATAACTGTTAAGGGTAGCGCGAAATTCAAATTTTCTTACTCTTTTGCTATTTGCAGGCCAGTATCAGGCTGTATGTTGAACAAAATATGATTAACACGTGTGTATTTACAGAATTTTTATCATTAAAATCATTTCTAAGTTCATTTAATCCCTTTGAATGACTTTCTCATGAAATAGTATTATAATTTGTTTCTTTTTTTTAATATGTGATAAGTTTATTTGTACACAAAAACCAAACAATACAATTAAGTGACCAAGATTAAGTTGTACAACAAAGACAGTTTCATAACGAACGTTTGACTTCTAAACTAGGCAAGAAGCCTGTGTCTTAGAAGTCATTTGTTCCCCGAAGTGCGGTGACATACATCTACATATTAACCACTAGTGACCCGCCCCGGCTTCGCACAGGCGCAATGTAGATACTAATGTTTTCTTTACTCTTATGCATGTATTATGCACATAAACCTTCCTCTTGAATCACTCTATCTAAAAAAAAATGGCATCAAAATCCGTTGCGTAGTTTTAAAGATCTAAGCATACATAGGGACAGATAGACAGCGGGAAGCGACTTTGTTTTTAACCGACTTCAAAAAGGAGGAGGTTGTCAATTCGTCGGAACCTTTTTTTATGTATGTTCCCCGATTACTCGAAGATGGCTGGACCGATTTCGTTTTTTTTTTGTTTGAAAGGGTATAATACTTCCCAGGTGGTGCCATGATCTTCAAGTCAGGATCTGATGATGGGATCCTGGAGAAATAGAGAAAACTCTTCAAATTGTATAGGCACACTTGAAGCGATTTGGATAGTTTTTGGAAGAGTACTTTCTCGGAGTAGTTCCATTTCAATTTGGTGAAGATCTGATGAAGAATTTCGAAGATAGGCAACGGAACTCCTCAATAAATGATAGCAAATGGACTGGGATTGCTGAAATCTCATGTCTGTCTATTGTTTACACCAGTTCATAACATAACATCGCGCCTGTATGCTCTGAGGGTGTACGCAGATGTGTACAGTACACCCAAATTTTGACAGGTATGATGCTAAGTTCTATTGTAATGGGGATAAGCCTTGCCTATTACCTACCACGACATGTTGTTATCAATGTAAAATAAATGCATGGCAAATATTTGTCCAGGATATTACAACAAAAAATGGAAAGATAAAAAACTTTTTTGCAAAAAATAAAACAGACTTCAAAAACAGAAAAAAGTGAAAAATAACTTTAGCTTCAGAAGTCAGTGGCAAAAACCGTATCACTAAAACAAAAGTCACCGACTTCTGAAGCTAAAGTTATTTTTCACTTTTTTGTGTTTTTGAAGTCGGTTTTATTTTTTATACTTTGTAGTGATGGTGGAAGTCCTTTTAATTTTCTTTGAACAAATCGAAATAGTGACTAATTAAGTAAACATTTTAAATCGTAAATCGTTTCTATTTTCTAATATTAATTAAGAACTTATTTTAATCAGACTTTCAGTGTCGTCATTAACACTCCTGCAACCACTTGTTAACTATATTTTTAACTTCATACTAAATAAAGCCATATTGACTTTATTATGTAGTCGAGAGCTTGAAGCGAGGAAATAGCGACCAGTGAAAACGGTCCGACATTTGACAGTTTCACAGACAGGAAAACCTTTGCGTCTTAATAGGAGTTTTGGAGCTAGAGGTAACATGGAATATATACGCAGCACGGCAGTATAAACAGTCAAACTGTCAGAACTCTGCTTACACCTTCGCCATCCCTGCCCCTTCCCTCGCCCGCTTTCGTCCTTTGTCAGTCAGTTCAGGACGCCTGTGCTTGCGAAACGTGTCGACATGGAGCTGTTCATTGAAGCAGTGCGGGAGCACCCGTTGTTGTGGGATCACAAAGATCTTTTGTTTGTTACGCTTCTTTTTCTTTTTGTAACGGTAGAGTAGCAAGCATTTATTAATAGTATTTACGTAGTCCTCTTCGCTGGAATCGTCGGACATCAGTATCGCAAAATTTACCGCGCGACTTGCGTCCTCTGCTGCGCCTGGTACTGAGATACTTTTTCTGCACCTCCTCGCTCAACTCGCTGTCAATGGAAGGCAAACAACTCGCTCATCCGACTCCTCCCATATCCCGCCCAGCTCACTCCTCGAAACTCGTCGGCAGTGGAACGCAAAACCCATTTTTCACTGTAACTCTTTCTTGATGGATGTTGAGAACTATTAACTCTTTTCCGGTTAGCTACCATTTTGCAGTGGAAGGCACATAAACCCAGTTCATTACCTGTCAAGTAAATGTTGATGACGATGACAGCTCTTTTCTCAGTGACTTTTAGTGAGTATTCATCCTTTGTAACAACATAATGATTTAAAAGAGTGTCCATGGAGTTTCTTGCCCATTCTTCTCCATAGAGATCTACGCTTTCGAATCGGCAACTACAGTACTTTCACAAGTTATATGCCCTGTGACTGGGACTGTATCTTAGTTTTTTTTGTGTTTTGACATTCAAAAGTGCCTGTAATGGTCTACATAATTGAAATAAATGCTTTGAGTTTGAGTTTGCTTATAGACAGGGATGTTTTTGACTCGAAAAATGGCTGATGACAGAATTGCAAAAGTATTAATTGGTAAGGAATACACCTGCTTGAAAAAAAAAAAAATTTATGTGCTAAAGTTACAAGCAAATGTAATTAGCAAATTTGTCGTTTAAATAATTGCTATGATTATTTTAGTGTTCAAAATCTGCGCGGGACATTACCTGCAAAGTTAGGTGTCATGTCATCGGATTACCTATGTACTTACTGTATAAATGTTAGTGGGTGGGTAAGTATTGTTTATGTTGAGAGTTGGCTATGTTAGTCATCACTTCGGGCCATACCCTCATTAGAGGGGAAACCTATGTGGGTTTAGTGCTCCACATTTATGATTATGATAATTATGCGATTACGGTAATAGTAATCGTTTATAATATTTTTTTTTCTTTAGAGAAAAGAAAATTCCGCAGGAGACACAGGTGCACACCATCTTCCCTCACCCTCGTAGTGTGATGGGATGACAATTCGACACCGACCGGGGAGGGCCAGTCGCTGAACCAACGGCTTTATGAGCTTTCCGAAGCCACTGGGTAAAACTCTACCAACTTCCAATCTTGATTCGGGGGTGCTTGAAACTCATTGCAGTCTAAGAACCTAGGCCTATGAAGTTTAACAGTCACATTCGCTGTCCCGACTGATAAAAACACCTAAAGTTTATTTAAATTAAAGTACCTCGATCGACAAATTTGCCCCTAAAATCATCTTTTTAACCCAAAAATATTGGACCAATCATTTCGTAATTTCGGCCCTGTCAGTATTCCGTCAAACATTGATTGATGAAACGAATTTATTCCCAGAACCATGGCCCATGATTGGGCACACAAAAAACATGAAAGTACCTCGTGTTCTGGTAGCTAATTTAAATTCAATCCAGCCCACACGCCATTCACAAGTTCATTCCAGATAATATGGTGTGTGACCCACTGTGCAATTATTGCAATCGGTCTTATAGAAACATGGACAAGTACTAGAATGTTCCATGCCTTTTTTTCTACGATTATCGTATTGAATGGCAAATTCTTAGCTACCCAGACATGTAGGTGGGTAAAATACAAAGTACTAATTTAAGTCTAGATTTATTTAGCCTTGTAGATCCAAAATCGGAGACAAAAAATGGTTTAGTCTGACAGACAGACGGGTATTACCGTCCACGACACGTGTATATCACGCTGAGAGTACCAGGCTATCATATACCATGAAGGTCAGACAGTCGTCTCGCCCGCTAATCAGTGATGGAACTTTTCATGATACTAAATGTAGGTAAAAGTGATCTCACCCGATGCACTCGACCTATTTTTGTTCCACTGCTGAATACCTTGAGAATAGATGTCGTGAAGTTTTATGGCTACAAACTTCAAAGGTAAACTAACAAAAGACGCATTAAGATCTCAATGACATTTGAGATATTTGCGAACACAAAATGTATGACAAGGACGATGGTTCAATAGGGAAGTAGGTAGGTAGGTTAGGTACTAAATTCTTTACGTGAATATTTGCTGACAAAGAGATGATTATAAAAGGTGTAGACAGAAAAGCAAAAATAAATGTAAAGTTTAGATGTGGGAAGGTTATTCGAAACTTTTCTGTAAGAGCTAGAACTATTGCCTGAATTAGTTAAATAAATAAATCACTCTTAGATAAAGACAACACGGTGATGTAAGTCATCTTTTTAACCGACTTCAAAAAAAGGAGGAGGTTCTCAATTCGGTTGTATTTTTCTTGTGTTTGTTACCTCATATTTTCGTCATTTATGAACCGATTCGAAAAAAGCTTTCCGATTGATCCCATAGAAATTTTTTCAAAGCCGGTTCAGTAGTTTGGTTTTTAAATCAAAATACCTGGTAAAAAAATGTTATCCAAGTAAAAGATATTGCGAAATTGATAGTTGACAAGGCTTTGTGTGTGATACGATGGTTAAAATTCCAACTCATAATAATACAAAAAAAATAACAGACTTCCAAAAAGAAAATACCAAAAAAATTGAAAATAACTTTACTTTCGGAAGTCGGTGACTATTGTTTGTTTCATTGACTGTTTTGTCACCGACTGAGTAAGAGTTGGAATATCTCAGCAACTCTTTGGACTCTACCTTGAGACTGGTTGACCTGAAGACCTTGTCAGTTGCACCTCAAAACTCGGTACTCCCAATAACATTTCAAATCAGTCAAGTCAGTCACAGATTGCGATCTCTAATTGATGCTATTGTTACAGTACATGTCACTGTAACAAAGATTGCGATAATAAAACGAGGTTCGACAGGTCATCGCATTCATGAGACGGTATTTTAAAATTTTAGGCAGTTGAGAATTTTCCTTGTAGTAAAACTTATTCTGATCAATGGACTTCCCTGAAGATACATATAATGATTGCTGTCTTGTCAGTGGCTTTTTCAAATAAAACTTTTAATTGATGATTTCGAAAGAGTAATAGTATTCCTTATTCGGAAGGATGTTATTGTAAAAGGGATTGGTATCGTTACTATGGCCCTCGTTTTTACAAACACTAAGCAACACCTAAACGAATGCACATAAACCTAAATAAAAGCGCACTGTTTGATACAGTTTATACAGCCTAGTTTCAATGAAAACGTTTATCAGTGTCTTAAAGTATCAAATAATTATAGGTAAGAGAATGAATACTAGACAAAAAAGCAAAAAAAAGCAGTAAAATAAATAAATCTACAAACCCAATAAGTTTTTATTATCATTGTCTTATTCAGAGCAGACAGAGGGCGTGCGCCGCGGAATGACGTAGTAAGACTACCAGGAACTCATAAACACAAAAGAAGTCCATTACATGTTGATGAGCTCACTTATAATGAACTATTAAAAACAATAGATGAACGACTAACCATTGAAAGTAGATTTTCTTAGAAAGAACTCTCGATACTTAACTCTTTGAAAGTCGAAACTTCGAAGTTAATGAACAACCCACACGTTAACAAGGTTATAAATAAGAGTAGATGACGTTACTTTCCATAACGATTATGAAACAAAAAATAAAGAGGATTTCGTCACGATGACGAATGACGGAGTGAAAGACCGCCCATGTTTTTTGTTCTAAGTTTAGACGGACTCTCGCGAAAGAGAAAATATTTTGAACGCATTAAATTTTCTTCATAAGATATTAATAGAGTATTAGTCGAATGTTTCTTCTTGTTTCCGAGTACAGGATGAGTACAACATAGGTAATAATTCGTGTATTACTGGAAGTTCATATAAGCTTCTTAGTTCGTAGAACCAACTGGAACTACTCTAAGAAGATTATTACCAAAAACTAAGTCCTACAGCGAGAATCGACGAATAACTTCTGAAAGATTCTTGTCTTAATCCAAATCGGTCAGTGGCCCCTAAAACTTTCAGGTAAAGATTGTTATTGCCCCCAAAGGTGTGATTTTCTAACAACTTAGTACCAGTAACTCATGATTACTCAGGAGGTGTCACCTACGCGTTCTCAGGACATAGGCACGTTATGTTTTACTACACACGTAGTACTAGTTTTAGGTAAGACGTTTTCCTTGTTACATTAAGTGTAATGTAGTAATAAATCGTATATTTTTGTATTTGAAAAACACGTTACTTTGACCACAAATCTAATTTGAATGAGTATGGTGTTTTTCTGACATCATTCGTGCTCTGTTTTGAATCCAAAGTTTGCAAGTTTTATTTTTAATGGTTACTTCACTGTTCTGTTTAAGTCGTCCTAGACCTTAACAGCTTGTAACCATGTCTTACGAATACGAACCGTTGTCATAAAACTATTGTCATGGAACCCGTCCTTTTTAACTTTTTAACCGACTTCAAAAAAGTGCTTCAGAAAGTAAAGTGGTTTTCCACTTTTTTGTGTTCTTTTTGGAAGTCGGTTATTTTTTTGCAAAAAAGTTTTATTTTACCCTTTTTAGTTATCGTATCACACACAAATCCTTGTCAAGTATCAATTTCGCAATTTCTTTTACTTGGATGACATTTTTTCCAGTTATTTTGATTTCAAAACCAAACTGCTGAACCGATTTTGATGAAATTTCTATGAGACCAATCGTTAAGTAAATCCATTCAGATAAAAGAAGATTTTTTCAAATGGGTTCATAAATGACGGAGATATGAGGTAACAAACACAAAAAAAAAACATACAACCGAATTGAGAACCTCCTCCTTTTTTTGAAGTCGGTTAAAAATATGGCATCCAAGTAAAAGGAATTGCGAAATTGATACTTGATAGGGGTTTCCATCGGCGTTGGGTCGACGTTGAAGTACCTGGGACTTGTCCTCGACAGCCGGTGGAACTTCGTGGAGCACTTCCGACGTTTGGCCCCTAAACTGGAACGGACTGGGGCTGCCTTCAGGCGGCTCCTGCCCAATCTGGGGGGGCCGAACGCCTCCTGCGGTCCATGGCCCTTTACGGTGCCCCGGTGTGGGCGCGTTCCTTGAGGCGGCGAGCCGCCCATTATCTGAACGCGCCCCAAAAGGTGGTAGCCGTAAGGATGGTCCGTGGGTTCCGCACGATCTCGGGCGAGGCTGCGAGCCTCCTAGCCGGATTGCCACAATGGGATCTGGAGGCGATAGTCCTCGCGCGCCTACATGAATGGCGCGCGGAGGTTTTTCGCCGGGGGGTTACTCCGCTGCCGCGGCTAATTGCCGCTCAGCGGACAAACCTCCGGGCCGATCTCATGGTGACATGGAGAGAGCGACTGTCGCAACCCCGTGCAGGGCACGCCACGATAGTGGCGATAAGTCCCCTCTTTGAGGAGTGGCTTGAGAGGCGCCACGGCGTCCTCACCTTCCGCCTGACGCAGGTCCTCACCGGACACGGTTGTTTCGGGAGGTTCCTGCACCGAATCAGGCGGGAGGAGACGCCCGGGTGTTTCCACTGCGAGGATCGACCGGAGGACACGGTGGAGCATACGGTGGAGGTCTGCCCCGCTTGGGCGGAGCAACGCCGTGTCCTCATAGCGGCGATCGGCGGCGGCGACCTCTCGCGTCCGGCCCTGGTTCGAGCCATGGTCCGGAGCGAGACGGAATGGGAAGCCGTCACCTCCTTTTGCGAAGCAGTCATGCTAGCAAAGGAGGAGGCGGAACGTGAGAGAGAGCGTTCCTCCTTACGTCCCAGCCGCCGCGGGAGACGCACCGGGCCGGGGGCCACCACGTGGCCCCCGGCCACCGTAGACGCGGGCCTGTGGACGGTGAGCCAAGGGCTAGCTCGCCGTCCCTCCGTCTTAGGACGACAGGCCGTGTCGACGCCGTGTTCGTGTTCCACGCGCGCCTCAAAGAGATGTCAGCATAGGGAAGGGGCCCGCAAGGGCCGGTGCCTGCCGGGTGCTGCGGGTTCTTCGAAAGAGATACCGCGGCCCCGGAACACAAAGGGCGATGAAGGAACATGGGTGGGTTTTAGTCAGTAAAAGTCTGACACTCCCTCCCGCTCAGCCCAGAGCGGGAGAAGTCATTTGATGATTTCCCATCCGAAAAAAAAAAAAGTATCAATTTCGCAATTCCTTTTACTTGGATGCCATATTTTTAACCGACTTCAAAAAAAGGAGGAGGTTCTCAATTCGGTTGTATGTTTTTTTTTTTTTGTGTTTGTTACCTCATATCTCCGTCATTTATGAACCGATTTGAAAAATTTTTCTTTTATCTGAATGGATTTACTTCCCGATTGGTCCCATAGAAATTTCATTAAAATCGGTTCAACAGTTTGGTTTTGAAATCAAAATAGGTAACTGGAAAAAATGTCATCCAAGTAAAAGAAATTGCGAAATTGACACTTGACAAGGATTTGTGTGTGATACGATATCTAACTAAAAAGGGTAAAATAAAAACTTGGAATTCGGTGGCAAAAAAGTCAATGAAACAAACAATAGTCACCGACTTCCGAAAGTAAAGTTATTTTCCACTTTTTTTAGTGTTTTTTTGGAAGTCGGTTTTTTTTTGCAAAAAAGTTTTTTCCAGCTATTTTGATTTAAAAACCAAACTACTGAACCGATTGAATTGATCAAATTTTTATGGGACCAATCGGGGAGTGAATCCTTTCAGATAAAAGAAGATTTTTTTCAAATCGGTTCATAAATGACGACGATATGAGGTAACAAACACAAAAAAAATACAACCGAATTGACAACCTCCTCCTTTTTTTGAAGTCGATTAAAAAGTCAATGAAACAAACCAAACAATAGTCACCAACTTCCGAAAGTAAAGTTATTTTCCAATTTTTTTAGTGTTTTTTTTGGAAGTCGGTTATTTTTTTTTGTGTTTATTTTTGGAAGTCGGTTACTTGTCCTGTTGCTTTGGTGGATACTAGTTCCTACAGCAAACTGTGGTCCTCTACAGACTCGTTATGTCATGTTTACGATAGATACATAATATAATGTTTCTATATAATTATTTACATAAACAATTATTTGATTTACCTTTTGTCCTAGCAGCTATTAATAATTTAATATGTTTGGCGAATTGAACTGCATCATTACCTAATACAAACATGTTCAGTGGACGTTTTCCTTAAAAATACATGTATTTAATGCTGTATATAATTATGTATATACACGGTAAAGAACCTGGTACAGGAAAGTTTTGATAAAATGTATACTATACTTTTTGAGACCAGGAAAATGTATATTTTGTAATAATTATCCAAGTGTGCTACTCAATGTACACTAGGTTTTAACAACAGAGGTTTGTATGGGGATGGTGTGCTGTAAAATTGTATTTATTATTCAAAGTTTTTGTGGGTCTTATTCATCGTCTCTCGTGTAAAATATAATCGCAAGAATTGTTGACTGTGGCTAAAAAGACGTTGAGAAACAAAAGACAGTGTTAGTTTGATCATACTCAATTAACATGATGTTTACAAATCAGCATCTCATATGACGAAAAAAGGCGATTCTTTAAATTGTTGCAACACAAATTCAGTACAAGGGAACGCCTTTTTTTATTAGGCTGTACTGCCCCAATGGTGGGCAAAGGGCTCCTCAATTCCTTTCATGAGCTCTATTCTCATGCCTCCTCGAAACAATCCTCGTGGTACGCGTCCAGATCGGCCTTGGAAACGCCTTAATAAATTGAAAAGTTTTAGTTGAGTTCTGGCTACTTTCGTACATATTTAAAAAGTCATCGGTTTAAAGTTTTACCTAAAATATCTATTCTGCGAATCCAGCCAAAATAATAACATTTAATAATCGATTATTAGTAAGTACTCAAACGATGGGAGTTTTGAACGTTACTCTTTGATCGTCCCCAAAACATTGGCATTTGCCTTACGAACATCAAAAAAACCGACTTCCAAAAAAAACACTAAAAAAGTGGGAAATAACTTTACTTTCGGAAGTCGGTGACTATTGTTTGTTTCATTGACTTTTTTGCCACCGACTTCCGAAAGTAAAGTTATTTCCCACTTTTTTAGTGTTTTTTTTGGAAGTCGGTTTTTTTTTGCAAAAAAGTTTTTATTTTACCCTTTTTAGTTATCTCATCACACACAAATCCTTGTCAAGTATCAATTTCGCAATTTCTTTTACTTGGATGACATATTGTTTCCAGCTATTTTGATTTCAAAACCAAACTACTGAACCGATTTCGATGAAATTTCTATGGGACCAATCGGGAAGTAGATCCATTCAGATAAAAGAAGAATTTTTCAAATCGGTTCATAAATGACGAAGATATGAGGTAACAAACACAAAAATTTCCAGCTATTTTGATTTCAAAACCAAACTGCTGAACCGATTTTGATGAAATTTCTATGGGACCAATCGGGAAGTAGATCCATTCAGATAAAACAAGAATTTTTCAAATCGGTTCATAAATGACGGAGATATGAGGTAACAAACACAAAAAAAAAAAAAAAAAAAAAAACATACAACCGAATTGAGAACCTCCTCCTTTTTTAGAAGTCGGTTAAAAATAACCGACTTCCAAAAAAAAAAATACAAAAAAAGTGAGAAATGACTTTCCAGCTATTTTGATTTCAAAACCAAACTGCTGAACCGATTTTGATGAAATTTCTATGGGACCAATCGGGAAGTAAATCCATTCAGATAAAAGAAGAATTTTTCAAATCGGTTCATAAATGACGAAGGTATGAGGTAACAAACACAAAAAAAATACAACCGAATTGAGAACCTCTTCCTTTTTTTGAAGTCGGTTAATAAATAGCATTAACTAACAAACTTATATTTTGTTGGGTCATTTAATAAGCCTTTGTATCCATGTGGTATCGTATTATAACTGGGCTGTGGACTTTAGATATGGGAGTCCATGTAAAATACTGGTATTCAGCTGCATTTGGTTAGACTGGAAGCCGATCCCAACATAGTTGATGTCGATGATGATGTATCTTTGTATAGTAAGCGCCAGATAAACGTGGAATAAAGTTCATTGCCCTTCCCTTCATTTCTCTGCGTATGTACGCGGATAATAAATTATGAATCGTTTTTCATTACTGAAAAAAGTAAAGGATCACGATAGATGTCGATTCAGGACAGCTTTATGTCATTATTATTATTTTCGGAACTAAGTATGTCAATAAACGTATGTGGGTCAATGGCCGTTATTTGGCGCTTACTATAGGTATGCAACCTGTATTGCCCGTTGTTACCTTCTGCAGGGTTTGCCCTGCAGAAGGTACCTCCCTCTCAGTTTTCCACGCATTTCTGCACCTCAAAGCAGGAGGAGGAAGAGGTGAAAATAGCATAATAAGCCCATACATATTTCGCTAGTTAAATTTATGTTTAAGTCCTATGTAATAAGAAGCGAGCCTGAACTGAGGAATTCCCTATAGAAAAAAACAAATTACACTCTGCCCGATCTGGGAATCGAACCCAGTACCTTAGGCAGATTGCGATCACTGGACTAACGAGGGTTAAATATGCGATCATTAAATAACTTTATTTTAATTGAAATCGCCTATGACCCAGTCGTGAGAGGTTGGTAAAGGATTTTCGTTTTTTTTCTTATATTATACAAGGTGTAGTTTTGCATCCTCGTCAAAATTCAAGAGATTGTCATAGAAGACATAAATAATCATTATAAATTACGGTACCTGGTCAATAATAATAAACGATGCTTTTTTTAGTTGTTTTAATTTGACAGAATTTCAGAATGAAGCCCTTTTCAAAAGAGGAGAATCACCCGTTTATCGAATAAATATCTGCGTTTGTTTGTGTGTGTGAAAGCGCGGTTATAGGGCTAGTATTAGACGGGCCGCGTTTTAATACGGATGGTGTACACTAATCGATTTCCGATATTAAGAAAAAAATATAAAAAAATTACCTACCCATTTTATTATTGATTCGGGTCGAGCATCATTAGCATAGTTACCTCCTTGAATTTGACGAGGATGCAAAGCACACCTTGTATTTTTTTTTCGTTTACCTATGTTAGACTCAACTTTATTAAACATTGATGTAAATAGGTTCAATAAGATTATGTTACGAGATGGTCACAAAAATAATATTTTATTTGTTAATCTGTTATCTCTTGAAGTTCAACGACATTTATGTAATTTAATAATGATGCTTTTTGGATAGAACTGAAATTATCATTTTTTTAATGAATTATTTGCAGTAATGGGTCTTGTTATGCCTGAAGGCAATTATTTGCAAAGCAAAGTAAAAACAAACCTGTCTCAACAATAAATAATTTAATATAAATATTTAAGACTTGCTCATGCCCGTGGCTTAACCCGCGTGGTGCTCGGTAATTGTCCCAAAGAATCGTAATACCTCAACAGAAAGCATCCTGTGTATTATTCCATGTCATAAACTATCTATGTGCCAAATTTCATCTAAATCGGTTCAGTAGTATTTGCGTGTAAGAGTCACAAACATCCTAACAATCTTTCGCATATATAATTAGTAATAAGATGCTATTATTTTGGCCTGTCAAAATTTATTTGATAAACTTGTTTTCTATGCAAAGTTCTCAGAGTTGAAACATACAATCAATCTACCATTTAAGGGTTAACGACCCGTAGATTTCGGCGCAGGTATAATTTTGTGCATAATCATTGATGGCTATCAAAATCTTGTCTGACTATAATATTTTTTTTTAGAATGAAATCTCTTATTGATTTAAATCGCTTAGTTTTTATATCAACTATATTTAAAAATTGTTACTTGTGTTCTATTATTTAATTTAAAACTCTTACAAAGACTTTGAAAAAAATGAATAAATGAAATAACTATTTTACTTATTAATTCAATTATTTTTGTCCTCATTATTAAGCATACAGTGACTTTTTCGTAAATAGGTATCTACTTCATGATTTAAATTAAAATCACCAACATGGCTTCTGAACAATCGCTAGTAATAAATAAATAAAAAAAAAACATAAAACTCCGTCTTAAAACTACATAAAAAAAATTGTGGAAATTAGAAGGAAAAAAATGAAGACAACAAATATTTTTATACAGTTAATACTGAAATTCAGATATAAAAGAACGGACATACTCAAAACTTACTGAAGAAATTACCCGAAACAAAAAAACCAAAAAGAAATATTTCGACCGTGACAGGACTCGAACCTGCAATCTTCGGATCCGAAGTCCGACGCCTTATCCATTAGGCCACACGGTCGCTGAATAATGTTGCGAAATAGGTCATGATACGCGACTACGCGAGCCTCCTGCGCGGTACGTCACGGATGACGTCACAAGGTCGTTCACCCGCCCGGCCTCCGTAGCGACCTAGAGTTTTCCGATAATTTCGTTTTCATTCACGATTCACTGACATGTTTATTTACTAACGCATTGCACAGATTACTCTGCCAAGGTTAAATACATAATAATTGTTAGGTAGATACTGTTTATATACAACAAGATAATAATTGGGTAAACAATATTCCATTAATAGCTCGATGTAAGGAAAGTCGTTAGTATTTTAATTGATTAAGAAGAATTAATTATTTTCGCGATTAACTTATTTTATTGAAGTATGTATTGTAGGTGCATGAAAACAATCTTTTACAAGTGTTTTTGTTAACTATCTTCTGTTGGAATTTTTTCTGGAGAAAGCTATACTTAGATACTTAGATTCCTTAATTGATGTAATTAATTAAGTATAGCTATTGGCAGATCATAATTACAAGACTTACCGAGGTTTTTCCCCAAAGGTATTTGAATGTGATTTGTATGTTTAAGTAAATACATATTATCTACATAGCAAAGACATTAGGAAAATAATCAACATACTGATAAGAATTTTCTCTGCTTGATAAATACCTAATCGAACACAAACATTACGCTTGTGATTCAAAAAGGCGTAGGCAGAGATATCTTTATGTGTTGTTAACCCGTAAATAATAAAATATTGAAACGGTTTTCAAAATCTCTTATGTCCAACCTATATTGAATATGATTCATAATCTTAACGTTTTCAGTTAATAATAAATAAAGATTATAAAGAAAGTTTTCCCTTCTTCATCAAATAAGCTGAAAGACCACTTCTGGCCTAAGTCCAGCTTACAGTAGACGTATTTTTTTAACATTTTTTATTTCTTAAGAGAGAGACATTCAATACTCAATACTTTATTGCATTCCATAATGTGTACATCGTATAACAGTCGGTATGTTAAAACATCGAATCAATTATGGATCCTGTCGGGCACAGCAAAGACAACAACAACAAACAACAACAAAGCAAACAACAGCAACAGCAGCAAAGGCAACATTATTTGAATGACATTCATTAAACAATCGTTTTTTAATTACCTACCTGTTTTTAGGAGACAAAAAGTAAAGAAAAACACGGTCTAGATATAATTTAAAAAGCGTTCTCAACAAATCCTTAGCAAACACTATTTGAGGAGAATCATAAAAATTAAATCTCGTCAAGCGCGTGACTGCGCAGGCGCAGGCCTGTCTTGATCATTTCGTTAAAAAAATCCCATTGTTTGCGAACGATCAACAAACTGCCAACAATGCGTCAAAAAACTGTGATTCATTCTAGAAATAAGTGGGATTTGATCGTTTCGGACGGCGTTATCAACCTGTAACGTTCCCACGGCTGGGAAACAAGACCACGCTTGAGGGTGTCGGCCCTTATCCACATCGCAAACCCTGTACGGATTGTTTTTTTATATGAAGAGATTAATTTGTACCTATTTAGTATCCTTAAACTCGGGCGGGAGCTCGGAGTACGTGTTCGTTCCCAACATCCGTGCCTGAATCCCAACAGTGAGATCCTTCTAAGCTTTATATGCTAATGCAAAGTTACTAATAGAGCTCTGAAATCATCATCATATACAGCCTTTTTTTTCTCGATTTGGAAATCCTTATTGGATGTCCCCCACCCTGGGGAGAGCGGAGGGGTCTGTCAGACTCATACTGACTAAAACCATACCAGTGTTCCCTCGCAAACTTGCATTGGGGGCAGCGGGATCTAATGCGATTTCCGCTGCCCCGGACTAGTGCCGGCCCGCTTGACCTACGGGCTTCGTCCCGGGGGGGGAGTGAAGTGTAAAACTCCTCCCGTAACGTCGTGGAGAGGCGCGCGGGGAACACGACACAACGCGCCACCTTCTAGGGTCCAGTGTGATGGTTCCATTTACAACCTGACTTTATCGAATGCTGGGTCAGTACCCAGCTGTTGGTAAAACTGCGTCTACACGTTCCTGTGCTTAACTTATCATCATCTTCCTGCTCTTGTCCCAAGTTACTTGGGGTCGGCGCGACGCGTTTTTTTCTCCCATTTTCCGCTGTCAACCGTCCCGCTATCATTTGCTCCTTTTTCTTTCATATCATTCTTCACACAATCCATCCACAATTTCTTTGGTCTTCCTCTCACTCCTTCCATCGAAATTTATTTCTTCATCACTTTTCAATAATACACTATAATATAATGTGTATATTATAATGAATCCATTGTGTTTTGTCAAATAACGTAACTCATGTCACCACGTATCTGACAAGGATTTTGTAACAAATTGTAATGTCTGACGAAAGAACAATTCCCTATGTGCATACGTTACATGAATACAATAGTACTTACCATATTAATAATACATAGGCATGTTACATACGTTTGTTAGATATTATCGATTCTACTAGTTGCTTCTTTGTTGATATGGTAATCAGTTCAATCTGGGAATAGGGACCGTTTTGAGGTTTTGACAAAAATATGATGCATATCATCATTTCAGGAAATGAGACGACCGTTTGCCGTAGAACCGATGACCGTTGGGATAGACGTGTTCTTGAGTGAAGGATGCGAATCACGCCGGGTGCTGCGGGTTGTTCGAAAGAGATACCGCGGCCCCGGAACACAAAGGGCGATGAAGGAACATGGGTGGGTTTTAGTCAGTAAAAGTCTGACACTCCCTCCCGCTCAGCCCAGAGCGGGAGAAGTCATTTGATGATTTCCCATCCGGAAAAAAAAAGGATGCGAATCACCAGGCGTAGGGTATCCACACACCCTCTCATTTGCTCTTGCTCCATCTAGATTCGGGAAAGCGATGGCCTTAGTTTAGTTGGAGCGACAGCCTTCGCAGGGTAGATACTGCTCTACTGCTCTGGATGTGAGTAGCCAAGGATCGAGAATAATGGCTTGCGATTGGATAGATCTACATAGGTATATCCAGATATAAATTGCTGTCGGCGAAAAGCTATAACATAACATCACATCCACATTACACCAGTTATCTTTGAGTCTCATATATGAGGAGGCGAGCTTGATGCTATTATCCGCGGTACAAATCCAGACTCCGTGGCCTGACGAAAAAACTCAATACCTGTTTGCCTGACCTAGCAATTGAACCCATGACCTCATACTGCTCAGTCCAGTAGAGCCAGTCAAAATGCCATTTCTATGGAAATTAAAATAATGGATTGTCTAAAGTATCTATGTGCGTTTTTGCCTCGTTCAAAAAGTATTTTTGGCAAAAGCCCAATTTAAAGATTTTATCTGGTAAGTAGCGAATTTTCTAAAAAAGCTGTGTCATTTCAGATTAAGATCTAAATATAGGCAGTAGCAATTTTCTGTACATAATAACCTGTGATTACCACTTCGCCTGCTAAGCGTGGTAATCCTAGAATTATCTCTAATTGCAGCACATCTATGGGAAAAACTATTGTTCTAGCAACATTTTGTTTTATATCAACGTAAATGGTTTAATTTAGACCACTTCCTGTTATCTTAACCACAGCAATAATGATAAAAAACCTGATCTTTTATGGGTTTATAGATTTAACTTCGTTTTGTCACGCAATCATCATCATCAGCCTAGCCTTTTCCCAACTATGTTGGGGTCGGCTTCCAGTCTAACCGGATGCAGGTGAATACCAATACCGTTTTGTCACGCAATATCGGTTAGAATTTTAAAAACAACGATTACTTACAACTTATTATTATTTAAAATGTTTATAATATTCTTTGACTTGTGAACTATGCCCCACAAAACCAATTTCACGGTTTATCTGTGGGAACGAAACAAAAAGTGGCTAGGTTACTAACGTTTATTAGTTTGTACTTGTTGTAACCTTTTTTTTCAACATGATATAATCTAAAACCGTCGATATGACGACGTGACTTTGAAACGACGGCAGCAACGCCCAAACTATTATTATTGCGAAATCTTGTTCACAAGTAGGTATGTGTCATCAGCTTCACTTATCGTATCATAGCGTACTACTACGTATTGCACGCTTTACAATGTTACGTCATGCAGACGTGAATTAAATATTAAAAAAAAAATCGTCTAGTCTCTGACTGTATGATTCAGTGCACATTATTGTGAGAATGTTTTTTGTTTATTGATACTATGAAGTCATGTTCTCCTGGTACTGTATCACCCCGGAAACGTATAAATAATATTGATTGGGAATTTATTTGCGGTTTTACGTTTGGTCTTTGCGGTTTTAGCATTTATGTGAATTTAATTATTGTGTTGTCGGCCAGTATATTACTATAATAACTCCTTCTCGATAATTTTGCCATAAAATATATACGGGGTGATGTACTGAGTATGTGGTTTCCGCTTTCGCGTTGGTGTCCCTTCCACCCCGTATACCGGGCGTGAGACGTCGACGCGATTTGTACCGTGAACTATCAAGAATTTACCCAGATATTTATAAAAAGGAAAAGCTTTGAATTTTTTCGTAAAAATTAAAGAAATAACACTTTTTTATCTTCCCACTGCTACGCTGGACAAAGGCATCTCCTCGTACAGATAATTCACAAACGTTGGTCACCAAATTTTCAAATACCATTCCGTCATAATATATGTACCTATTTTTTTGTGATAATGACGGATTATTGGCACATAAGGTCAGGCTGTGGTTCTCCAGGGGTACACTTCGGGTTGGACCTCGGTCCCCTCGGGTGTACCGCAGGGTTCAGTATTGGGGACTCTACTTTTCACTCTGTTTATTGCTGATGTAATAAACTGCTTCAAGCATTCTTACGTGTTAAGTAATACGCTGACGACATGAAGGTTCATAAAATTATACGTGGCATCTCCGATACTCACCAGTTGCAAGCTGATCTTAATAGATTTGAGGAATATTGTGCACGTAATCTGCTTCAGCTAAATGTATCTAAATGCTTCCATATGACCTTCACGCGTCAGAAGTCTACGGTGAATTCAACCTATACTCTCAACCAACACACCTTATGTAAAGTTAACAAAATCAGGGATTTAGGCATTATACAAGATAGCAAATTACTATTTGATCAACACATCGAGGGTATTGTAAAAAAAGCTGCGAAAGCATTAGGATTTATAATTAGAGCCTCAGCCTGTTTCCGTTCTCTGAAGCCAATCAAGGTTTTATATTGCTCGTTCGTACGCAGTCACTTGGAGTATGCATCTCAAGTCTGGAACCCTCAATATGAGATGTATAAGTTGCGTATTGAGGGTATCCAGAAAAAGTTTCTCAGATATCTCGATTACAAAGCGCACCAAGTATCTATAGATTACGAGCACCGTTGCAAGAAGTACCATTTTCTACCACTCGATTACAGGCGGCACATCAATGATATATGTTTTTTGATTAACATAGCGAATGGCTCGATTGACTGCTCTGAGCTCGTTTCAAAACTGGCATTTCGAACGAACCTTGTTGGCTTGCGTCGGAGGCCTCTTCTGAGTGTGCCTTCTGCTTCCACTAATTATAGGCGTAATGCTTATCTTATGAGAAGCGCTCGTTGCTTTAATGATTTATCTCTCGAGCATGATATTGACTTATTTTGCACTAAAACGGGCGTAGCAAGAAAACTTTTAGCCAAATCATTTTTTGTGAATGAAGCACCGGCTGGTGGTACTCAAACACACATGTAGCAATGTAACATTTAAAATAAAATAAAAAACCGTAACTTCAACTTTCAGGCATTAGTTAATCGTAATGTTTCTTATTTTTTATAATATCTGTGGAGGCTTGTTATTAGCAATTTAATTATATGTTTTCATTATCTATTATTCTGTTATTAGTCTGTAAGCCTTCTTAAAAAGAATAAAATAAAATAAAAAATAAATAAATTATATTCACAAATCACCCACAAAGTATGATAACATCTTAATAAGCAATTAATGAAATAATGTTATCTATAGATATTGTCAAGAGCCAGTGACATAGATGTCACTGGCTCTTTCGTTGACCTCGGATGGAAACACGGAGTAAATACAAAGAGGAGATGGTCTATTTAGATTTCCTTAGGAAACAACGCGTGACACTTTGCGGGGTGAGGGGGAAAGAAGTGGGCGGGATCTAGCAAGATCCCGCCCACTTCTCTATTTTCCATCTACCGGTCAATAGCAAAACTATTCGCTCGTTCTGTCGATTTTGTTTTGTAGTTACGTAACTATCTCACACTAGATGTCACTAAGTGCAGGATGCAACAGGGTCGTACTCAGAATTTTCGTACCGGGGAGTACTGTTTTATTTTAAATTAATTTTGCGAACCATCTTGATGCGTATTTTTTAAATTTAAATTGTGATTTTATTGTGAAAAAAAAAAGGTTTCTGATGAATGACGAATGAAGATTATTAGATTTTTCTCTTATACAACATTATTTTTTGTTTACACTAAACCCGAAAAGGGGTCATTGTAGTCATCATTTTGAACAACTTTTTCTATGGGAACAACCTTGGAATCGCGAAAAAAAAATCAGCTGTTCCCTACATTTTGACGAGTTATGCGAACATAAATGTAGGGAACAGCTGATTTTTTTTTCGAGAAAAAGATGAGTACAATGACCCCTTTTCAGGTTTAGTGTAAATCAAGAATAATGTAGTATATTTAAATGACTTATTTTGTTAAAAAGACTTATCAAGATGGTTTACAAAGCCAGTATGTTTGTAATCCATTGCTGTCTTAGATTATCTTCGGATGGAAATCTAAAACCTATATCATTTAAAATTTAACTAACTTAATTTTAATTCCAGTAAAAAATTGATTTCTAATTACGGCCCTGTCTTTTTGTTGTTCATAGTTGACGATAGACGGCGGCCTGTTTACAAAATGATATGAAAACTACAAAAATAACATTTTGGCCATTAAAGGGTCTTTAGGAATGAATGTTGAACAAATTTCAGCATTAATGTTATTAAAATATGTTAGTTCTGAGGTCTACATACCTAAATATTTTTAGTTTCCATGACACCAAGTGTCGCCATCTAGTGTCGGGTAGAATTATGTTTGTAAACGCCGACGCTAGGAGATTTTTCTAGAACTATTTTAATAAATTACGCATAAAATTACTTACAAATGAAATGGGATGCCATCCATAGCATCAGAACGTCTATCCGAGTAATTTTTACAAGATAAAACACAACACTTCATTCTTTTTTTCGTGTAGTGCGAACAATGCTGTAAAATAGGAACGTTCACAAAGTTGTGCACAGGACGAACGCTAACAATACACTGACTAAGGCCACGCCCACATGATAACGTCAGGACCTAGTTGAGAATCACGGTGCACAGTTGCTTAGGCCATCTCCTCTTTGTATTTACTCCGTGGATGGAAAGTAAAACATCATCGTCCCACGCAATAATATGTCCAGTGCGGAAAAGGTAAATTTGCTTGTCAGGTTAAATTAGCGAGACTGACTATGTTTATGGTAATCAATTTTAAAGGGTAAAACGTTAAATCCCTTTAGATCAATCTAACTTTGGGTCAAGCCCGCCACACTATTCCCAAGCGGAGGAGTAGGAAAAACATAATTTCCACTTCCCTGCATATTTATCATAATGTTGTTGTAACATTTATGCTAATCAATTTCAAAGGGGAAAGCGTTACATCCCTTTAGATAAATCTGACTAACCTTTAACATGTAGCGACTGCCTATTTCACCTCCACAACCACGTTATTGGGTAAGGCGATATCGCTTGGCAAGACTGGATGTCAGACATGGCTTCTGAACAGTGAATACTCGAGCCACGAAGGGATCTCGATATGTAAGGATGGACCCATCCACAGAACGACCTCGTCCACCCTTCGATCTAAACGTGCGGCTGTTATAACTTGGCACTAGAGTCACGAATTACTAGGACGTAAGGTGTCTCGTAGTAGTCTCCTCGTCCTTTTTCAGTCCACAGCTGGACAATCTGGAGATAGCTCTCTTTTGAGTTGGTTGGAACAGAATACCTTTTGCATCCAATGTATCCCTGCTGCCTTCTTTCAGTCGTCGGCCTATCAAAGATAAAGATATTTTATTTGTTCAAAACATGCGTTTATACACAAATTGAGCATGCAAGATCTTAGCACAGTAGGGTAGGACAGGTCCGTACATGTTTTACCTGGTGAGGTGTACAAATTTGTTTTTTTTTAACATTTCTCTTTTAGCCAATATTTTTTCTGGGTACATAATAACTAATGCTAAAATATAAATCAACAATCAACAAATGAATGATATATCGTGTCGGTCAAATCCTCGTCTACATACTTTGAAAGAGACACTGAGAGTGTTGTTTGTTAAATATCACACAGCTCAGTATTTTTTTTTTAATATATATTTAATCCATCATGTTTCATTTACTAGGCACACATAGGTCATAAAGACGTAGTATCGATTAGCATTTTACCTGTTTATCATGCTTTTAGCGACATAAAATAAAAATACTCCAGTGCCAATAATACTATACCAATTGTTTGCATTCCATTCTAAATATAAATATAATAACAACGATAAAAAAACGTAACACAATTTAAATCTAAAAATAAATTCCTCAATTGAATAATAGGAATACAATCGCAAGTCACGCGCAATCAACTTTTTTTTATTTGTTGTTCTAAAAATAGATTAATAAAAGTGGTTATTGACCAACGAATAATGTGACTTATGACCTTACGTTATTTATAAGTGAGGAAATTTTCCTATCAGTCGTCTGCAATTATTGTTAAGAATATTACACACTTGCAGTAGATTAGTGTGTGCTGAACGTGTTTGTGTACATAAGAAGTCGTTGTGACATTTTGATTGAATAGTTTTTTCATTAGATAAAGTTTAATCTAATGGATGTAGGGAAGGATAAAGAAAATGGAAAATAAAGTTTAAGAGACATTTGAAGTATTATGGGAAAGTATTTTTTTCAAACCACAAAAAGTAACATTCTTGTCAAGTGTTGCTTAGTTGATGTTGTTGTTTATACAAGTAATATAGCACCTCGTCATGGAAGAGGACTATTGGCCACAGAGAGTGATGCTCCGTCGCTTCCACGGGCAACCACCATAGTTTTAAGGTTCTTTTTACTAGCACAAATTGTATTTTTTCACATGTATGTTAGTCTGTAAAACCGACAAATTATTTGTCTTAGCTACATCTACTCTACTAGGTACCTCAAGTAAGCTAAAAAGATAATTAGGTACAGTTAATTTTTTTTCAAGTTAAATACTAATTTCTTTAAGGAAATGTTTACAAAGAGGTCGGTTTAATTTCTTAACCAATGTAAACACTCTCTTAAGTTTGCAGATAATAATTAAAATAAACAGATTCACGAAGGTAATAAATCATCATTGTAAATTCATTCAGAGGTTAGTTGTCAAGATACTAAAAATTGCAAAGTTGCAACAAACTTGTATGTATTATGATGAAGTAGTGAGACCCCGAATTTAATCTTGAAAGTTGTTGTTGCATTTCCACCAGCGGACTTTACCGTTAAAGATAAAAATAAGAAGACAAGTTAGTGCCATTTATTTTAAAATTAAACTTTTGGAAAAAAATTGGTTTCCATATTTAATGTAAGTTACATTGTGATTGGTCACAAAACTTTGATAAGGTATTAATTACACCTTAGGTACACCCAATCACTTTCAAAACAGTCCTTTAGACGGAGAATGATGACGTAATGACTCGGTCACTCAAAACGTTCACTCATACTTGCATACTACCTCAGATTCCTGATACCCTGGTACAAATCGAAACCGGTGCTCGTACTCTAAAAGCTAAAAAGTGCGTGAATATGGTTTCGATAAAACTATTTAAAGCAAATACTACATTATCGTGAATAAAACATGTGTTTTAATGCAATAAGCATGCAAGAATAATTATTAATTGCATTCATTATCTCTTATCAGGCATTCCTCAATAAATTAGTCAGACTATACCACCCAAGGACCGCTGATGATAACCTAAAGATTTCCCGGCCAAAGGAATATTCCTATTTGTTGTTTGTTTCGTTTCATAAGTTAAATATAGCTTGAAAGGCGGATGATGCCAGTGCATAGAAGGTTAATGGGTCAAGATTTTTGGAAATAATTAAGAGGCCTAACTAGAAAGCGAGTAAGATTTAAAAAAATGTTTGAATGTTATTAGAAACCTAGGTTGGATTACTATAATTATGTAGATACCATTAGCTAAAGTCGTAATGGGGCCAGTTTTATCCTACTTTTCTGGGAATTAGAATTAGCCCGACCCACCACAAAATACAACGAGATGGGACTCTGTGAAATTCGTAGGAATCCACTGGATCAGGAATTGTGGGATCGGTCTTCGAGGCCATCTGCTTGGAAGAGATGATGACGATGATTTCTTTTTTCGCTTCATGTAAAATGATTGATCCGGTCGCCATATTGTTATGACGGAGCTGTCAAAAGAACAACGTGAATTTGTAGCATTTTGTAGTGCCGCAAGGTTACTTTACCGTGTGGCCATAGTCGGAATTAACGCCGCCATATTGTATTATCAGTTCAGTTTCCATAGACAATGTTGACAAATTCCAACAGCAGCGCCCTCCTTACTATTAATATGTGACTAAATCAAATATTCTGAGTACCTACGAGTTGTACGAGGAGGTGCACGGACGGTGCAGGACTACGTAAATACTATTAATAAATGTTTGCTACTCTACCGTTAAAAAAAGAAAAAGAAGCGTAACAAATAAACAAAGTTTTTATCCCCATGACGATAATCTTTGTGTCCCACAACAACGGGTGCTCCCGCACCGCTTCAATGAACAGCTCCATGTCGACACGTTTCGCAAGCGCAGGCGTCCTGATCTGACTGACAAAGGACGAATGCGGGTGAGGGTACGGGCACGGACGGCGCAGATGTAAGCAGAGTCCTTTCAAAACTAGTGCGCGACACATTGACACAACGGACCCATTTTAACTCGCTCAGTCCGCTCCGCTTACTCGTTCTCGGTGGAAGCACTACTATGAAATTTTGCGTTGCGAGTCGAGCGGAGTCCTTACGGAGTCCGTTAGAAATACGCTCAAGTATGTGACCACTTTCGTAACTCTTTGTACTCTTTTGCTGCGCTCCGTCCGCTCATTCACAGTGGAAGCACTTCTATGAAGATTGCCGTTAAGAGTTAGACCGAGTCCGTACGAAGCCCGCTCCGCTAAAACAGCTGTTTCTCAGATTATGAAGTAAGTAGTACCTAGTAAGCGATAACGTTGTACCTATAAAGTTGTGACAAGTTATCAAATGACGCAAATAGTTTATAGTAAAAGATTACCCGACAAACTGTTATCAATGTGTCCATTTGTGTGTTTCTGTGTTTGTTTGTTGCTCTTCATTCAGACTTCATTTTAAGAAATATCTGGTCAATATTCACACCAAGACATCATGCATTTTTTTATTATAGAACATGCTGTAACATTGTTTCCGACTTGAGAGTGGCTAGACAAACTGACTTCAGCGCTAAAGCTGATGGAGACATCTAATACAGGTTGTATTGGCTTGTCACAGTATGACTGCTTTAAGTTTGCAGTTGAAGGTAGCGCTGCTTGTCAAGGAAAAATGCATCGTTACGTCAAACTTGGTACATTTATTTTAGTTCTGTATTTTACCGCCTGCACAGATAATTTGGTTGAAGAACACCAAAAATAGTATAATCAAAGAAATACGAAGCGCTTCGAAAGTTATAGTCATCTTGGCCGTCTTGGAGTTGATGTTGGTACTCATTCTTTGATTCCAGAGTGTGTACCTATATTGTGATCTAGACTATCGTTATCTGCCTAGCCTTTTTACAACTATGTTGGGGTCGGCTTCCAGTCTAACCGGATGCAGCTGAATACCAGTATTTTACATGGAGCGACTGCCTATCTGACCTCCATAACCCAGTTAGTACTGGGTAATACGATACCCCTTGGTTAGACTGGTTGTCAGACTTTCGGGCCACTCACTACCTGTAACGACTGTCAATTATCTTCAATTGACAGCCGGGACCAACGGTTTAACGTACTTTCCGAGGCACGGAGAAAACTCGGTATGTATGGGTTGTCTCCCATCCAAGGACCAACCCAGGCGCGGCTTAACCTGATGATCGACTCATCGAATTATTTAGCCACGAACTCCTCCTCCACGACATCATATTGTGATCTAGACCTACAGTCATTTATGCAATAACTAGATCGAAAAATGCGTGCTTTACCTACATGTTGCTGTCTTCACTGGAGCTCAATAACCTTATTTTTTTAAATCCGTTCCTTTACACATTAATAAGTAAACAATTGTAGTATTATTATTAGGGTGGAAGGGACACCGACGTAAAAACGGTTACTATTAATTACTACGTATTCAATACATCATTCTGAATCCCCCCCCACAAAAAATTGTTCATCACTCATTTTTAAAAAACTGCTGTTCCATACATTTTGACCGTGTTTTGTAGGAAACGGCTGTTTATTTTTAATAACCGACAAAAAAAATCTCTCATACGTGGTGACCGTTTCAGCGTCGTGTCCCTTCCACACTGTATTTTCTTCTTCTCTTTAAATCCGTACATGGTGTAAATACGCCACTGTGACGAGTCAATTTGTACTCAATTGCTTATCTTACAAATTCATTTATTCTTCTTTCTTCAATACTTCATATTTACTAATCTATACTAATATTATAAATGTGAAAAAGTTTGGATGGATTAACGGATGGACGTTTGTTACTCAATCACGCCAGAACGAATGAACGGATCAGGATGAAATTTGGCACAGAAATAGATTATACTCGTAGTTTGGATTAGAACATAGGTTACTTTTCATCCCGGTAGGACGATCCCGTGGGTCAAATATCGAACTTCACGCGGGCGAAGCCGCTGGCACAAGCTAGTGCTTCATATACCGTCATCAAAAAAGGTGGAGGTTCTCAATTCGTCGGAAACATTTTTATCATTCGTTTTGATTATCTTCCAAACAAACCTGGAACAATTCACTAGTATTATTAACATGCTCACAATAAATTCTTATCAGTGATAGGTCAAGTGTCTCATTTACGATTCCGCAGTAAGTAATAGCTAAAACATTGTTATCTCAAACCGTAAGAAATGTATGACTTGTTTTCACAATTAAATTAGTTAATTAAGTCTTTCGGTATGTTTACTCAGTTGACGAGGTTTCAAGTTAAAGTAAAGTTAAGCGAGATTGCTGTATTGTAGAATTAGATGGGTTACGCCAATACGCAGGTAACCTAAAAATAGATAGTAAATAGGTAATAGTTTACCTAAGAAGTACATAAGTTTTAGGTGAGGAAGCAAAAAAAAACCCTTTTTTTGTTAGCCTCTCATGTGTCCCACCGCTGGGCAAAGGTCTCCCCTTTCTCCTACCAAACCTCTCTGTCTTGTGTGATATCTGGCCATGTTCGCCCCGCAAACAAGATCCAGATCGTCACACCACCTTCGCTGCGGTCTACTTCGACGAAGGGGAAATTAATAAAACAAAATATTGAAATTAATTTGTTTGAAAAACTTAATTAAGAAAATCAAAAATCTTTTAAGAAAACCCGATAGTCGTAGTCGTATCATATAACACTTTTGAAAAATATAGATGCAAACACAAAACTTGTTAATTAATAAACAATTATCGCCGTCTGAAAATTATTTTCAAACTCTCCCGAAAAGCAAATCTAATGAACGCAATAAAACTTTACAGGCGTTTCTTATATCGTAACATGAAAATATTTATTCAAATTAACATAACACTAGAAAACTTTATAACAAGGCATAAATAACACTACAATTTAATTGAGATACACGCCCAAAGTTTTTGGGAGACAAAATATTACATCTGATCGATACGAACATGTAGGTATTAAATGCGAAAGTAACTCTGTACGTATGTTACCTTTGCACGCCACAACAGCTGAACAAATTTAGATTAAAGTTTGACAAACCGATAGACCATGACCTGCGTTAGGACATAGGATACGTGTTCTTTGCTAATATTACTAAATTTAGATGTAGGGGGAAATCTTCGGAACTACTGATTCGATTCCGAAAATTGTGCCATTAATGGAAAGCTACATCATCCCCGAGCGTTATAGGTCATAAGGGGTGGAAGTGATACCGACGCGAAAACGGAAACCACATACTCAGTACATCATTCTGAACCGCCCCACATAGAAATTTTTCGTCGGTTATTAAAAAAAAAACAGCTGTTCCATACATTTTGACCGTGTAGGTATTGCAGTTTTGTATGGTACAGCAGATTTTTTTTAAACGGTCCATAGTGGTAATTTTCAACCAACACGCGGTCGAAGCTGCGGACAAAAACTATTTATTTTTATTAATAAACCTATTAGTTAGGTGCAATAACTATAAAAGTTTTTAATGGAACAGACTATGGGGCTAGAGGTTGGTAAACCTATCAAATATATGGCGTGCTGACTATATTGCAAAATACATTTGATTTTCCAAAGCCTGTAATGGTTGTATCATAGATAAGAATTTGATTAGATAGATGCAGAATTTCGTTTTTAGTGATTAGATTTTTTATTTTTTACTAGCTGTCCCGGCGAACTTCGTACCGCCTAACAGTCAATGAATCCTACCCCACCTACCCTACCCATCCTACCTACCCTGTCTACCCCTCCTACCCTACCTACTCTACCCACCCTACCTACCCTATCTACCTACCCTCCCTACCTATCTACCTATCCTACTCTCGTAGTACCTACCTACCTATCCTACTCTCCTAGTACCTACCTACCTATCCTACTCTCCTAGTACCTACCTACCTATCCTACCCTCCTAGTACCTATCTACCTATCCTACTCTCGTAGTACCTACCTACCTATCCTACTCTCCTAGTACCTACCTACATATCCTATTACCTGCCTAACATTCTACCCTCCTAGTACCTATCTACATATCCTATTCTCCTAGTACCTGCTTACCTATCCTACCCTCCTAGTATCTACCTACATATCCTATTACCTGCCTACCTATTCTACCCTCCTAGTACCTATCTACATATCCTACCCTCCTATTCTACCCTCCTAGTACCTATCTACATAATTATCCTATTCTCCTAGTACCTGCCTACCTATCCTACTCTCCTAGTACCTACCTACCTACCCTACTCTCCTAGTACCTACCTACCCTACTCTCCTAGTACCTATCTACCTATCCTACTCTCCTAGTACCTGCCTTCCTATTCTACCCTCCTAGTACATAACTAACTACCTATCCTACTCTCCTAGTACCTACCTATCCTACTCTCCTAGCACCTACCTACCTATCCTACCCTCCTAGTACCTATCTACATATCCTATCCTCAATTTTGTCGCATTCGCGATTCACTTTTGTTGAGTTTCGGAACGCGACATTAGATCCTCCAACGCGCACGCGAATTTGAACTTTATGCAGCGGTAATAAATTACAAATTGACTCTCCATTTTATTTAGAAAACGTTTGTATGGGAAATAGAAAAGTGCTGTTTTGAGGGTTTTCCCGGCAATTATTCGAATTTTTCTCAACTTTTAAACCTTCCCTAGACCTCCACGAACATTTCAAAACCAACATAAGATAAATCCGTTCAGCCGTTCTCGAGTTTTAGCGAGACTAACGAACAGCAATTCATTTTTATATATATAGAAGATAGATAGATAGATTTAAGGAGCTACTGGTTAAGTAACAAAATAACAGCTGCTCGGGTCGATTTTCAAGTTAAGCAGAAAATTTGATAGGCAGGCAGCATCACAAAACAGAAACGATTTAAGGGTGCGTTGGAAAATCAAATGTTTTTGATAATCACGTGCATTAAAAAAAATATATTACTATCTTATGCCCGCGGCTTCGCCGGCGCGGTGTTCGGTGATTGTCCCACGGGATCGTACTACGAGATAAAAAGTATCTTAGAATATGTTAATCCAGGTACAGACGCCAGCAAATTAAACTACAACAATCTGTCAAATTTCTTTAATAGTATTTCAGCTTTATCATTAAAAAATTAGGTTCAAGGTTGAGGCCTATGACTTGGCAGTCCGCCGGTCACACCACTAGGCTATCACTGCTTATGTAATGTAATCCTGAAAGGTTAGAAAGAGGTGTAACAATATACACCATAACCCTATATTCACCAATTATTAACTAGGCCGAGCCTAAATGCTATCAACCGGGCATAAAATGATTATTAATTTCATAGGCACATGTCATCACATCACACAGTCCTTGGACCTTTCAACTCTGAAGGAGCGATATCGTGTAGTTTTCCGGTATTTGTCACCACGTAATTAGCATGTTTACTAAACAATTTAGATAACCAAACAATCCAGAAGCAATTTCATTGATAACTTCAGTTGCTACTCGCAATAATTTTAATTAGAATATTTTTTTTAGGTTCTGGGCTATTTCTTGGAATTTAATAAGGAGCGGGAAGTTTTATTATGTATTGTGAGTAATAAACACGTGCTTTAAAAGGTTATCATCGCCGTACATGTTATTAGATGGGTATAACGATCGAAATTGTGTCAATACTTTGTACGTAATAATTGGTAGGCAAATTCCAGGGTACAACGGAATATTTACTAACTTACTGATTAAATTGCGCTTCCAAACAAATACAATACAAACAAAATAAAAAAATAAAAAAAAAACTAATTCAAAGTACTAGGACCTTAAATATAGGAACGTTTATTCTTGTTTTATAAACGCTAAAAAAGTTCAGAGGGGTTGGTGGTTACGATGATCTGTTAGTGCAGGAATGTTTTAGGACAATTCCGAGTCTGAAAGTGACAACGCTGGACCTGTCTAGCGCCATCTCTTACCCACTCTCGGAATAATATTAAAACATTCCTGTACTAACAGATCATGGTAAACCACCAGGTAGCGACGTTACACATTTAACTTATTATTTATGAATTAATGAATGTATGTATGAATTAACTAACTCTATTCATAAAACAATAACATTATTCAAGAGGTAACAATATCATTTATTTTCAAGTGACTTCAAATTTGATTAATGATCTTATTAAATCACTATTAATAAAATGATGACACAAGTAGAGATGTTCCTTGAACCAATTGATACGGAGTTCCGGATAATTCCCACGGACTGCCCATCCCGTATCCCGACCCTCTTCCCACCGTACGCTACCAGGCAGTCAGATATACATAGGAGCTCACGTACATTGCTACGTGTCACTGATAAGAGCAGCGAATGGAATTTCCTATGCAGGAAACCTTAAGTCGTGAGCAATAAGAATCATTTTATTGTTGCTGTGCTTTCGGTTAACAGCTGTTATGCAGTGCTATGTTGAATAGACTTTAGTTTTATAGAATAAGGATCACATTGGCTTGATTACCTTTTTCCCGCTGGGTCGGTAGCGCCATCGCTTACAGTATTCTGTGTCCCTAGTACCTCGGTCATATGTTTTCGTTCCGTGGTCGTTACGGTCCTGTGGACCCATTTGTTTTACTTTCAATGAACGTGTTTTGTTGGATACTTTTTCTTGGAATGAATGAAGTTAAATAAAACGTAAATAACCAACCGTCACCAGTCAGTCGTTTGTTTATTTATTTTATTTCTGTCACTGAACTTGCATCAATAGTTGGAATACTGTTGTACGAGTATTATTTTCCGCATATTAAAATAACTTTTGCAATAAATTAGTCACGGGTGTTTCTTGTTTACAGTCAACAATAGAATATTTTGAACAAGTGGTTGAGCGGTTACAATAAACTTTTGAAATCCAAAAAAAGAATATCCTACATTTGATGTCGCGTCAAAAATTGTTGTTTATCTTCTTTGTGCCATAACTAAATTAGTTGCGCTGCAGGTACCGTGAACCGAAACATAAGTTTTGATCAAAATATTAAATCAATGCACGGATTCTTTTTGCTGCGGTTTGACGTTATTAGGCCTATTTATCTAGCCTATTTGAAACCCAATCCTTCCTCTTGAAACCATTGATAAAATAAAAGCTATTAGGAGACCATAAAAAGACTAATCAATCAAAAGTCATCAACCTTTTCCTTGGTTTCTTCACAATACCAACAAGACGCTTGACCCGCAGCTTGTCCGACACATTTTCATAGAAATTAAGTACGGACAAAAGTTTTATTAAGTGAACAATAATGAATTGCTTGCTTATTCAGTCATCTCACTCGAAATATTCAACGTTTCATTATTCCTCCTGTTTGTTTGTATGTTTATTACTCAATCACACAAAAACAGCAAAACGGGTTTGGATGAAATTAGGCACAAAGATAGACACCGCTGTTACGCTCCGGTGGGATATTTTCGACCTACGCGCAGATGAATGACAAGGAATAAAGATGGTAAATATTTTGATTATCACTTTGATAATTTGATTTACAAACGTACCCTATATTGTAATCATTTAGTTAAAAACAACATTTTGATATCAGTGGTATTGATAGTGTACCTAGTAACAAGATAAGCAAGGTCATCTCAAATAATGAAGTAACATTTGAACATAAATTCAAAAGTTAAGTGTCAACGATCCTGCTTATTGACATAACGAAAAAATATTAGCTAAAGTTAACATATAATATTTTTTGTTAAAACTCCAACTGTTATTGCTTATTGTGTTTATGAATATGATGTATGATTTAGTTTTTGCATCGTCGATTAGTGAAAAACTGTTTACTTTTGAAGTGACTGATTCATTCGGGTGCTTAAATATTATTAAAATTTAATAATTTATTGAAGGGAGCGAAATGACAAAAACTGTATAAATACCAAGGTTTTTTATTTAGAAACATAATTATATAAGTATATCAATATATCATTCTAGCTGTTGCTCCCGAATTCTTTTGCGTGGAAAGTTTGATGACGTGTAAGTGTCAGAAAAAAAGTATTAAATGTGCTATTTCAGACTATAATCTATATCTGTGCCAAATTTCATCCAGATCCGTTCAGCCTTCCTGGCGTGATTGAGTAACAAACATCCATCCATCCGTCCAAACTTTCGCATATTAGATAGTGTATATAGTATATATATAGATTGGCCATAGGCTCGCCACCATTGCATGGGACTAAACATAACTGGCGAAATGTGGGTGAACTATTAGGTACACCTCTGCCTAACCCTTCTGGGATTACAGGCATGATGTCATGTTTACATAAACATTCCAGTAGCTAAACAAAAGAAAATCTAAGAAAGACATTGTAAACCAGTTAACAAAACAGAAATGAAAGTCATATTATGAAGACATGTCACTAGTTCACAATAATTGGCGAAGATATTGCTGAACAGAAACACAAAAAAACCTTCAGACGACCTCCTACTTTTGGAAATCGATTAAAAAAAAATTGGCATCTATGGTCGTAGCCTTTCTTACCAACAAAACTAACAACAAATAACCGACTTCCAAAAAAAAAAAGTGGAAAATAACATTACTTTCGGAAGTCGGTGACTATGGTTTGTTTCATTGATCTGGTTTTTTTTTTGCAAAAACGTTTTTATTTTACCCTTTTTAGTTATCGCATCACACACAAATCCTTGTCATATTTGTTATTTATTCCTTGTCTATTTTGATTTAAAAACCAAACTGCTGAACCGATTTTGATGAAATTTCAATCGGGAAGTAGATCCATTCAGATACAAGAAGAATTTTTCAAATCGGTTCATAAATGACGAAGATATGAGGTAACAAACACAAAAAAAAAAATACAACCGAATTCAGAACCTCCTCATTTTTTTGAAGTCGGTTAAAAAACTAAATTTTTACTACCAATAATTGTACAAAAAACACTTATCTAAACACTATGCAGCGTTACAACTAGGGAACAGAGTGTTTTCGATGAGCTCTGGCACCCAATGTAAGATTTAACTTGTGCTTAGTGTGCCAAAAACAATGCAAAAATGTCTCATTTGTTTTTTATCATCCAAAAGTTAGCTTAGCTCGTAAGCTCAGAATGAGCTGTGTTGGTTCAGTGGTCGCAAGCGCGACTGCTGAGCATGATGTCCTGGGTTCAATTCCCAGGTCGGGCGAAGTGTTATTGGGTTTTTGCCATTAGGAATTTCACAGTAGCAGCCACGAGTCTGGATTTGTGCCCGGTTGATGGCAATAGGCTCGCCCCTTACTACGTGGGACTTAAACATAACTGGCGAAATGTGGGTGGTACTAACCCATGCCTGCCTAACCCATGGAAGATTACAGGCGTGATAATATGTTAAGTTATGAACTAAAATTCAAATAAACTGTTTCAGTTTATAATTAACTAATCCAGATCATAACACTAGACAAACTTAATCCAATCGATGTCCAATTAGTATCGTCTCGTGAACTAATTTCTGTTCCAAATAGACACAGGTTCCTAGAAAATGTTTTTAGCAAATTAGGTCATGTGATGTGTGAAATATATTCTCAGAATTTTGGTGCCTGAGTTATTTTGGTGTAGGTATTTGATATAAAAAAAAATGGAGAAATGTCATGTTATGGTATTGGAAAGATGTGGGTATGTTTCATCATCTAATAAAACAGATTGAGATATGCATAGATTAATAGATGTGGATGTATGACATTGCTAGGAAGGAGGTGACTACTGATATGACGAGTATAGAGAAGTATGGAAGAAGAAGACATGCTGCACTGACTCCAAATTAATTGGGATAAGGGCGGGAGAATCATAAAGAGAAGGCCCTGTTAGCCTGGTGTCCTGAATCGGAACTTTTGACGAGGAAATGCTGTGTTGAAATCTCCGAAGCACGTAGTGGTATAGCAGCTTTCAAGCAGTGATAGCCTAGTGATGTGACCGTTGGACTGGTAACTTGTTGGTCTTGAGTTCAAACCCAAGACACGCACCTCTGGTTTTTCGGAATCGTGTGCGTATTGTATAATTATCACTTGCCTCGGTGAAGGAAAACAATGTGAGAAAATCAAGAAAAATCTGAGAAAATATTTCTCGACGACATGTAAAGTCAAGTCAGAGGCCCATGGGTGGCATAAAAACTCTCACACCAGGTTAGGCACTAACAACACGATAAAGAGTGTAGCCTCCACCCGTTCGATTCCCACCTAATAACTGGTGACTGAATAAAAAAACGGGTGTGTACCTTTAAAAACTGTATATTAATAAAACCAGGCAGGTTAAGCCGGAGGCACACAAAGATTTGTGGGTCGTGGGTTACGGAAGTCTGTTGTCACCTCTGCAGGGATAGGTACTCCCCTGTAGCTGTAGGCGAAATTCCGCCACTGGCTGGAGATGGAAGTTGGCCGAAGTTCAGTTCTGTGCTGTACGGTTACGTCCGGATGGATAACACGTCGCGGCCGTCCGACTTGTTCCGCACACCGATGGCGAAGCGCCGAAGTTGCCGTTGCCAACGAAATCTTGGCGTAAACGTGAAAACCTGGAAACCACCGTTCCAGCTGATTAGAACTCGGCCTAATAACTTCCGTCCTGGGGTACCACCGACGACAACGAGGAAGAGTTACCTATTTAATTGTAGTAGTATTGACGTGGTGGTACTGACCAGAACGGAGTTTACATATAAAGCAAGCTCGAGCAAAAAGAAAACAATAAAAATCGACAGTTAAAAACGGTTAATACGTTTATAATTTAAGTTTTAAAATTAATATTGTTCTTGAAGGTAGAAGGAAATTAAGTAGCATGATACAGCATTATTAGCAATTTCTGAGGCTACTCCTAAATAGTGCTTACTTAATGTGATGAATAAAGCAACAGAAAATGAGTAAAATAAACAAGAAACATAAATAGTAGTACACAGAATAAAGTTTGGCAAAAATGACATGATTATGATGTGCGTAATTTGTGTGCTATTCAAAACTTACCCTAAATCGGGATTTTCACTAAAACTTAATGACTCGTTGCAAATGTGAGAAAATAAAGAAAGATTATACTCGTAATTAAAATATGGTCGTGTCTGCTAGGGCGCTCGACAAGACGCAAAGTCGTACGTGCACTCTCACATCAGCCTAGAAGCGACTGGTGTCAGCTGCGCGGGCGCGAATGATGTGAATGGGATGCACGTCATTCGTTCCATCCGAACACTCTGCCCGCAACGAACGTACCTACCCGTACCTACCATAAACAAAACATATTATTCATGTAACGTACCGTTACAAGAACGAAGATAGCACCTTTTCCTTTGATCTCGTGGGGAAACCTTTATAAGGAAGCTGCAGAAGATTGTAAACATATCTTTGCATTGTATACATTCAATCTATTAGTATTATATAATTGCATGGCACATGTGTGAGTTTTATGTACGATAAAGCTACCATTTACATCTTTTATTGACTCGCATTTTTCCTGGTGGTTGAGAGAATGTCATGCTCACTAAAATGTCTCGCTGATGGTGGCGCGAGTGTCGGGTCGTTTAGTTCCCTTCAAAATGGTTGAGTTGAATGAAGGCTGATCCATGCGTCATGTTCGTTAACGGGCGCTGTCGGTAGGGAGTGGTCATCTCGCAGCTGCCATGGATTATTGTATTTTTGTATTGTTGATTGTATCTTTTTACTCTGGACGCTCTTACTCGCACGTCTTTCTACATCGTTCTCACATATATGTATAATCTCGACATGAATGATGTAACCAAGACTTTGTAACAACATAATGATTTAAAAGAGTATCCATGGAGTTTCTTGCGCAATCTTTTCCATAGAGATCTACGCTTTCGAATGGGCAACTACAGTACTTTCACAAGTTATTGTGCCCTGTGACTTGGACTGTAGCTTAGTTTGTTTTTGTGTTTTGACATTCAAAAGTGCCTGTAATGGTCTGATTGAAATAAATGCTTTGAGTTTGAGGTGACCGGTCTATGGGTAAGACCGGGGAGCGTGGGTTTTCTAAGTCACTAAAACTACCCCGTGGTTACCATCTGCCCAAGGGAGGAGGCACCGTTTCCTCACAAAAGGAAGGCTTGGCAGGGGTTTTTTGAAATGTAATTGAAAAAGTAGGATGGCATCGTTATTTCCGATTTTGACGCGCCAAAAGATTCGTGTACAGCCATATCACGTGGTTAAAACGCCACGTGAGTTCCGTTCCGGCTCACGGTAAAGAAAACCGCAAGACATGACGATACCCAGAAACGCCTCAACAATGAGTAATCCTATCTATTATTAAATGTCATTGAAGACCTATTAATTGAACCCCGATAAGCTTCTATAGGCCTAGACTTCTGCCAACACCACGCCTAAACACAATTCCACAGTACCCATGTAAGCACTCAGGGATGTTTCTGTATGATGTTGTAGCAAATAATTGTGCGTAAGTACGCGAATGACTATTTCTGCCTATTGTCTTCAAAAATTACTTAAGGTTTAAAGAAAATAGTGTAATAAGACTTTTTTGCTGTAGTGGTCGCGAGCGTTACGCATAAAGAAATAGATTCAATTCCCAACTCAGACAGTGTTATTGGGGATTTTCAAAAGAGATTTGAGCACGGTTGCCAAATACTCGTAATTTCAGTCAATCGGCATGCAGCAAAATACCAGTATTTTACGTGGAGTAGCTGCCTGTCCGACCTCAATAACATAGTTACTGGGTTATAAGATACCCCTTGGTATCAACTGTGAAAGATCTACAAATAAAAGCCGTTGCTTTATAGGCTTTCCGACACTTTAAAATGGTTGGGCACCATTCACAGACCGCTCTCGACAAACTTTACTTAGAAGATTTACTTCTACTTTACTTTAAGATCGATCCGTGCAGTTTCTATTATTTAGCAACGAGCCCCTCGTCTATTTAATTATATGTAAATATATTTTTTAATCCACTACTCAGTCTTATCAAGAGGTATCGCATTGCCGAGTAACTATCAGATAGGCCGTCGCTCCATGTAAATACTAGTGGGTATTCAAATACATCAGGCTAGACTGGAAGCCGACCCCAACATTAGTTGGGAAAAGGCTGGACAGATGTTGACCAGTGAAATGAAGAAATCGCACATTAAGGAAACGGATCACAATCATTGCTAATTCTGTCACCACGTGTGCCAAACCTCACCAATTCGCAACACCATGTACGTTCTCAAGGATCTCTATAAAAGGTGTTGTATAAGATAGTCTCAAGTGATGTTTGCTCACATTGTTTCTGCCCATCACGTTTTGGGTCAAGGCTTATTTCCGCGTAAAGGTGCGGTCAAACTAAGTAGACTGGACTGGAGGGCCTAGCTGCGGACACCGGAATTTACGTGAGGTTCAACCTCTGGCCCGGGCTGCGGACTTGCGGTAACTTTAACAGATAATGTGATGAAATATCCGTCTTTGGCCCGGATTCCACCAAAACGGAGACGAGCAGAGATGGGTGAAGCGCACAGGAGAGGAGATGTGCAAAGTAGCACGCCACTCACAGCACACCGCTCACCGCAATCCGCATACAGCACACGACTCCCCGCACGCCCCTCACGTCTCCGCTGGTCTAAAGCATTGCAAGACATCACCTCTCCTGTCTGCTCAACCGTTTCCTCTAAAGCTAAGCGGAGATGAGAAGAGTAAGTAACAAGATTCTATTGGTGGTTTACACATCTCCTCTCTTCTCGTCTCGTCTTCGGTGGAGTCCGGCCCTTAGTCCGGGTAAGCAGCCCAGTTCGTTCTATTTAGCCGCAATTTTCGACAGTTATTCCAGTACCATATCGTACCGTACATTACCTGTTAAAGTCCGTTGTCCTCTCTCCGGTTCGCTTGGTTAGACCGCACCTTTACAATGATAGAGGTACAATACTGCGTTTTACCCCCGACTTTATTTGCGAACCTTGACCAACTACGTATGTTTATTTGACTTCTTAAGTCAACAATTGTTTGGTTACATAACTGTATGGTTGTTTAATTGAAATGTTAGAGGAAAAGTAGTTAACAATGCGAGGAATATAATAGGAATACTTATTATGATATTATAGTTGAATAATGCATCTATTGTTTCTGATAACCTGGTTACATGGGTTACCGAATGGGTTTGTTTTGCCTTGTTTAAAATGTGATTAATCAATTTAGTTAATCGCAGACCACAACTGGACATATGTATACCAGGTTCACAAACTCATATAAAGCGACATGCGACACGGACGCGCGTTTATTACTTGTTTCCTTCGTGTGTACGTTCATCATTCGTAGGAAAACTGCACAGTTATCTTGGCTAGTAAATGCAACCTAGATAATTACAAAATATATATATTTTTCCGTTTGGTTATGCCTGCGCGGTATGACTGCTATAAAGGCATAGAAACCACTTCAAGATTCGTTCATTAAAGTTCGAGGTTTTAATGGCCTATTTCCCGTGGAAATAAACGACTATCAAAGCTACTCAACTTTTATTCATAGGTACTCCACAGTAATAAAACGTTCAAATAGTCCCATCATTTCAGTAGCTGTTTGGCGTGGAAAATTACAAGGTCTGACACCCGTGTCTATAGTCAAGTTAAAGTAATAATTACTTGAGCTTAAGTAATTACTTGTGCAATTTTTTTATGCAATAGACAAGAATTTAAACCAAGTAAGAATTGCCAAATGAAGCAAAGCTAAGAATTATAAGGTTTCACAGTTCTAACATCAAGCCATTACTAAAATACATGATAAAAATCGTATCTTAAATAATGACATTTACTCAAGTAAACACTTTAACTTGTTTAAAGATACGGGTGTTAATCTACTATTCTTTCACAGTACGTTTACTTCTGAAATGCATTACTGTCAAAATGACAATGAACTTGAAACTTGAACTTTAATTTCGTCTCTATAAGGTTGTGATTGGGTTGCTTCCACTGACATGTCTGCCAAATAACATTAATCTTTATTTTCATCTAAATAACATTGTTATTGTGTTGCTGCTGTCAGATATAAACTAAATATGAAAGGACTGTAGTGAAACCGCCGATGGTTAACAATGATTTGAGTTATATAATGTACTAGGCCATCATAAAGTTGACTATATTATGCATTGTTTTGTAATAGACTCTAAAGTAGGTACAAACTACTGTGAAGTGGAACAATGACAGTAGCGAACTGTCACTCAAGAACAGTAATCGCTTGTTACGTCAGTTTTGACAGCACCCACAAATGCTTAACGCAATTTCAATCACCATCGGTAGGATTTCGAAGGAAATTCTTAATGCTCCATGATAATATATTTGAAAATTCATAAAATCTACGGTTAATAATGCTGTTGAACCGTCAATATACGGGGTGGCAGTAAAACAGTTACCACGTACTTACTTACATACTTACACTACTCACGTACTTACTTACATAATTGTGAACCCCCTACATACAAATTTTTCGTCGGTTATTTCGGGTCGATCGTCAGGTAAAGCCGCACTTGCCTGGGTTGGTCCGTGGATGGGTGACCACCCATACATACCGAGTTTCCTCCGTGCCTCGGAAAGCACGTTAAGCCGTTGGTCCCGGCTGTCAATTTAAGATCTTTGACGGTCGTTAAAGTCAGTGACACCGAAAGTCTGACAACGTCTTACCAACGGGTATCGTATTACCCAATACTAACTGGGTTGTGGAGGTCAGACAGGCAGTCGCTCCATGTGAAATACTGGTATTCAGCTGCATCCGGTTAGACTGGAAGCCGACCCCAACATAGTTGGGAAAAGGCTAGGCAGACGATGATGATTTAAAAAAAAAACAGCTGTATAAAACTGAAATACCTACACGGTCTGTTTTTTTTTAAATAATCGACGAAAAGGTTCTATGTGGGGGTGTTCAGAATGATGTACTGAGTATGTGGTTTCCGTTTTCGCGTCGGTGTCCCTTCCACCCCGTATAAAAGGCAACTTGTTATGATTTTTGAACCAAAGATCTTGCATCCTTTACTGCTTAGGATTACTGTTTGATCCACTCGTTCTGTATTATATTTATAATATATGTACTTACCACTGACGATTTTTCAGTGAGACTTATTTTGATAGGTTTTATTACTCACATACGTTTTCAAAGATCCTTATGTAGGTAGAAACTAAGGGACTTTAAATAAAATATAACATAACATCACTGTAATCCCAGAAGAATAAAGCAGAGGTGTACCTAATAGTACACCCACGTTTCGCCATTTATGTTTAACTCCCATGTAATAGGGGGCGAGCCTGTTGCCATCAACCGGGCACAAATCCAGACTACGTGGCTGTTACTGAGAAATTCCTGATGGAAAAACCCAATAACACTTTGCCCGACCCGGGCATCGAACCCAAGACCATGCTCAGCAGTCGCGCTTGCGGACCACCGGACCAACGAGGCAGGTGAAATAAAATATTACTAAAACAAACATGATTTACAAAAAACGCCTTTTAATAAAAAAAAACTTTTCCAAAACAATAACGAACATTTTCTCATACTATTTCACAGACTGATTTTCATTTATATAAAACCTTTTAAGCAAGAAACAATGAGTTTCTTCACCTCTATATAGTATAAAAGATATTGGTTGGAAGCGTCTGTTGCCTGATACCAACCCTTGGGACATTGGGTTATTTACAATGTTATCTCTACAGGTGGTATATTATATCTACGATGTAAAGCGTGATATAATATACAAGAACATAGTAAAGAGTGGGATTGTACAGCCAAGTGAGGAATACTGATGAATAAACTCTCGTCCCCCCCTTCCCCTTGCTTCCGAGTGTCTTGGCGACTGCTGCGAGTGTACAGCAAACTACCTTTACATCTAGGCCATGCGGAACCCGGTTTCGATCCCAAAGTAAAGCCCTGGAAAAGCCGGGTTTCACTATGGGACCGAAACCGGGTTCTGGGTATTTCTACTTCAGTTATTATCTGAGCTTTTGTTTCATTTTCATCTTCTTTATATACCTAAAAAAATTAAATAATTGAAAAAAAATGTCGTAAGTAATTGTTATAGGCTAGAACTTAACGAACTTTACATTGAACTCAATAAACTCTTGACCTTATTGCTTTGATATATAAAATGGCGGCGATCATCATACGAGTAATATCGCAAACAGCCCATTATCTATGGTAAAGTTACACCATAAACAAGATACATTCACCTTGCGCGCACCCCATGCAGTTTAATGATATGACATATTAGATCAACAGCTTATTACATTCAAGGGCTTTTTATGTAATAGATTGGAGACTGATTAATCGAATTCATGGTTTTTCATGAAGAAAATTATAAAAAACGCGCGTTGTTCTATAAAATTTCTCTCGTAGTATAGTTCCTTAGTGAGGGTTGGTCCCAGCTGTCATTCTTATTTGTAGATCTATGACATTCGTTACGTGGTCAGAAGCGTGAAAATTGACAACTAGTCTTACCAAGGGGTGGCGTATAACTTAGTAACTGGGTTGTAGAGGTCAGATAGGCAGTCGCTCCATGTAATTATTGGTATTCAGGTGGCCGGGTTAGAGTGGAAGCCGACCTAAGCAGGTGGTGATAATGATACGTGACATTTTCTTGTGGTAAAAAAAACCACGTCAAGTAAGTCAAAACTTTTTTTACAATTTTTCTTTAGGGATGTCAGAGTTTCTGATGAACTTTAGTAAGAAAGTATATTTATTTGCATAAAATGCGGTAAATACAGGATGTTATAAAATGTTTTAGAGCAGGACACATTCCGCCGTAATAATAGCATGCAAATCTTAAAATCAATTTTTACACAAGATACACTTGACCACATAGGTATCCATTCATACAATTATGTAAGTACATTTGAAAAATTTTAATCATACTGATCCAATGATAAAAACAAAAGAAACACAATCACAAAATAAAATTATTACACCTTACATACATCTAACGGTTAACTAAAATAAAATGGTTAACTAACATATTAAAATTACGAACCAATAGTATGTAAATACTATCAAGTAGAAAACTATCGGTTAAGAAACGTCAGAGACCGTGCGTTAGTCATTCAACCCGAGAATCAATGGCTTTTTAACCTTAAAGATGCAGCAGTGCTCATGATACAGCATGCACCAAAGATTTACTTCTTATCAAAGACCTTATTCACCCACTGCTAGCTAGACCTCCCTTAAAGACCTACACTTCACTTATTATTAAGGCTCAATTCACATAATCCTCATTATCACAGTATACCGATGGGTTCACCTTGTGCCCACCCCCTTATGCTGAGGTTGTGTAAGCACCCGATAAAATTAAATGACATTCGAGGCTAGGTCTTCTGTCACACCGGCGCGTTTCAGAGCAATAATATTTTGGCGAATTATTGGTAAATCAAAATCAAAGCATTTATTTCAATTAGACCATTACAGGCACTTTTGAATGTCAAAACACAAAAAATAAACTAAGCTACAGTCACTTTCACAGGGCATAATAACTTGTGATAGTACTGTAGTTGCCCATTCGAAAGCGTAGATCCTATGGAGAAGAATGGGCAAGAAACTCCATGGACACTCTTTTAAATAAATATGTTTGTACAAAATCTTGGATACATCATTCATGTCGAGATTATACATACATGTGATGTGGTATTCTTCTTCTTATCGTGTTGACGACTAACTTATTGTATTTTCTAAGCCGACCCCAACCAAGTTGGGAAAAGGCTAGGCAGATGATGATATCCTACTTGTTAAAAATGTGGGTATGAGGTTTTTTTTAAATAATATAATTGTATTGATCGTCACTATATCAATTTCAAAAATAATAAATTAAAATTAATATTATAAAATAAAAAGTAAAACTGCTATGCATATCTTGTTTCAAACGACTGGCTTTTCATTAGAAACAAATTGTTCTTTTTTATCAACGTATACTATATAACAACGGAAAATTATATCTTATGGTAAGCGATCAGCTACATATCATTGTGTTCCAGTTTTACTAATATGTGTAATGTTTAATATTTTGGTATTTACAGAAAGTAATTACAATCTACGTTTTCTTACTTAAGTTCAATGATTGGGATAACATTTAACATTTTCCCTCCTCCTGGGGTCTTATTGTAAACTCCGGTACTTGTAACCTGCCAAAGATTATCACATTTTTTTTTCTCTTTATTTATTATAAGGGACTTTTACACAAATGTATATGCCAGTCCCATCGGACCTTATAACGTAAAACGTGGTAATACAAACTTCTTCTTCTTCTTTATCGTGTGGTTAGTGCCTAACCTGGTGTCAGAGTTTTTATGCCGCCCATGGGCCTCTGACTTGGCTTTACATACCGTCGAGAAATATCTCTCAGGTATGCTGGTTTCCTCGCGATGTTTTCCTTCACCGAAGCAAGTGATAATTATTCAATACGCACATGATTCCGAAAAATCAGAGGTGCTTGTCCTGGGTTCGAACTCGAGACCTATGACTTGGCAGTCCAACGGTCACACCACTAGGCTATCACTGGTTGAAAAACAAACACAAATATACAAACTTAGTTAAACTATATATATATGCAGCTACGGAGCTAGGTGTCGACAAAATATGATGGTGACAAAATATGATTTTCGCATACTTTCCATTTACGGTGCGACGGTGTAACAGCGCCCTTTCAGCAAATAAGTCAAACGCTACGGTTGACCCCGGTTGCTGAGGTTACTCCCGTACAAGGTTACTGCACAACACAGTCTTCCACTCAGCACAGGGCTATAAAAGCTTAGTTGCTTTCTTTGTCTTGGAATTTTCCGCAGTTCACGCCTTGTCTTTTTATTAAGGTTTTTGTTTTTCTGTTTAGTTCTGTAACAGATTTGTTGATAATTTTGTGTTAGACCAATTTCCATTTAGTAAAATAGTGTCGTCCTGAAATACTTCAATATTATGGAAAGAAAACGTATGATTTATCGTCGTTTTCATTCTAACAACACGTAATTCAAAAATTTACAAGAGAGTGTAAAAACTGCATAACTATACCTATATAATGATACAATACTATTTTATAATTTGTGTTCAATTCAATTTAAATAGAGACGTTGCTTGTTTCTGATTGGCTGAACAAACAACTCGTCTTCCGATTCTCTAGCAAACGGTATCAAAATGTCAAATCCGTCAAAAATTTACTAACGTGATTTTAAAACTTCAACTATTTTATGGAAACTTTTGAATATGAATGTGGATGGCTGAATAAGATACAGAGGCCATCTAACCGATTGTGGTTTTCAGAGAGCCTGTATTCGATGACTTCGTAGTGATGGTGAGATCTTGGGTGCGTTGCTTTTTCATGTGCTCCCATGTGACCAGCTTATCCAAGAAATACCGCGTACAAAGGCATAAGAGTAGAGTTACCAACAATAGATGGACTGTAAAGAAGAAAGAAAGAGAAGTATGGAAGAAGATATGCTGCGCCGATCCCAAATAAATTATTTTTCTTTATCGTGTGGTTAGTGCCTGTCACTCTCTGACCTGTCAGAGTTTTTATGCCGCCCAAGGGCCTGTGACTTGGCTTTTACATGCCGTCGAGAAATATCTCTCAGGCATGCTGGTTTCCTTACGATGTTTTTCTTCACAGAGGCAAAAGTGATACTTATAAGTACAATACGCACATAATTCCGAAAAATCAGAGGTGCGTGTCTTGGGGCCTATGACTTGGCAGACCTATGACTGGCAATCCAATGGTCACACCACTAGACTATCACTGCTAATTATCCCTAGCCAAATAAATTAAGATACGGGCATGAGAATAACGAATGAGTGACTTAGATAATAAAAATATGAGTTTTATTTTTCACAATACTGCCAAAAGTCGAGTCGATGTCGAGCTGTCCTAAAATCCACTTATATGTATAACTAAATAAAAAAAACATCTTTCAAGACATTTTCCTCTCAGGAAGATGAGTTCCCAAGTACAAGTACTAAACTACGTTATGATTTGATATAAAAAGGTTCAAGAGTCTACTGAACCCTAAAGTTCACAGTTTACGAGTGGAACTGTGGACAGAACAGCGACCTCTAAAATTGGATGCAGTTTTTAAACCCATCCATCATTTTGCACTTGAATCCATGTATTAGTGATGTACGATCTTATGCTTAACTATATCGATACAACATGGATGCGACACTACGATATTTTGGATCGATAAAAAAGTAGGTACCAATTGTATCTGAATTAATGGATCGTATTGTAGCACACTTCCCCAAATTGAAAGGATCAGTAAATTCAAAAGAATACAGAAGGCGGACATATTGGGATTACAAAATATTTCCTGGAAATTAGTTTAGACTCTTAAAAGAATTAATAAGTCGTCTTAAAACAGTATAATTTTAATCTTGTGGAAAGTGTGGAAAAGAGATGGCGCTAAACATCCTACAATATAGTTCTTTCTCTTTCCCACACTGGAATGACGTTAACCAATACTGTTTAAAGACGTCATGGTAACCCCACAGGAGGACAATAAGCTACGATTTGATATTCGGAAAATCTGATTGAAGCCATTCGATACGATCCTAGAATTGTATCACAAATAGTTGTGATCCGCGTCTATCAAAAGTATCGATACAAATGCAAGGTATGCGTCCCTAGTATCCATTGATTTTTAACTTAGCTTATGTACTTGTTAGATTAGTTAATTAATATATGTGATCAGCTGTTGAGATACTGGTTTTAGTCTAATTATACTTGAATGTACGTGACATCTGTTCTTAGAAGTTTGCTTTAGCATTGTAATAACTTTGATGATAAAAATTCGGCTATAGATTGATGACAAGTTTGCCAAAGAGTCCTAAGGAGTAATTACTCTTACTAGGAAAACAAAAGCCAGCTTATTCCGAGGATCTCAACTCTTGAAGTCTCCAATAAAATTGGAACAAATGCTTGGGTCGGATCTTCAGGTTGCCGCGCTTGCCTAGTTTGGTCCATCGATGGGTGACCACCCATTACATACCAGTTTCCTCCGTGCCTCGGAAATCACGTTAAGCCGTTGGACCCGGCTATCAATTGTAGATATTTGACAGTCGTTACAGATAGTCAGTGGATCGAAAGTCTGACAACCAGTCTTACCAAGGGGTATCGTATTCCCCAGTACTAACTGGGTTGTGTAGGTCAGATAGGTAGTAGCTCTATATAAAATACTGGTATTACACTTCATCCGGTTAGACTGGAAGCCGACCCCAACATAGTTGGGAAAAGGCTAGACAGATGATGGTCTAAGCTGGGAATGGAATCATGTAACCTGACCCGTAGTCCTGCATTACCTAGCAGCTCTTCCCCCCTTTTTCTTTTGAAGAGAGGACTGGTAATGGAAGGCACTGAGAGTACTACGACATTTTTATAATAGTTAAATATTCAACACATTATCATAACACATTCCCCACATCAAAACGGGCCATTAATTGGTCAATAATTCACAGTAATGTTATAAAACACTTTAGATTGTCTATCGCCTGACAGATTTTTTTAATGAAGGTATGGGCTCAAATATAAAAATTGATTTTTATGCCTAACAGTAACGGTTTATTGTATAAATAACTTCGTAATCTTAATACCTAAAGTTTCTTTATATACACCGAGAGAAAGATAAATAATTTTCAGAAATAAAACATCGTAAAAGAATAGAAAATGATTATAGTGAAGATGAAGATTCTTCTCCATAGGTTCTACGCTTTCGAATGGGCAACTACAGTACTTTCACAAGTTATTATGCCCTGTGACTGGGACTGTAGCTTAGTTTATTTTGTGTGTTTTGACATTCAAAAGTGCCTGTAATGGTCTAATTGAAATAAATGCTTTGAGTTTGAGTTTGAAGGTAAGTATCAGTTTTATTATACTCGAAAGATGATTGAGCAATTCAATTGTGGCAGGTTCGTTTAATTTCATAATTTTGCTAGTAGGATACTTAGAAACCGCATTGTTTTCTTGTTAACTAGCCAGTTATGTCCAGGCGGGCTACTGGTCTTAATAAGTTAGATAGTGGCAGCGAGAAGCATAACCACCAGAAGATAATAAAATACGTCCAAAGTTCCAGGTTTGGGATGAAGTTGCTTCAAAAACGCAAAGTGATTTCAGAGCATCTGATCAGTTTCCAGAAGTAGTTTTACCTTCATTCTTAAGTAGGTTTTAATCGCAGTTTCGTCTGCGTTGATGTTGGTAATGTGGGATTTTCCGACATACGATCATATTTCCACCGGGATAAATAGTAGCCTGTGTCCTATATAAGACGATGGTTTACCTGGTTCCAGCGTGAAAATTTAACAGACAAACAGACAGACCATTTTGTGGACAGACCAACAAAACAGAAGTTAGTTAACTCCCAACTTCGCGTTGTGGAAACGCAATATTCATTATCTTGTACCAGGAGAACAGAAACACACAGCACGTATTTGATGAATGTTCTCATAATACGGTCATCGCGTTCAACCAGATTATGTCACTGGGGATTTGGTGCTATTTATTTTGCGTACATTGTGATAATAAACGGTAGGTATCGTATCAGAATATTTTTGGCGCCTAATTTAGAAAGTAGGTGAGATATTTATGTAATGGCTTTTGGGAGTAGGTCAATAACAAATCCATACTTCCATCAAGTATGATGGATGTTTATGGGTAAATCGACTTCAAAGCAATGAATATTTTTGAACTGTCAAATTGAACTAAAAGCTTTTTGAATTGATAGTCTCATCTTAATATTATGTTTTGAACTCTTGAGTTATATCTATTTTTTAAAAATCCTTAAAACGAGACTTAGAAAAAATGGTTCCTCCAATCTCTCCGATAACTCTTGGCCTTTTCCTAAATGGCCCGATACGGTCGGCGGCGGCGGCGGCGCGCGGCTTGGGGAAAGAAGTACTTGTAAGGACTGGAGGCCTTAACCCAGCGGAGAAACAGGACTGGCTTGTAAAAAATAAACATAAATCCATTTTATTCGTATTTTTTCAGTCAAAAATTTTACACACCTCTTGCCGAAATCACACGTATGATGGCTGCAAAGCTGATGAAACAGAAACTCAACATTACGAAGTGATCGGCCTAGCCTTTTCACAACACTATCTAATTATGTTCGAGTTGGCTGCCAAATTTAACATGAAGCGACTGCTAATCTTACCTCCACAACCCTGTTCAAAAAAAACATTAAGCAGGCCAAAGACCACTTCAACTGACTGTCAGTGACTTCAATGGTGACTTATGTAGGTATCTATCCAATAAGTCAGATTGGGAGAACTGTTTCAGTGTGGGAGAGAGATGGAGCTAGACGTCCTGCATCGCCATATCTCTTTTCTACACCGAAGTGATCGGCCGAATACCGCCAATTTGGCCCTGGTATAAGAAACTATGTGCACAGTGCGAGTTTCTTTGTTATTGAACTTGCCATCATGATATCGACATTCCTGTCAACTTTAACTCAAGGTTATCGTACCAATGTTACCATCATTAAAATCTGAAACCATTGATGCCATGTTGTCGGAAACAGCTTGTTAGAGTTCTGAAAACCTTTTGGCAACTTTGTCATACAATATTATTTTCGCGTTAGTTGAATGTATTTTTAAAGCCGAGGTCCAAAATGTTAGCTCTGTCATTTGTCTGCGTCCTTGGTGACTACAATCGTATTCTTCTTAGCGTGTCGATGTCAATTTAAATTAAGTCAGTCCAAAATTTGGCGACGAGTTTGGCACTTTCAGTAGCGTCCATCAGCTCCTGTGATGTGCAAACAACAGGACAGGCAGGACATAACATCAAGTGTCCCATTGTTTGTGGAACAACACCACATTTACACTTCAGGGCAGAGTCATCTATGAAACTCCACCGGAACAGGTTTTCCTTGCTTCGGCCAACCTGTGGCCAATCGTATTCATAGCTGCTGTTTGTGACAGGACTCCCACGTTTATTCTGCAGTCACAAAAACACTGAAATTTTGCAGAAATTAACTTGAAGAGACTTCTGGTGAGAGCTTTGAGCCCCTGGGCTAACGGTGGCCCGCTTAACTGGGTTGTGAAAGTCAGATAGGCATCGCTCCATGTAAAATACTGGTATTCAGCTGCATCTGGTTAGATTGAAAGTCGACTTTAACATAAGGCACGTGTAGTCACAGATCACGCCACTTTTCTTGACTATATGCGACATGCCGTAAACCAAAATATTATTATAATAAGTGCAAGTAATTTATTCAAACAACAATACAATGTCATCCCATAAATACTGTTAATTATGTGAAAGTTTGTATGTTCGGATATTCGTTACTCAATTCTGCAATAACGGCGAAACAGGTATCGATGATATTTGGCATACGAAGAGTCCATAACTAAGGCTAGGATATACTATACTTTAATTCCTGCAGGACGTTCGCGTGAATTAACTTCCGACCACGAAGCGAGAGCGAAGCCGCGTTCAAAACCTAGTAAAACTATAAAATCTGTCAAGAATTTTATAGATCATCAGAACACGCTTTAAACAAATGATCCACAAAGATAATTAAGTTCAACAATAGTGTTAAACGCAATTACAATAATAATAAATTAATCAATAATACATTCTAATAGTACGTTGACCGATAAACACACGCGTATCGGATGTAAAACAATGTATCATATTAAACATCCGATATGATTAGTAATATATTGTATAATAATATATTATTCTTAGCTCATTCAAGAATTTACAACGAAAATTAATTTATGAATACTTCCCTCAGGAATTGCGCACACGCACCTACAGAGGAATGTGGGCCCAGTGGTTATGGAGCCAACTTCTGGGCCGTAGGTTGTTGCTTCGAACCTAGACATTAACTTTAATTTGTTCGAAAATACATCTTCTAACACTTCTTGTACAAAAAATACGCGATTAGAAGAGCAGATTTAGAATGCATTATCTAGATTTTTTGTATGATGAAGCACCAACTGTGAATGTATTTAGCGCTAAACTTATTAAACATCAGTTTACCTCTATCATCTTTAAACGATTGACAGAAACAAAACGATGGACCTATAATCTTTATTATGTTTTTTACCCATTATGCGGGTTAACCGTTATATTATAATAATATGGGTTAACCATCTAATATTGCTGATTGACTAGAATGAAAGAGGCAAAGCACCGAGCGCGGGCTAACTAACTTGCATATTTTTTATGTACGTACAAACTCTGTGCCTGAACCGTTTATTATACGCTGATTAACCCTATAATACGGGTTATGGTTTGATCTCGGCTTTTTGACCTAACCCTAAAAACATAGAGTATATAACCACTAGAGAGCTTATAGGCCGATTTCTTCTAAGTACACGACTCACTACCGCGGGCCGGGGGACGAGGAAGAACGCGCACCTGCAATTGGTCAGTTCAAGGTCAATTTGCATAGGTATGCATATTGTTAGGGCTGATCTATTTGATTAGGGGAAAACAGTCGATATCGATAAAATGGATTTTAACATTATGAAAAATACTCAATTAAAATCGTATAAAATAATGATATTTAATCAAAAACAATCGATTACATAAAACATGTATCCTGTTATTATTAATTTTTAAAATGAATTAATTTGGTAAATGTTTTTCGAATTCAAGTTTTAGGGTCCTGAACGTGGCTCTATGCGGGGGTCGTGCGGTCCATGGCCCTTTACGGTGCCCCGGTGTGGGCGCGTTCCTTGAGGCGGCGAGCCGCCCATTATCTGAACGCGCCCCAAAAGGTGATAGCCGTAAGGATGGTCCGTGGGTTCCGCACGATCTCGGGCGAGGCTGCGAGCCTCCTAGCCGGATTGCCACCATGGGATCTGGAGGCGATAGTCCTCGCGCGCCTACATGAATGGCGCGCGGAGGTTCTTCGCCGGGGGGTTACTCCGCTGCCGCGGCTAATTGCCGCTCAGCGGACAAACCTCCGGGCCGATCTCATGGTGACATGGAGAGAGCGACTGTCGCAACCCCGTGCAGGGCACGCCACGATAGTGGCGATAAGTCCCCTCTTTGAGGAGTGGTTTGAGAGGCGCCACGGCGTCCTCACCTTCCGCCTGACGCAGGTCCTCACCGGACACGGTTGTTTCGGGAGGTTCCTGCACCGAATCAGGCGGGAGGATACGCCCGGGTGTTTCCATTGCGAGGATCGACCGGAGGACACGGTGGAGCATACGGTGGAGGTCTGCCCCGCTTGGGCGGAGCAACGCCGTGTCCTCATAGCGGTGATCGGCGGCGGCGACCTCTCGCGTCCGGCCCTGGTTCGAGCCATGGTCCGGAGCGAGACGGAATGGGAAGCCGTCACCTCCTTTTGCGAAGCAGTCATGCTAGCAAAGGAGGAGGTGGAACGTGAGAGAGAGCGTTCCTCCTCACGTCCCAGCCGCCGCGGGAGACGCACCGGGCGTCGGGGGCCACGTGGTGGCCCCCGGCCACCGTAGACGCGGGCCTGTGGACGGTGAGCTAAGGGCTAGCTCGCCGTCCCTCCGTCTTAGGACGACAGGCCGTGTCGACGGCGCGTTCGTGTTCCACGCGCGCCTCAAAGAGATGTCAGCATAGGGAAGGGGCCCGCAAGGGCCGATGCCTGCCGGGTGCTGCGGGTTGTTCGAAAGAGATACCGCGGCCCCGGAACACAAAGGGCGATGAAGGAACATGGATGGGTTTTAGTCAGTAAAAGTCTGACACTCCCTCCCGCTCAGCCCAGAGCGGGAGAAGTCATTTGATGATTTCCCATCCGAAAAAAAAAAAGGGTCCTGAACGTATAAATTGCACCTTTTTTTTTAAGTCGGTTAAGAGTAGATAGGTATTTTATTTCAGTATTTGAATTGAATAACATTTTTATTAATTTAAATGTGATTATTGTCGATATCAATTTCGGATAGTAAAGGCAACAGCACGGGTTTCTACTATAAACACCTAACCCTAAAAACATAGAGTATATAACCACTAGAGAGCTTATAGGCCGATTTCTTCTAAGTAGACGACTCACTACCGCGGGCCGGGGGACGAGGAAGAACGCGCACCTGCAATTGGTCAGTTCAAGGTCAATTTGCATAGGTATGCATATTGTTAGGGCTGATCAATTTGATTAGGGGAAAACAGTCGATATCGATAAAATGGATTTTAACATTATGAAAAATACTCAATTAAAATCGTATAAAATAATGATATTTAATCAAAAACAATCGATTACATAAAACATGTATCCTGTTATTATTAATTTTTAAAATGAATTAATTTGGTAAATGTTTTTCGAATTCAAGTTTTAGGGTCCTGAACGTATAAATTGCACCTTTTTTTTTAAGTCGGTTAAGAGTAGATAGGTATTTTATTTCAGTATTTGAATTGAATAACATTTTTATTAATTTAAATGTGATTATTGTCGATATCAATTTCGGATAGTAAAGGCAACAGCACGGGTTTCTACTATAAACACACAAAGGGAAAGAAAGGGATAAAAGAATTAGAATTGTCTAATGAAAGAACGGGACATTTCCAAAAGACATCAACGCGGAAATCAAAACGTGTGCTCTTTCACCAACCACCATTTTAACGAGACCTCTACGGTCGCTCATGATCTGATTAAATCAAAAATAAATTTCGTACTGTTTACTTACCGGTGAAAAGTCATGCCATCCTTTTTGTAACTGTGTGTGTGTTTTGGAATGTTTCCCACACCACTTCACCGCGAATGAAGGCATTTTGATGCGTTATAATTGCATAAAAAGTTTAAAAAATTTGAATAATTTAGCGTGCACACAGGTCTAATACTTGGTCACAACTAAAATGGTTACTAGTACCGTAGCCTATATAAAGGCGACAAAACACTAATAGTTTTCGAGCATCGGGGCACTATATGCGCAGTCAAGTGGTTATTTATAGTCTTTGCCTAAAAATAATACCCCTATACGGGTAACCTTTTCGGTCCTTGGTTTATCATATTCGTTTAACGTTCACTGTGTTTTGTGATTTTTGGTGCAAGCAAACCTTATAGTCTATGTTGTTGTTAGTTGCCAATGAATGCCATCAGAGCATACTAACAGCCCGTTCATACGAGGACGATTCGGTTTTTTTGACGTATCGTCTTTTTTCACGGTCCGTCAATTTTTTTGACGGCGGCAATGCAAATTTTAAATGTCCGTGTTTACACGCATCACGAATCGTGAAAAATCACGAACACGTCTTAAATCATGTACGTCAAAAAAACACGAGTTGTGTATTTTTTGTAACGGATTCGCTGATGCACTCGCTCCCGAAAAATCACGAAACTAATGTGAACATTTCGTTTTTTTGCCGGATCGTGATAAAAAACGATTCCGTATGCAATGTGAACGTCCATCCGTCATGACGCATCGTGTTTTATGACGGATCGTCAAAGACGGAAGCCGTGTGAATGAGCTCTTATGTACCAAGTACATTAGCACTAAAACCGCTGTAATAATACTGAAATAAGGGTTATTACAAAATTGATAACTCATCTAAGTACTTCAACACTGGCGAGATAAGCTCAAATTAATTAGATAAGGGGTTTATTTTCAGATTTATATTCGAAGGTTTTTGTTTGATGTGTATATTGGTGAATAGTGATACAAGGGCTGCCTACAAAGCACTGTTTTCAAGTACGAAAATGATTGTAAAATATTAAATTTATTCATTGACTATCAAATCAAAATTGTGATAGCTCGACTGACAAGCATGATATAAATATATATAATTCATAGCCTTATAGCATCCACGATTAACGTAGCTTTCTACCAAAAGAAACAATTTTTATAATCGGATCAGTACATCCGAAGATTATCCCCTACATACAAACTTACTAACAAAGACCTCTTTATAATATTAGTATGGATAGACAAGGCAACGCTTCACCAGGTGGGTTACCATGCACCATGGTGGTTCTGTTAGTGCAGGAATGTTTTAGTATTATTCCGAGAGTGGGTAAGAGATGGCGGTAGACAGCTGTCTCGCGCTGTCACTTTCCCACTCTCGGAATAGTCTTAGAACATTCCTGCACTAACAGATCATGGTAACCCCCCTAAAATATAACCGATAAAATAATCTCGCTTATACGTATAGCATCATCAGCTTTTTATGGGGCAGCTGTATATTTTTTCGGGATTACGATATTGGTCCCAATCCCCAGATTTGATGGTCTGTTTATGTAGTGTTCAGTTTGATGGTCTGTAGCCTACCCTGAAATATGACCGCATCCTTTCCTTTACACGCTTTAAAACGGAAGCCAGCACTACGGAAGAATGTTTAGAAACTTCGAGACGAAAGTTGGCTGGTTGAATGTTTTCTCCGGGTAATACTATCAAGCTTTCAGTTTGTTAATACTTTAACAGTATAGTGTAGCAGGCATCCCTAGGCGATATGATATCGCCATTATTAATGTTTTGGTGTTCCGCTAACATGGGTTCAAGTGTTGAGCGCATTTTGTTATTGTATACACCACCAAGTGGGGCAAAGCTCTTCCTAGTTGTACGTTTTTCCTAACCTTGTATAGATTTAACACCTGGCATTGCAGCCTTGTGTGTACTGATTACTCTGCAATTTCTCTGGTACACAGTGGACATAGAAATACAAGATGGAAGGGAACCGACGCGAAAACGTTAACCACGTACTCAGCACATCATTCTGAACCCCCCAAATCGAAATTTTTCACCGGTAATTTAAACAAATAAATCTGCTCGGTGTCGCATCCACTCTGTATAGACAGAGAGGAGGCAGAGGAGACAGTATAGCAGACACAGTATTATGTTTATGTTAAAAGAACTTCATATTTTATGAAGCTGTGGTCATCATCATCATCAGCCCACAGCAGTCCACTGCTGGACATAGGCCTCCTCAATCTCCTCCTCGCCTCGTTGCTTAGTGTGGCACTAGATGGCGCTGTGTGTAATGTCTAGCGATATTTATTTATTTATATTTATTTATCGCACGCCACTCAACTAGATTTTGGGTAACTCTCATCCAGTTTCTACCAGCCACCCTGCCAAGAACGTCGCTCCACCGAGCCTGAGGGCGTCCCACCTTACGCTTGCCAATTCGCGGCCTCCACTCAAGAATACGGTCATCGGTTCTACGGCTAATATGGTCTGGCCCATTGCCACTTCAGCTTACCTATTCTGTGAGCTATGGTGACAACGAAGCTTTGGTACTTGAAGGTAACTTAATAATATAACTACAGCATGTATCAGTCGCTCCATGTAAAATACTAGTAGATACTCAGCTGCATCCGGTTAGACTGAAAGTTGACCTCAACATAGTTGGAAAAATACTATGGGGATATTGGATGCAGAACTCTGGATAAGCTAAGAAAATTAAAAATACGTTGATCTTTTAGTGGAAAATCGAACATGACACATTTTTCAGTTTTCTGCTTGTAGGTAAAATTTATACAGCGTGTGTCAATGGTGTGGTATTGAAGTTGTACGGAATAACTGTTTTTTTTTTGCGATTACAATATTGGCCCGTGGAGAAAGTTGGTCAGTTTTATGGTTTGAATGTGTAAGAAAAGTGCGGTCATATTTAAGGGTGTGGACCCTTAAATATGACCGTACTTTCCTGATACATCATCCTCAGCCTAACCTTCTCCCAACTATGCTGGGGTCGGCTTCCAGTCTAACCGGATGCAGCTGAATACCAGTGTTTTGCATGTAGCGTCTACCTATCTGACGTTCACAACCCAGTTAGTACTGGGTAATACGATACCTCTTGGTAAGACTGGTTGTCAGACGTTCGGACCACTAACTACCTGTAACGACTGTCAGAGATCTACAAATGACAGCCGAGACCATCAGCTTAACGTATTTTCCGAGAAACGGAGGAAACTCGGTATGTAATGGGTGGTCACCCATCCACGGGCCAACCTAGGCAAGCACGGCTTAACCTTAAGATCGACCCGAGCGGCTGGTATTATTTTGCCACGAGCTCCTCAACATACGTTTTAACAGCAAGAAACTACCACAGACAATATAATAGGCCGAAAACCTAACGCGGCACAATACATTCCCGTCTGTTAGTAAACACTTGTCTCTAAACTGTAAACATAAACATTTACCACCACACCGCACACGCCTGCCCGTCACGTTTCCCCAAATTTGTTGCAATTCAATATATGTGGTGGTTATATAATCAGCCAGATAACAGATACCCCACACCTTAACACGTGATATCAAAACGTGCTTTGTTGATAGACTAGTTATGCCTCGTGGCTCCGCCCGCCATTTCTCGGCTCCTATGGGTCGTTCTGTGATGTTAAATACCCTATAGCTTTTATCGAGAATTGAAATTGAATCAAATTTAAAAAGAGTTTTGCAAATCTGATCGGTAGTTCTAGAGATTAGTGCGTTCAAACAAACATACTCTTCGACATTATATTTTAACAATATTAAGTAATACGAGTAGCTGTTGACCACGACTTTTGCCCTCATTAAATTAATATTAAAATAATATTACTTCCATTTTTGAATCGGATTCAGTTAAAAATTTCAAGGTTTTTAAATTTTTTGCAAGGAACTCTAATCCACTTTCTAAAATTAAAGCACTTAAGTTACTCCTTGTAACTTCAGCTAACTGCCAGTGAAAGTCCTGTCAAAATCAGTCCAGCCGTTTTGGAGATTAGCCGGAACAAACGTATAGACAACAAATATTTTTTTTTTTTTTTTAAGTTGTAATGTTATAAGTACCGTATATTATACATACTTTAATATACATTCAGTAGGAAGCTGTTACTTTGAAAATACAAACTGACATTTCATTTATATTTATATAGATAGAATTGTGGATAGGTACTGTCTACCTGGATATCTGGCTAAATGCCAAAAACGTGAGCGATCCATCTAATTCCATTTTTCCCCAAACATTTCTTTTACTTGATTTACTAAAACATCTGTCTCCAACAGATTTGTTTTATGTTCATCTTCACAGGTTAATGGATGCATCGTTTTATTTTTTATTTGTTTTTGCTACGTTTGCTACGCACCTGTATTCGAGTAGCTAATAACTTACGTAGAATAAATTATTATCTAAAGGAAAGATTTGGTAGTCAATCACTCCGCAGCTGCTTTGTTCCTGAAAGATTCTATAATTTCGTTTCTTGTTAAATCTCAAGTCTTCGTTTATTAGTATTGGTTTCATCAGCAATTAACTAATCAATCAATCAACTTAGCCTACCACAGTCAACTGTTAGACTTAGGTCTCTCCCAGGCTGAGCCAGAACACCCTATCTTCCACCTTCTATATCCAGCTACCTTTTTAAGGTCACCTCTCCACCTACCCTGGATCCTCCATCTCCATTCTCGCCTCTTCTTCTATGTTACGCTTGCCGATACGGTCTAGACTTAAGGACTAGTTTGCTCCACTGGTCATCTGTCCTTCGCCAAACGTTGTTAGCCTATTGCCACTTCAGCTTGCTTACTCTGTCGGTAGGTACCTTCAGCTGTTCTTTTACAAAAACATTTTTGACGATTAAATTTCTAATGAGATACTTGATTTCCAATCACATATGACATTTGTCGATTAAAAGTACTAATCAGATACTAGGCTTCCAGAAACCAGTAGTGGTGTGTTGCTGCCGTAGCTAGGAATAAACACTTTTCGTCAAATAAGCCGAAAGGACTGAGACTTTCTTAACCTAATAAATGATCAATATTCGTTATTAGCCGACCCTTATCTCTTTATCAACAAATTATTAAGATAACAGGCTCACAACACAATCGATTGCTTGAGTATTGCATGATAGATAATAATCACTTTGATGATATCACAGCCGCTGTCTTTTGACCTGTCTGTTTTTTTCCGTGTATCATAAACATGCAAAAACAACTGACTGCTTATCCAAACCTCTGCAATTCAGTTACTGAGTAACGCGATACCCTTGGTGAGACTGGTTGTTAAATAAAATATCCGATACAAACGGCTTCACTTGCTGCCCGATGCAGGGTGGACTCTCTTTACGGAATGATGGTCATACATCCATGGACTGGCCACGTCAAGTGTTGCTTGACCTTTAATGACCCAGCCGTTCTGTAATTATTACTTAGCCGCGAGTCCGAACAACATATTTTTTTTATAAAGAAAGTGGAAAATAGGTGCTACCCATTTTCTTGAATTTTGACGCACCCATGAAGGTGAAGGTGCTGCATCCACCAGCCTGCCTGGATCGTTTTCGCGGACTTAAATCTACATATTTTGACTATTAATTTCATATTTAAAATTTCTTTTGACTATTTGAGAATGTTAAGAAAATTTTTGATGAACTAATCGAATTGACCAGGGAAGATATAAAAAAAATCCTTATTTAAATCGTTTTTCTTTTCCCTGCACTAAGCAGCAGTAAAACTAAATTATTTTGTGGAGGTCATGGTAAAAACGAGTAATATTATTATAAGCTTGAAATAAAAGTTTCCTGCAACAAGATTGATTTATTAAACCCCCTGTAGTCTTTCCTGTACCTAAATAAAAAAAAAAACATAATAATGGAAATGTATTAGGAGTACAGACACGCCCATAAGTCGAGTAAAATAACCTTTAATGGCTTTAACACTAATTGGAAGTGGCTGGGTATGTTGACTATGGCCCGTGTGTGAAGTCTCCCGGTCCTTGAGAAGTTATTACGTAATTAATTGAGTGTAAAATATATTTGGAACAATGCTACGCGCCCTCGTAAATTATTAAATTAAAATTATGACGTATACATAGGTATACGTCATAATTTCAACTAATTTAATTTAATTTTTTTTATTATATTTTGTTTATTTGTAATTTTAATTTTTTTATACCGAAAAAGCCATAATCATCCTATGATGATTATGGCTTTTTTCGGTATGAAGCAGAAAAATTGGATTTTTTTTTTTTTTGCAAATTGGTCACTGGAATATGACATATTTTTTTGCCATAAAAACAATGTACACTTCAACGAATTAACAGGCGTACAGACGGGAAAGTACAACTAAAATAAATGCACCAAGTTTGACATATCGATGCAAATTCTAACCCCCATTGTAACCATAAAATTATATTTTTTTGTAAAACCGTTCTGTTTCAATTTGGGTGTACAATAAAGTATATTCTATTCTATTGACAAGCAACACCACCTCGAACTGCACACTTAATGTGGTCACACCATAGGTACATTTCGGTAAGTCCAATTGTCTATGTGGCAACTTAGATGATTCATAAAGTCGTCTCGATCTAAATATTGACATAATGCCTCATTTATACAACAAAGTTCTGATTCTCGGATTTATTTGATGCCACCATTGACTTTGTAATCCGTAGTTTTGTCAAGGATTCGCAAATATTGTCATGTTAACGTACAGTCGTATAGGGCTATCTATCACATGTTATAGAGGCAAAAAAGCCTTTTCTTCTCTGTAATTTCTAAAGATGAAGGTAAGATCAATCATCGACTAGTCATAACCATTATCTGCCTAGCCCTTTCCTAACTTTTCCGGTCGGCTTCCAGTCTAACCCGATTCAGTTGAATGCACACTATTTTACTTGGAGCTACCGCGTATCTGACCTCCAAACCCAAGTTGCCGAGATAACTCGACACGTGGGTAAGACTGGTTGTCAGATTTTCAAAATTAGAATTTTAGTATTATTGTCTAGTATTAGGATAAACGTAGGTAAAAGTAGGTACCACCCCTCAAGGCATCCGCTACCAAGTTTTGCGCGAACTCATCCATAATATTTACTAATCATCACTATTTCTCAGTACCTGCCCGTATAAAGTGGGCGATCTTAGAAGCGTGCCACGAGCAAATAATTGACCAAACAATGGTTACGAGGAAAATTGACAATGAAAAAAAACCGACTTCCAAAAAAAACACAAAAAAAGTGTAAAATAACTTTACTTTCGGAAGTCGGTGACTATTGTTTGTTTCATTGACTTTTTTGCCACCGACTTCCGAAAGTAAAGTTATTTTCCACTTTTTTTGTGTTTTTTTTTTGGAAGTCGGTTATTTTTTTGCAAAAAAGTTTTTATTTTTCCCCCTTTAGTTATCTTATCACACACAAATCCTTATCAAGTATCAATTTCGCAATTTCTTTTGCTTAGATGACATATTTTTTCCAGCTATTTTGATTTAAAACCAAACTACTGAACCGATATTAATGGAATTTCAATGGAACCAATCGGGAAGTATATCCTTTCAGATAAAAGAAGAATTTTTCAAATCGCTTCATAAATGACGCAGATATGAGGTAACAAACAAAAAAAAAACAACTGTATTGCGAACCTCCTCCTTTTTGTGAAGTCTTTTAATGATATTCTTTATTATTCACAACATTGCTTTGTTGACTGTCGTAGCAAAAAAAAACAGGGTGTAAAGTGCTACGATGGTTACTCTGTATCCGGGAGTACCAGGAATGCAGAAAGTAGTAGGTGATTGACATTCCGTAGTTTCATATTCCGATTAGGAACAACCTTTGAGTACCACCGTATCACCGTAGTTACTTTCTTGTAACGAGGACTTGTTTCTGTCCGCCATGCGTATCGCGAAGAGAGCTACTAGGAGCACATAGAACTATAGTGAATTAGAGACTTATTATAACATGAAGAGATTTGCATTGACTTCTCCATTATTTTGTTATAAAATCAGTAGTGTGGATTTGGCGGTCAGTATTTTTGGTCTTAACATAAAGAAATTGCAAAAGTGGATGAATCATTTGAATATAAGGTACCTACACAAAAGGACTGCCATCGACTGATACATGAAACAGCCATAGTTTTAGCCATAATGACTTAGGTACTTGAAGTTGGGTACTAACTAATCAAGAGAATTTTCCCATCCATCTATCAAGGCTGTAGGTACCTTCCAGAAAATTCTATAAGTCATCGTGCATCATCATAAAGTATAATGTTACTAATAGCTGGTGACAAGTAAATATGTTGTTGGCTGAGTAAAACATACGTATTATGAACATCAACGACGAGATGTTGACGTGTGGAAAACCCTCTTTTCTTATAAAGGCGAAGAATAGCAAAAACATTTTCATTAATTTTGACCTCTCTTTGATTTCTGACACCCGTATCTATAAACAAGTCAAAGTGTTTACTTGAGTAAATGTAATTTTTTTCAAGATCCTTTGTGTATATAGTTTAGTAATGGCTTGAAGTTAGAACTGTAAAAAGTTAGAATTCTTAGCTTGCTTTCTTTGAAGGTTCTTACTTCGTTTAAATTCTTGTCTTTTGCATAAAAACATGCAAAAGTAATTACTTACAAGTACTTACTTTTACTTGACTATAGATACGGGTGTTAGTCATCATCCCCTATACTACAAGAGACAGAGCGTAAAATTCTTTTTAACCGACTTCAATAAAAGGAGGAGGTTCTCAATTCGGTTGTATGTTTCTTTTTTTTTTTGTGTTTGTTACCTCATATCTCCGTCATTTTTGAACCGATTTGAAAAATTCTTCTTTTATCTGAATGGATCTACTTCCCGATTAGTCCCATAGAAATTTCATCAAAATCGGTTCAGCAGTTTGGTTTTGAAATCTAAATAGCTGGAAAAAATGTCATCCAAGTAAAAGAAATTGCGAAATTGATATTTGACAAGGATTTGTGTGTGATACTATAACTAAAAAGGGTAAAATAAAAACGTTTTTATCTAGTAGTTGTTTTATATGCACTGATCGTCCAAATGATAGTCAGCTACCGCACCCATGGAGGAAACCAAAGTTACAACATGTCAAAGTTATAAAAAAGATATAAAAAAACAATTTCTTACCGCGCCAAAACCTTATAGAACGATTATTGGACCTTAAACCTAATTAAAGTAGTCAGCTGCATGGATGTGGTGGGAAAATACGTCAGCTGGGTAAATGAACTTGGGATTTTGGAAGGCAAATTAGGCTAAATCTGAAACTGGAGGTGTGATTTTCAGCCGCTAAAAAAGACTTCGTCAGATTAACGATAACTCCCGTATTATTATTCCAAATTATTTGGTTTTGACAAACCGGTACGGTCGAAGTGCATCCTTGGTGCGGGCACGGACACTGACAGATACTTCAGTAAGTATTTGTGAGGAGCCGTGTCTGCAATTTGTCCGGAACTGTTTATCGGAAAAATCATGATCACATGACATATCAAAGCATCATGCCTGCAATCCCCGAAGGGTTAGGCAGAGGTTTACCCAATTATATTACACCCACATTTCGCCAGTTCCATGTAAAAGAGGGCGACGTCGACGAGCCTATTGCCTTCAACCGGACACAAATCCAGACTCTGTGGCCGCTTCTGAGAAAATTCCTGATGGAAAAACCCAATAACACTTTGCCCGACCCGGGAATCAAACCCAGGATCTCATGCTCAGTACTAGCGCGACCACTCAACAAACGAGGCAGTCACATCACACCTCAGTTATATCACACCTTATTATTTATATCAGTATTCAATCAGTTAGCCATTTCAACATTTTTAGGGTTCCGTACCTCAAAAGGAAAAAACGGAACCCTTATAAGATCACTTTGTTGTCCGTCCGTCCGTCCGTCCGTCCGTCCGTCTGTCAAGACCGTTTTTCTCAGGAACGCGTGGAGGTATCAAACTGAAATTTCTATATGATACTTAGTTCTACTGTCCCTGGAAGCTGTAGAAAAATCAACCTTCTAAGTCAACGCAATCAAAAGATACAGCCACTTAGGCCGCAAATTTCCGCAAATTTTCGAAACTCGCACGGGAATCAAAACCTACAGGGTACTTCCCGTGAACTTAGAATCTTGAAATTTTGTACGAAGTCACGTCTTATAGTACAGATATAGGAAAAATTACGAAAACCGTAAATTTTTAGTTTCGTCATATAAAAAAAAGTTATATACCCACAGGTTTGTACGGAACCCTCGGTGCGCGAGTCCAACTCGCACTTGACCGGTTTTTTTTATTTGATTTTTCCTACTTTTTATCAAGTACCAACATTGACTATCTCTTTATGAAAATTTGTCAGACAGTAGACGTAACTATCTGTATAACAATGAACAGATATCAAAGGATGACTCATTTAAACTTATTAGTTCACCTCTGCCCTCCCGTATAATCAGGCAAAAACTTAATTAATATTTAATACAGGCTTTGTATGAACGTTACTCGTGATTGATATTGTACACACTTGGGATTATCCAAATCCAAACCAAACATTGAGCATCATCTCCACACAATGCACTACACATCTCAAGCTGGGTCAAGAAGCATGCTTTGCACAAGAGATCTTCATACAGCGTGTATTAGAAATTTGTGGTCATATTTGAGGAGCTTATGGCTAAATAAAAACAGCCGCTCGGGTAGATCTTCAGGTTAAGCCGCACTCGCTTGAGTTGGTCCGTGAATGGGTGACCACACATTACATACCAAATTTCCTCCGTCCAGCCATTGGTCCCTGGTCCCGGCTGTCATTTTTAGATCTTTGATCGTCGCTACAGGTAGTCAGTGGACCGAAAGTCCCCCGGTAAGACATCCAGTCTTACCGGGGGTATCGTATTATCTTTTAATAACTGGGTTGTGGATGTCAGATAGGCAGTCGCTCCATGTAATAAAATACCGGTATTCAGCTGCATCCGGTAAGACAGGAAGCCGACCCCAACATAGTTCGGAAAAGGCTAGGCAGATGGTGATTTGAGGACCAGACCAGACCAGATGAGATTTTTGAGTACAGACAATTAAACTCAACAACTCTATCCTTGGGACCGGCATCGAAATCGCGATAAATGAATCAACTGTCCCATACTATCTTTCAACAGGTAGGTATGGTCTACTTACTAGACCCAAAAACTGAAGAAATAATACCTACTGCCCAGTATTTGCCTTAATTCAAAGGCCAAGGTAACATAATGAAAGGTTTGGGTAATGATTACGCTGTAATAAAATTTTCCATACCAACATTTCTGTGCACATGGTTAAGGAAAATTTCCAAGGGATTTGGAACTAAAATTATAGCTTGGTTAATAAGATGTCATCAGTAACTAAGTACAGACTATCTTCACATGTCGTAATAGGTAAATAAGATTTTAAATACGGATTAGATAATAATTTTGTAAGAAATAAGAATTCTTCTGTGATGATATATTTCGTCTTATCTTTTTTTAACCGACTTCTAAAAAAGGAGGAGGTTCTCAATTCGGTTGTATGTTTTTTTTTTTTGTGTTTGTTACCTCATATCTCCGTCATTTATGAACCGATTTGAAAAAATCTTCTTTTATCTGAATGAATCTACTTCCCGATTAGTCCCATAGAAATTTCATCAAAATCGGTTCAGCAGTTTGGTTTTGAAATCAAAATAGCTGGAAAAAATTTCATCCAAGTAAAAGAAATTGCGAAATTGATACTTGACAAGGATTTGTGTGTGATACTGTAACTAAAAAGGGTAAAATAAAAACTTTTTTGCAAAAAAAAACCGACTTCCAAAAAAACCTTAAAAAAGTGATAAATAACATTACTTTCGGAAGTCGGTGCCAAAAAAGTCAATGAAACAAACCATAGTCACCGACTTCCGAAAGTACTTAATGTTATTTTTCACTTTTTTAAGGTTTTTTTTTGCAAAAAAGTTTTGTTACAGACAGTCAGTCAAAAAAGTATCGGAAATGGATGATTTGCTTATGGTTCCAAATTCAATTTTTGTTTTTTTTTTTGTTGTTAGACTGGCACAACTGTTTTCCATTTTGGCGCGGAGTTTAAGTTGCATCTGTTATTTAGATTAAATACGGTGCTGTTTTTAGTTAGATCATATCTAGTGTGTATTGCGAATTTCATAATGGACAAAACATCGAACAAAGAGTTTGTATTAAGAGCGTGTACGCCGTACGGCATTTCATACAAATTTTCAAGTCCTTATTTTTCGATGACTGAACCGATTTTAATGAAACTTCATACCCATAAGCAGGATACATAGGTCTAAAAAGTTAGTGAAAAACATTACAACACACAACGTGTGATGAAATAACTTTGGATCAATAACTAACATTTTGTGTATTATTGATCGTTTTCCGGTACTTTCTTGACATAGTAGTATTTACTACTAGCATGGGCTACATTACACCCACAGTTCGCCAGAGATGTTGAAGTCCCATGTTAAAGAGTTCTTGCAGTCAACCTGGAATAATTCCAGTCTCTGGATTGTGACTGAAAAATTCCTGATGCAAAAATTTTATTAGTGATGTAAAACATGTTACATTGCTAAATAACAACAGCCGCTCGGATCAATCTTCAGGTTAAGCCGCGTTTGCCTAGGTTGGTCTGTGTATGGGTGACCACCGATTACATACCGATATTCCTCCGTGCCTCAGAAAGCACGTTAAGCCGTTGGTCCCGGCTGTCATTTGCAGATCTGTGACAGTCGCTACAGGTAGTCAGTGGCCAAAAAATCAAACAACCCTTTCTCGTCTTACTAAGGGTTATCGTATTACACAGTACTAACTGGATTGTGGAGTTCAGATAGGTAGTCGCTCCATGTAAAATACTGGTATTCAGCTGCATCCAGTTAGACTGGTAGCCGACCCCAACATAGTTGGGAAAAGGTTAGACAGATGATGATGTAAAACATGTTACACAATACTTTTGTCGGCAATAACAAGTGAGATGGATTAAAGCTTACCCACGGACATAAAAACAATGAATTGAATATGTATAAAAAAGTAATGAATGAACACGATTATCATTAAGAATATGTGTATGTACGAAGTAGTTGGGTGTGTACTTAAGACTAAAATTCATCAGGAGATAATGAATGAATGATATCATTGCTTCTTACGAATGTTACGTAACGTAATGGTTTTATTGGGAGGGATGATGGTAGTTAAGACGAAATGCTGATACGTTTTTTTTTCAAATCAAATCGTTTATTGCAATCCATAATGTACACATACAGGTGGTAAAAAATAAAAGATATAGAAACAATTATGGACCCCGTCGGGCACAGCAAATTTTAAATAATCGGAGTGAGGAAGAGCGCTTTATTAATTTTCCTTGTTATTTTAGTATTTTAGTTACATTTATTTTATATTTCCCTTCATCTACTAATTATTTATTTGGTCCTGAAAAAAAAGGAAGTTATTAGATCTAACAGAACCAAGGTGTATGACAGCGGTAACTTAGGATGAAACGTCAAAACTCCTTAAAATCAAACAGTTGGACCATACTTTCACGTATTCCAGCTCCTGAGTCAAAATATTTTTCTATAGCATAGGCTATTCTTAGAGAAGTCACATGTAAAATACTGGCATTCAACTGCATCCATCTAAAATGGACACCAGCCAAAACATAATTTGGAAAAGGCTAGGCAAATGAAATGACGGGGTTTTGTCAATCTTCTATGGCAGATCACGACAAAGCATTTTTTTCCCTGAACGACATTTATAATCTCAGGAAGATACAGAGGACGATGCTGTCCATCTTCTTACAATAACCTGTTTATCACTGTTTCGCCCTGTTTAAGTGTGTTTACCTAGCCGCGGCAAGAGGAAGGGGAGCTCGTGGCTAAATAATAACAGCCGCACGGGTCGATTTTCAAGGTTAAGCCGCGCTCGCAAAGGGACCAACCTTTGCAAGCGCGTGTGGATGGGTGACCGAGTTTCCTCCGTGCCTCGGAAAGCACATTAAGCCGTTGCCGGGACCAACGTCAGTTGTAGATCTTCCACAGTCGTTATAGATAGTCAGTGGCCAGTCTGACCACCAGTCTTACCAAGGGGTTGTGGAGGTCAGATAAGTTTTCACTCCATTTAAAATGCTGGCATTCAGCTGCATCTAGTAAGACTGGAAGCCGACCCCAACATATGGAGGTAGTTGGGAAAAGGCTAGGTAGATCATGACTTAGCTACGCCAAAAATCTCTCGTATTAATCCTGTCATCTGTAACCAGTGATGGCAGGTGTCGATGACGATACAATAAAAAAAATGCAATTTATCAATTAAATGATTCAGCCAATAGACAAAATGACCCGGATATCGGTTGTAACTGTGTTACACGAGCCTTCATGTTGCTGACTAAAGCCAATATTATAATTCTGTTGTATTGCTAACTGCAGTAATTATGCAGATTTGTATGTTGAGGCATTTGTACACTGCGGATAGATAATATTAAATCTTTTTTTTTTCGCTGAATTTTGGGGCACCTCCCAAAATATTCCTTAAAGAGCACTTTTTTTTTCTTAAAAAAATCGCCTGGGTCAGCCGCGATGAACTCTTGTTTTTTTTTCTACGAGTTGTTGGGCTGGGAAAGCTATAGAATAGAATATACTTTATTGTACACCAAAATTGATACAGAACGGTTTTACAAAAATTGATAATTTTATGGTTACAATGGCGATCTATAGCTATGTCTTCAAGACCCAAAAAATAATCTTAGTGGACCAGTATGCTAACAGAAGAATGAATACCACAGTAATAAATGGTTGGTTTTGTCATTCCATCATTAATATGGAATGAGAATCACTCAAGTTATTAATAATATGCTCACCTATATTCTTATGTCCATTTACAATTATAATATGATCTATTTCAATAGTACAACGTTAGATTAAGGTCAACATACTTACGTTTCATTCTATGCATTCCTGGTAATAGGTTTCTGGTAAGTCTCTTATTCTTCTGTGCAAATGACAATATTCTTTAGGTAACCATGCGCGACTGCTTAGCATGACGTCCTGGGTTTGATTCCCGGGTCGGGCAAATTGTTAATCAGGAATTTCTCAGCTGCAGCCGCGGAGTCTGCATTTGTGCCCGGTTGATGGCAATAGGCTCGCCCCCTATTACATGAGACTTAAAACATGACTGGCGACATGTTGGTATACTGTAAGGTACACCTCTGCCTAACCCTTCGGCTTGATGTTATGGTATGTTGAACATTATATTATAAACCCGTTTCTGCATTTTTAAATCAGCAGTCGCGAGTTGTCACGTACTGTACGTTCAGTAAAAGAATAATAACACGAAATGTATTAATATTCCAAGGTCGGAAATGACAAAAGCTATTCATAATTTTGACAATAAATAAATCAACAAGAACCTGAATTTATCTATAAAATTATTATAAGAAACTATTGTGATTGTTAAAGAAGGCAGAGGTCAAACATTTGAATGAAATGTCTGAGTTTAGTAATCAGAAGAACAACATAATAATATGTGTCTACATAATGTAATGAGGTGGAACGAATCGCATGTGACTAAAACAGTGGTGAATATAAATGTTGATGGATGGAGCGGGTGAGGAAGACCAAGGAAACTATAGATGGATTGTGTGAGGAATGATAATTATAGAAGAAAAAACTTTTTTGCAAAAAAAAAACCGACTTCCAAAAAAACACTAAAAAAGTGGAAAATAACTTTACTTTCGGAAGTCGGTGACTATTGTTTGTTTCATTGACTTTTTAACCGACTTCTAAAAAAGGAGGAGGTTCTCAATTCGGTTGTATGTTTTTTTTTTTTTTTTTTTTTTTTTTGTGTTTGTTACCTCATATCTCCGTCATTTATGAACCGATTTGAAAAATTCTTCTTTTATCTGAATGGATCTACTTCCCGATTGGTCCCATAGAAATTTCATCAAAATCGGTTCAGCAGTTTGGTTTTGAAATCAAAATAGCTGGAAATTTTTGTGTTTGTTACCTCATATCTTCGTCATTTATGAACCGATTTGAAAAATTCTTCTTTTATCTGAATGGATCTACTTCCCGATTGGTCCCATAGAAATTTCATCGAAATCGGTTCAGTAGTTTGGTTTTGAAATCAAAATAGCTGGAAACAATATGTCATCCAAGTAAAAGAAATTGCGAAATTGATACTTGACAAGGATTTGTGTGTGATGCGATAACTAAAAAGGGTAAAATAAAAACTTTTTTGCAAAAAAAAACCGACTTCCAAAAAAAACACTAAAAAAGTGGGAAATAACTTTACTTTCGGAAGTCGGTGGCAAAAAAGTCAATGAAACAAACAATAGTCACCGACTTCCGAAAGTAAAGTTATTTCCCACTTTTTTAGTGTTTTTTTTGGAAGTCGGTTTTTTTTTGCAAAAAAGTTTTTTGCCACCGACTTCCGAAAGTAAAGTTATTTTCCACTTTTTTAGTGGTTTTTTTTGGAAGTCGGTTTTTTTTGCAAAAAAGTTTTTATTTTACCCTTTTTAGTTATCGTATCACACACAAATCCTTGTCAAGTATCAATTTCGCAATTTCTTTTACTTGGATGACATTTTTTCCAGTTATTTTGATTTCAAAACCAAACTGCTGAACCGATTTTGATGAAATTTCTATGGGACCAATCGAGAAGTAGATCCATTCAGATAAAAGAAGAATTTTTCAAATCCGTTCAGAAATGACGGAGATATGAGGTAACAAACACAAAAAAAAAACACAACCGAATTGAGAACCTCCTCCTTTTTTTGAAGTCGGTTAAAAAAGGAGTAAATGATAGCGTGACGGTTGACAGAGGAGAATGAAAGAAAAAAAACGTGGTGCGCCGACCCGAAGTAACTTGGGATAAGGGCTGGTTCGACCGGGGAAGTACTTCCACCATACCGATATGCGGCCAAGCAGCGCTGCTGTCTTCCGATATGCCTAGCATTTCGCTTACGGGCACATGAATTATTTCAGCATTCTCTCTAAGATTGCCAACATAGAGAAAATTCTGATAGGTATCTATTGCATAGTTATGTCATTAATTAGGTGGGTTATTTCTTGTTTGCCACCCAATTACATAGATACCATTTTTTTTTTTTTGGTAAAATCTTAACCTATAAGCCTAGGTAAGGGTAGAAAAATATTAAAAGGTAAAGAAGTATCTAGAAACCAACAGCGAAAGTACGATGAACTCTAAGAAAAGTATTTCTTATATATCCTGGAATCGAGTCAGGAATTCCGGTCCTGAATTCTTGATCCGATATCCGGAGCGAGAACCAAGAAATGTTACGTACATTTTTGTACAAGAGCACAATTTACTGACACAAATGGGACAGCTATATTCCTTGAAAACCTAGACAAGTAACAAAATAGAAACGTAAAAATATGTAACTAACCTAAAACAATAATGCATGTATTTTAACATCACGCATGTAGGTACCCCCAAAGGTTTAGGCAGACGTATACTAATTGGAAATCCATATTTTGCCAGCAGCACCTACATGAAATTATTCGCTCGGGTCGAAGTTCAGGTTAAGCCGCGTTTGCCTAGGTTGGTACATGGATTTGTGAACGCCTATTACATATCGAGTTTCCTCCGTGCCTCGGAAAGCACGTTTTGCCGTTGGTCCCGGCTGCCAATTATAGATCTTTAACAGTCGTTACAGGTCAGTGGCCCGAAAGTCTGACAACCAGTATTTCCAAGGGGTATCGTATTACCCAGTACTAAATGGGTTGTAGAGGTCAGATAGTCAGTCGCTCCATGTAAAATACTGGTATTCAGCTGCATCCGGTTAGACTGGAAGCCGACCCCAACATAGTTGGGAAAAGGCTAGGCTGATGATAACCAAGTAGCCTAAAGCACCTACCTAAAGTGAATTATGAAAAAAGTGTAACTATTACTAACAAAACAAAAATGAAGTGAGAGGGCTTGACTGCGTAGCACGAATACATCCGCCATGAAATTATCAATGAAATTTATTATCCTACGAAAAGATATTTTTAGTCCATTGATAGCCGTCTAATATCCATGGGTTTGACCTAAAACCCCTTTTTGCCGTAATTTATAACCCCTACCTTTAATCTATGAATGGGCACGGTGTGATAAGTCCAAAGCGGTCTACTTGACTTCTAGATCAAAACCATAAACGCGCCATAGAGTTTATGGTCTCTTTCTCTATGGTTTCGAGGTTAACTGCGAAAAAATCAATATAATCATATTGGAATTAGATAAGATGCCTCATTTGTTAACTGTTGCAGAACTGATAAAGTTATAAAACATTATCTGCCTGTCCTGAATGAAACCGTAGTATGGACTAGTTGACTATGTGCCACTGGTTGGAGTGTCCCAAATGTTGGTTAGGTGAACCACCCTTGGCGAAATGAACAACGCCTCCGACGCAATAAACGTGGCAAACTACTGGGCTGGGCCTTAACAGATGGATGGATTAATATAGATCTACATATTATGTGAAGTCGATACGAAAATAAGAATTAACTTGTTCTAAATTAAATTAGGTCTTGTATGAACCGTGGCATAATTTGCCTGGTCTTTTACATGGAAAACGACGGCTTTGATTCGTGAGGTAACCTAATTCCTGACTTTTCTGGTTTCATAAGTATCCATTCTTTTATATGTTATATATGTCTCTTCATGATTTTTTTCTTTCACCTAACCAAAATAATACGTGTGTTACACTATTAATATTTTTCGTCACAGTGTAAACGCTCTCTTATAATATAATTATTGCACTCATGAAAAATGATTATTTTTAGACGAAATTAGTAAGCATAGCTTTATTGAATGTTGCGTTATGAATTTAGAAAAAAAATGCGAAAATTACTACTTTATCACTATTTTTAAACTATGTGAAATGTAAATGTAAGTATGTAATAGAGTTATGTAACTCAAAACGTAACAGCAAATTGATTATTTTCTCATTATTTCCACAAGGTAACACCTAATAACACTTTGGCCGACCTGGGAATAGAACCCAGAACCTCATGTTCAGCAGTAGCGCGAGATAATGAGATATACTTACTAGCTTATGCCAGCTTATGCTTCACCCGCGTGGAGTTCGATAATTGACCCACGGGGTCATCCTACCGGGATAAAAAGTATCCTATGTGCTATTCCAAATTATAATCTATCTCTGTGCCAAATTTCATCCAGATCCGATCAGCCATTCTGGCGTGATTGAGTAACAAACATCCATCCATCTAAACTTTCACATTTATAATATAATTATATGTATATGTTATTTTATACTAGCTTATGCCAGCGGCTTCGCCCGCGGGGAGTTCGATAATTGACCCACGGGGTCATCCTACCGGGATAAAAAGCCTATGTGCTATTCCAAACTATAATCTATCGCTGTGCCAAATTTCATCCAGATCCGATTAGCCATTCTAGCGTGATTGAGTAACTAACATCCATCCATCCAAACTTTCGCATTTATAATATTAGTATTGATAGTATAGATGTATTTCTGATACAAAGCAGTGACGCCTACATTGTAACGTAGTCTACATCTGTCATTAAAAACTTACCCCTATAAATTCCCCACTACAGGGCAACGACCTCCTTTCTCAGGGAGATAGAGAACGATCATCGATCATTACGTTCACTCTCTACGTCTAGACCGGTGTAAGATTTCAGTCTTACCAATATTCCCTTTTCTGATAATATTTTCCTTTACATTAAGCGGCATCGAGCCTCACCGCAACGCATTCCAAAAAACTAAATAAAACAACAAAACAAGTGCGAGTTGGACTCGCGCGCGGAGGGTTCCGTACGAAATTGTAGGTATTTTGTTATTAAACTACATATTTACGGTTTTCAGTTTTTTTTTATTCCTTTACATGTGCTGTAAGACAATGCTTCTTGCCAAATTTCATGATTCTAGGTCAACGGGAAGTACCCTATAGGTTTTGATTCCCTTGCAAAGTCGCAAAATATGCGATATAAACGGTCATGAATGATACCGTAGTATTTGATAAAAATTTCAACTTGATACCTCTTCGCCTTTCTGAGAAAATGGGTCTTGACAGACAGACAGACAGACGGACAACACAGTGATCCTATAAGGTTTCCTTTTTCCTGTTGAGTTACGGAACCCTAAAAAACGACTTCTAAAAAACAAAAGAACGAAGAAAATAACAAGATCTTATGAGTATAAATAAGTTTCGGAAGTTGGTAACTTTTGTTTGTTTGTTTCAGTTTTTGTGCCACCGCCTTCCTTTTCCGATTTTTGATTAATTATGTGACCGTCAACATAGAGAATTGTGTTATGGTTCATACAATCCTTCTACATTCGGCGTAAAAATTAATGGAGTTGTGACACATCAGACATCTGTTCTACTGAAAATGCTTGAACATAGACTGGTCCAACATCACTTTGATATTACCCACTCAAGTATTTATTTATAAGACTGTCTCGTTGGTTCAGCGGTCGCAAGCGCGACTGCTGAGCATGAGGTCTTGGATTCGATCCCTACGTCGGGAAAAGTGTTATTGGGTTTTTCCATCTGGCATTTCTCAGTGGCAGCCACGGAGTCTGGATTTGTGCCCGGTTGATGGTAATAGGCCCGCGCGGCCCGCCCCCATTACATGGGACTTAAACACTGGCGCAATGTGGGTGCACTATTAGGCACACCTCTGCTTAATCCTTCTGGGATTACAGGCGTGATTTTATGTTATTTATTAGAACCTATTTACCTGGTTTCATACCTGTAACCTGAAAAAGGCACTTCAAAACCAACTATTAAAATAGCGGCGTTACTTCTATAGTAATAGTTCAAAGAAAATCGGTTAAAATAACATTCCTTTTAACTAAAATTGCAGCATTTCTCTCGAGACAAAGATTAGATAGTTTATACAATAACTCATTGTGACTGTACGGCTGACGAGCCCTAGAAACCTAGTTTTTTTAATAGAACAACACAGCTGAACTGATATAAACACACGCATTCCTATTTGTTATGGACTATCGGGTAACAACTGACGAGGTTTTTCTTGTTACTTTATGCTATGTACAAGTTACAACCCCTTAAAGTTTAAATTTAAAGTAATTAAAGTTTTTGAATGTCATGAATACCCATATCATGAGAATGCTTCTAAAATAACTAGGTACCTAGTCCGCCATCTTTGAGAGTCAGCCATATTAGATTTTGAATGACGTCATTTAGCTAACCATGCATTGTCATCCAAACTAAACAAGTATGCAAAATTTCAGCTCAATCCGAACCCGGAAAGTGGATCTTTACTTCTAAGATTTTTCTATTATATTTTGTTTTTTTAGTTACAGGTGAAACTAACAAAAGCGTGTTAAAAAAATACTGTAAGTTTTACTATTACTACTATTGACTAATTTCAAAATCTATACTACCATATTACAAGGGTAGCAACATTAACTAAAAGACATCTAAAGGACATTTAAGTTAAATCGATCCTTAATAAAACATTGTTAAGCCGTATAATTGATTACCAATTTTGAATCGTACATGTCTACTCGTGAGACACTGGAGCTTGGTGCTCAATAAAACGACGAATCCTTCTCGTAAACAATTAATTTTATTTAAATTGACAATAACACTTGTAATTGAATAAATTTTATTTATTGGCATAAATAAGTAATTTACATGGTTGTGAATTACTGGTGCCTGTGGTAGTTAGTGAAACCCCTGTATACCAGGCTTCCACTCAGAAGTCATTTTACAATTATCATTGTTGTGTACCAATATGAGAAGTTGGCTAACAAACTAAAAGATATAAAAATAAGAAGTAACACAAAAAACAAAACGATTAACGATTAAAATAATTACTTTCATGGTGAAGGTGTGTGGTAGTGTGTGTGTGTGTATATGTGTGTGCATGTGCTTGTACATGTGTGTTCATGTACATGAGTGTGTGTATGGTAATGTCGTTCTATTATGATTTTAGATAAATTTTAAGTATAGTACATATGTGTGGACCGATGTTCGTTCTTTTTGAATATTGTTGAATGATTAATTTAAAAGTGAGGTAGAAGTGTTTTTTTGACAATTTATTTCGTGTGCGAAATACTCTCACTTGTTAATAAATGAATAAATCATATCCGTGGCGACTAAACTTCAGGCATGAGGCGCAAACAGTGTAACTACTTACTAAAACATCGAACATTGACCTTTACACATTGCAGAGACACAAATTCAATGCGCATGCCAAGACACGTGATATCATAATTAATTTATTATTTAAAATCTGGCAACCAGTGTTACTTAGAAGTATCATATACCCAAGTAATTGGGTAGTGGAGGTCAGATAGGCAGTCACTTCATGTAAAATACTGGTATTCAGTCGCATACGGACAGACTGGTGTCGTGGTTCCAAGAGCGACTGCTGAGTGTAGGGTACTGGGTTCGATTCCCGGGTCGGGTAAAAAGTGATATTAGGTTTTTTCGTCAGACATTACTCAGTCAGTAGTAGCTTGGAGTTTGGAAATTGGCGGTATGATGTCCCCGTGCCTCGGAAAGCACGTTAAGCCATTGGTCCCGCGTCGGTCTCTCTCCGATCGTGTTGGATTGCCGTCCCATCAGACTATGAGAGTGAGGGAACAGAGAGCGCACCTGTGTCTGCGCACACGCTTGTGCACTAAATAATATCTCCCGCGCCAATGGCTAATCTCCGCTAAGATTGGCTGCCGAGATCGGCAACGGTTAAGAGGACTATTAAACACAGTTGGTAAAAGGCTAGCCAGATGTTTAAAAACGTGCCAAAATGATAAAAGAGAAACGTAGCATGTGCCTTTAAAGTGGTGTTAAAATAAACTCGTGTTGATCCACTCAAAAGCACGGGTAACAGGTATTGGGATTTAATAGGTCGGTCCATCCTTGGACAGGAAAACTGGGTCATTGAGTGATGTCTGTGTATAGATGTTATGTTTGCAAACGATTGTGTTTTAGGAACCTAGGTACTTATCTGATGTTTAAAATATATAATAAATACCTATTAGTAAAAGTCGGAGGCTAAAATAAGTACAGGATAAAACCGTGATGTCTTTATGGTAGACTAGCTTTTGCTTGCGGCTGCGCTCGCGTTGAAGAATTAAGGTTCTAAACACGAAAAATCGTCTTGTGCACCTGAAATGATCAACCAAATTCTTTATTGATTTGATAATTTCGTTTAGTTGAATTAGCAATTACATAATTATATTATGTTTAACATAAAGTTGCAAACATAATTATTGACGATTAAGACTAGGACTGGGACTAGGACTATTTTTAACCGACTTCAAAAAAAGGAGGAGTTAAAGGAGTTAAGCTTAAAACCTCCACGAGTATTGATTTAATGTTCCATAAGGCCTAAGGGGGAAACTTGAACCGTAAATACGCAACAAAAACCTGCTTAAGCATTAGCTTAGCATTAGCCTGTCAGTATTGACCGGCGGTACTGATAGGCGGTATGAAAGTCGGTCCTGACCGGCGGTACTGACAGGCCGTATTGACAGGCCTTACTGACAAGCGGTACTGACAGTCGGTACTGATAGTCCGTATTGACAGGCCTTATAGACAGGCTTTACTGAAAGTCAGTACTGACAGGTTGCACCGACAGGCGGTACTGACAGTCCGTTCTGTCAGGCCGTACCGACATGCGGTACTGACAGTCCGTATTGACAGTCGATATTGACAGGCTGTACTGAAAGACCTTACTGACAGTCCGTACTGACAGGCTGCACCGACAGGCGGTACCGACAGTCCGTTCTGTCAGTCCGTACTGACAGTCTGTATCGACAGTCGTACAGAGAGTCCGTATTGACAGGCGGTACTGAAAGTCCATTCTGTCAGTCCGTACTGACAGTTCGTATTGACAGTCCGTACTGACAGTTCGTTCTGTCAGTCCGTACTGACAGTCCGTTCTGTCAGGCCGTACTGACAGTCCGTTCTGTCAATCCGTACTGACAGTCCGTTCTGACAGTCCGTTCTGTCAGTCCGTACTGACAGTCCGTACTGACAGTCCGTTCTGTCAGTCCGTACTGACAGTTCGTATTGACAGTCCGTACTGACAGTCCGTTCTGTCAGGCCGTACTGACAGTCCGTTCTGTCAGTCCGTACTGACAGTCCGTTCTGTCAGTCCGTACTGACAGTCCGTTCTGTAAGTCCGTACTGACAGTCCGTTCTGTCAGGCCGTACTGACAGTCCGTTCTGTCAGTCCGTACTGACAGTCCGTTCTGTCAGTCCGTACTGACAGTCCGTTCTGTAAGTCCGTACTGACAGTCCGTACTGACAGTCCGTTCTGTCAGTCCGTACTGACAGTCTGTATTGACAGTCGATACTGACAGTCTGTACTGAAAGGCCTTACTGACAGGCTGCACCGACAGGCGGTACCAACAGTCCGTTCTGTCAGTTCGTACTGACAGTCCGTATTGACAGGCGGTACTGAAAGTCCGTTCTGTCAGTCCGTACTGACAGTTCGTATTGACAGTCCGTACTGAAAGTCCGTTCTGTCAGTCCGTACTGACAGTCCGTTCCGTCAGTCCGTACTGACAGTCCGTTCCGTCAGGCCGTACTGACAGTCCGTTCTGTCAGTCCGTACTGACAGTCCGTTCTGTCAGTCCGTACTGACAGTCCGTATTGACAGTCGATACTGACAGACTGTACTGAAAGGCCTTACTGACAGGCCTACCGCCATGCAGTACCGCCTGTCAGTATCGACTGTCAATAAGAACTGTCAGTACGGACTGACGGAACGGACTGTTGGTACCGCCTGTCGTTGCAGCCTGTCAGTACGGACTGTCAGTAAGGCCTTTCAGTACAGTCCGTATTGACAGTCGATACTGACAGGCTGTACTGAAAGGCCTTACTGACAGGCCTACCGCCAGGCAGTACCGCCTGTCAATACGGACTGTACTGACAGTCCGTACTGACGGACTGACATATACAGCCAATTGTCTTTACGGCCAATGGCCTGATGGCCAAAAGCCTGGACGAACATCAGTCGAGAGCCTCGCTTGGCGGTTGGATCACGGGCCTGATTCAGAAGGCAGTACCTACTCCTCGATATGGCCCGCATTGTGAGGAGATGGAGATGTCTTGTCTCTGAAGCCCTAACCACCAGGAGCTTGGACCCTGCTCCCGATCCGGCGGACCACTATTTTTAATATTTTTAATTGGTTTTTTTTTATCAAGAAATATGAAAAACAAGTAAATAATAAGATGAAATAACGAACAAAGGACACAATAATACTTTGAGTCTCGGTTCATTTAATCCTATTGAATGACTTTTTCATGAAATAGTTATTCAATGGGATTAAATGAACTTAGAGGGTTGTATTGATGATTTTAATTATTATAATTCTGTTAATTCATATGTGATTCATATTTCGTTAAACACACAGGCTGACACTGACCTGCAATTTGAAAAAACGTAATAAAAAAATTAATTTCGCGGGTTACCCGGCGGCGCATTTAGCATTGAAATACTCAAAAATATATGAAGAGGTATTCGCCGCAGCGTGAAAATTGCGAGCTCACTCACACAAATGAAACGGTTCCGCCATCGCCAACTCGAGACATTTTTTGTTGTATTGTTATTACTTGTCCTTGAACGCACGGTCACCCGGTGCGATGTAGAGAATCTATAGAAAAACAACGCCATCTAGTAGTATCGATGCCACCTAGCATCGATGCCACCTAGTATCTAGGCCGACTTCTAGATGGCGTTGTCTCTGGCAATTAGTGAGCCGCTGGTACTGCCATCTGTTGAAAAAATGGAGGAAGGAAAATAGCCAGCTCAATAGCCAGACTTAGGGAGGTGTCATTTCTTTGTATGGGATTGGGCATCTGTACGTAGTATTATATTATCTGTGGTCCTGACAGTCTGTACCGACAGTCGGTACTGACAGTCCGTATTGACAGGCCTTACAGACAGGCCTTACTAAAAGTCAGTACTAACAGGCTGCACCGACAGGCGGTACTGATTGTCCGTTCGGTCAGGCTTTACTGGCAAGCCTTTCTGACAGTCCGTACTGACAGGCGGAAACGACAGGCGGTACCGACAGTCCGTTTTGTCAGTCCGTACTGACAGTCTGTACCGACGGTCCGTACTGACAGGCGGAAACGACAGGCGGTACTGACAGTCAGTCCGTATTGACTACACTTTTCTAAAACACCCTCGCTTTTTAACCGACTTAAAAAAAAGGAGGAGATTCTCAATTCGGTTGTATGTTTTTATTTTGTATTTGTTACCTCATATCTTCGTCATTTATGAACCGATTTGAAAAGTTCTTCTTTTATCTGAATAGATCTACTTTTTGATTGGTCCCATAGAAATTTCATTGAAATCGGTTCAGCAGTTTGGTTTTGAAATCAAAATAGCTGCAAAAAATATGTCATCCAAGTAAAAGAAATTGCGAAATTGATACTTGACAAGAATTTGTGGTGTGTGATGCGATAACTAAAAAGTAAGTATAGTTATGTTCCACTTTTTTTAGTGTTTTTTTGGAAGTTGGTTTTTATTTTTGGCAAAAAAGTTTTTGACGATTAAGTAAAACGTCGGATTAAAAAATAACCTGTATCCTAAGGAAACTCTTCAACACTTGCATGATCAAGTGAGTTTAATTTTAGCATCCTCGCTCTATGAGGACTGAGGTGGGCTGTAATCCACCACGCTGGGCCACTGCGAGTTGGTAGATGTCTCACCTCTTCGAATTTTTTAGTTCCAAGATAATGCCGGTTTCCTCACAACATTTTCGTTCACCAAGTGACTTACTAAAAAAAAAAAACTGAATCGAGAACCTCCGTATTTTTTTAAAGTCGCTTAAAAACAAGAATAATTCCATAAGTAATAACCACAAAGACAAAGACTTTAATCCTTTTAAAAAAATGATTAAACACAAGTTTTTGTTTGAGCCTCGTAAAACGTTTTAAACGCGACCGCACATTAAAATCTCCACGTTCTAAAAATACAACGTTGTGTTCTGCATCCCGACTTCAAAGAGGGCGGGTAATGAATGAGTTTTACAATGCATCCCCGATCACATTGTTTATTGATTAATTAAAGATTATGTTTTGCTTGAATAACGGTAGAGGTGAGAATTGTGCTTCGGCTTTCTTTCGGCAAGCTTCGGTTGTTTTCGGCTTTTGCGATAAAATGGCTGATCTTGGACGTTTTTTGTTTTTTATTGGACTACAGCTGAAGTTCACCACCACCCACGACATCAGAAGCAAAAGGTCGGATGTATAACCTCGTTGTATTTGAATGTCCTACCTTATGCACAGAAGCACAAGGTCAGATGTGCAAACTCTCTGTATTGGTACATCCGAACTTATGCTTCTAATGTCGAGCAATAAACCTTTTTAATGGTAACACAAGCTGTAGTGTGCTGCAAAATACAATTCTCATGGATCCAATACAATGATTCTAGAGTTACCAGCAGTCAAGTTTTTCGTGAGCCGTTCCATACATTTTGACCGTGTAACTAGAGCACTTTTATAGTAAACCGTGTAGACCGTGTAGGAACAGCAGTATTTTTTTAATAGCCGACGCATAAATTCAACTCTATGAGGTCAAGTGTACTTGACCGACCTCGAGGTTAAGCGTAAACTTTTTAAAACAGATGTCATTTGCTTCGCGAATCGACAAAGCGAGAATCGACATAGCGAGAATCGACTAGCTGGGAATCTAGCTAGAAGAATCTAGGTACTGAATCCTAGGTAAAACTTTTTATCACAATGTCCCTTACGTCATATCGTGGTGGCCCGTTTCTTAACTGATCCGCTTCTTACGCCCCAAGTTGCGAGTTCAAACCCAGCAAGTGCCAATGTGACTTTTTCAAAGTCATATTATGTACTTTCTAAGTATTTTCTTCACTTAGACACCACTGACTAACGGTGAAGGGAAACATCGTGAGGAAACCCTGGACTCCGGTCTGAAATCGCCAACCCGCATTGAGCAAGCGTGTTGATCAAGCTTATTCCTTCTCCGATGTATGAGAAGTGGCCTTTGCCCGATATTCTGGACATTTCAGGCAACAAAACCCCCTTACACCGTGTATTCTATTAACTGCCTCTTTTAACACACGAGCTAAGAGAAAATAGAGTGAATGGCTCAATTTGAGGTCAAACGATAATATGTTGCAAGACATTAACGATCCATTAGATATCAAGCGGTTACATTTAGCAGATCCCGTCGTAATGAAACCACAGCCTTGAATTTCTTTGATTGCCGAAAGCTGTCGAAGATTACCGATTTCTGCAGCATAACTTTATCTGCTTCAAACTTTTCCACAGATCTCTACTCTGTAATAATAAGTTGCAGCTGTGGGTTCGTGTGGGATATGTTTTATTATAGTGCATGTCGGTTTCCTCACGAGATTTCCTTCTCTGTTTTGAAAGCAGTGGTGAGCCTTGTATATTCCACATTTGGACAAAGGCTCCCCGTATCCTTCCAGATACTCTTCTCTTGCGCCACCTCGAACCAGCCTTCGTGATGCACGTCTATCTCACTCGCCTCCTCTTTCCAGGCTGGCCTCGGCGGCGCCGTTCATCCTCAGGCACTCATCGCGTTGAAACCTTTGCCCAGCGGTCGTTATGCATGAGGCTCTTAGCTGCCTGACCCCAGAGCCTTGCCCACGCCAGCACAACCTCTGGAGTCACCGGGCACTTGGGGCCCGTGTCTTATTCCTCTATCCATTAGAGGGGCATTGGACAGTAACACCAAGCTGATCCAGTGCGTGTTGGTGGGTCGCCATAGCCTCGCTTGTTTGTTAGCAGGGTGCACCACGGGCAGGTGAGTTTTTTTGAGTTCTACCCCTGGACCAGCACGTAAGATGGTATAGTCACTGAGCCACACCAATCCTGTACCTATCGAAATGTTGATCATGCATTATTCAATCAAAAGTTATACCAAACTAACTTCGGCCGCATTTTAATCTTGGTCAGCTCTACATGAGATGACTCAGACGACGCAGCATCTGTATATATAAACCATTTGGTTTAAATCACTTTGTTTAGTCTTGCAAGGGTCGTTGGGTAATTAATTTCACTAATGTAAGATTTATTGCATTTACATTATATTGTTTTAAGGTTTGGTGTTTCTTCTTTAATAGACTTTTTGATACTCGTTTTTTAAATAATTATCTTCCTCTGTACCGTAACATCATCCCGACCAGTTATGTTTAATTGTCATGTTATGGGGGGCGAGCCTGTTGCCATCAATCGGCTGTCCACTGAGAAATTCCTCATGGAAAAACCCAATAACACTTTACTCGACGCGTGAATTGAACCCACGGCCTCTTGCTCGGCAGTCGCAAAAGCTGTGTTTTTTTTTCATGTAAGTCCGTTTCCTCTTACACTAGGTGACACCTAACAATTACCTATATAAAACGCAGCTGTTTAACGTCTTTTCCGAGACAGGGATGCCTATCGGTATACATATAGTAAATGGTTACCAATCCACGGCCTATCTTCAGCACACGTTGCTTAACCTTGAAAATCGACCCGTGCGGCAGTTATTATTTGCCAACGGGCCCCTCAATTCTCCATACCATGTACAGACGGTAAATCTATACCTACATAGCTGCTTTACCTAAAAAAAAAATATCAAAAACCCGACTGTCAATCCATGCTCAGCAACAAAAAAAACCCAAGCTCCGATTACTAAATTCCAGCACAATATACAAGTTTCCCACATTTTATGCGCAAGCGCAGCAGAAGCGCGTGCGACTTCACGTGCAGTATCGATTGAGTATAAAGAGGCTACTTCACTTGACTGAATTTAGTCGTCTTTTTGAGATAATTAAAAAAGAATTGTTTTAGCAAAATAAATTAAAATTATATTTTGGGAAAAGCTTTCGAATATGTACTGCTCATTACATTGAATTTGTGAAGTGGAAAACAACTTTACTTTCGGAAGTCGCTGCCAAAAAAGTCAATGAAACAAACAATAGTCCGACTTCCGAAGGTAAAGTTATTTTCCCCTTTTTTAGTGTTTTTTTGGAAGTCGGTTAATTTTTTGCAAAAACGTTTTCGATTTAAAAATCGACGTATTTACGTTACGTTTACACCGCGCGCTCGTGTTAGGGACTCAGGTTACTTTTCAGAAGGCTAACTTGGTGATGGCAATTACACTCATAGTATTAGCAATATTGTATAACAGCAGTGTTATTTTATTAATATAAAATAAAGAGCCTTCTGGTAGAGTTATTTAGACCCACAAATCACTTAAAAAAATATCATTCTGTTCCCGTCAAGTATTTGAAGCCTGAAGAGACAAAATGATGTTCTAAAATTAAATAATGTTTAGCGCCAAACAGATTTATTGGTTTGCCACGACTAAATTCAAACAAGTGAAACAGCCTCTTTATATGTAGATGGTTGATCGATACTCGATGCTTTGTATCGAATGTCGCGATTGTGCACATCACCCACAGATATTCGACCATGTACAATTAATGGCGTATTGACAATAATTATGACGAATATTTCTAAATGTATTTAATTTCTAGGTTACACGAGCTTATGGGTTTGTGAATACGGAAATTGTGTTTAATTGTAAAAGTACATTTTGTAGCAAGTCTTGACTAATGCTGAAAGGAGATTTATGACTGCCTCGTCTATCTAGGGGTTGCAAGCACGACTGCTGAACATGAGGCCCTGGATTCGACTCCCGGGTCGGGCAAAGTATTATTGGGTTTTTTCAGTAACAGTCACAGAGTCTGGATTTGTGCCCGTGTTGATGGCAATGGGCTCGTCCCCCATTACATGGGATTTAAAACATAACTGGCGAAATTTGGCTGTACTATCAGGTACTGCCTAACCCTTCGGGAATTACATGCGTGATGTGGGTCATTATGTTGGTACATTATGAATATGATTGATATTTCTACAACAACTGTCAAAGGGACTGACATCAGGTTTTCGTTAGCCTAAGTCACACCAATAGGATTTGGACATCCACCATCGATAACGCTTGTAGAATGTAACTTTTCAAGGATTTCTTTTGATCACTGCTTCTCTTGCATCATTCCCTTATTTCCACTTCACAATTACTACAAGCAATAATAGCCTAGTGGTGTGACCGTCGGACTGCCAAGTCATAGGGCGGGTATCAGATGGCGAATTGATATTGAATAAATATTCATATAGTATAAATATAGTAACAGGAAGTGGCCTTCAGGTACCTAATTAATCTGCTTGACTTATAAATAATCATTTATCCCTATTTATCCCGCACACAGGCGCAGACGGTCTGATCGATGAAAGTAATTTCTTACCGACAGGCAATAGACGAAAGAGCAGAAACAATATTCTAGAAAAAGCACGATTACGTAATTAGTAAGTCTATTTTTAAATAAATAGGTTCGTTTAAAAACCGCTGAAATCAGACTTCGGACACGTGACGTCATTTGACAGTTAGGTACATTGTACACACGATTTGCAACTGCAGATTAAAGGTGGTTTAACTCTCGTGGCATCCTTATAGACCAGGAGTCGTTTTCATGATTTTTTTGACAGTGACAGATACGATAGTTGTCACCACATCTGCTGACGTTCTTCATTTCAAAAACTGAAATAAAGCCCGCTAAAGTGGCTATCATAATCCCCAGCATTTTTTACTTACGAAAAACGAAGAAGAACATTTTGAAAATTAATTTTACCTACTTCACAACAAGAAAAAAAAAATTCGAAGAAATTAAATTGTTATGCAGATTACCTCACTCAGAAATGTAGGTATTGTAATTCATGATTTTATAATAACGGTAATTCTACCTACGTAACAAAAATGTAGGTCAATGTTCAAACTGTTTTTGATTTGTAAATGTAAATCAATAAATTGCAACGATTTATAGGTTTACAATAAATTATTATTAGACCGGAACTAATAAATCAGAAGAAGTCTGAACTGACAAGATAAACAATGGTTTAGTGTTTTAATAGGCTATTCATTACAGATGCAATGCTGATTATGTCAACATTAACATAAAAAGAAAAAATATACTTCTGTAATGGCGGCGGCTTTGGCGGGGCAGACACATGATGCGACGGGATGATAATAATAGTGTTGTATTCGGCACACAGATTACAAGATCTACAAACTATCTTAGAGCTACCCAACGCGGCATGGAGGTCGCGTAGAACACAGTAGGTATCGCGCAATGCAGTTGAGCGTGCGCACTCTTTAGCAAAGAGGTAGGCCGACGCCCGACTGCAGACGCGGGCGATGCGCGGCAGCGAGGCGCAGGGCGCGCGGTAGCGAGGAGCGGGTCGCTTAAATACATACTTGTTCGAGCGGGCGACGGACGAAGTAAGTTTGGAGCGGTGGCGCGCGTATGCGATTTTACGTTGTTACACATCTACTTAGCAATTATTGCGGCTTATCTATAGAATTGAATACTAAACGAAAAAACTCGATTTATGATTATGCCCGGTTGATGACAACACGTTCATCCACTATTACACGACTTATCTTTTAGGAAAACGTATGCTTTTATTCTAAAGCCATTTAGGTATATTAAACAGAAGCCAACAACATACAAGGTGTAAACGGATCTTTCACGAAGCCCAAGCAAGCATTCCACCAAGCATTCTGTACATCAAACTAAGTAACCCTACGCAAAACTTGTTGCTGGGAAACTACTTTTTTTTTGGGGTGAAAAATCATGCTTTATGTAACGCACTCAAAACATTGTGCTGATGGATGCATTGAATAGTAAACGGGTCATGGAGGTATTTAAGGTAAAGTTATAACCTTAAAAAACATACAAGGTGTAGTTTTGCGTACTCGTCAAATTCAAGGAGGTAACTACGCTAATGATTCTCGACCTGAATCATTAATAAAATGGGTAGGTATTTTTTTTTTTAATATCGGAAATCGATGTGTACACCCACCCGTATTAAAACGCGGCCCGTCTAATACTAGCCCTATAACCGCGCTTTCACACACACAAACAAACGCAGACGTTTATTCGATAAACGGATGATTCTCCTCTTTTGAAAAGGGCTTCATTCTGAAATAGTGTCAAATTAAAACAACTAAAAAAAGCAGCGTTTATAATTATTGACCAGGTATCGTCATTTATATTGATTATTTATACGTCTTCTATGACAACCTCCTGAATTTAGAAGAGGTTGCAAAACTACACCTTGTATAATTATAAAAGGTTCCCAGGTTTCCTCCGACCAGACGGGTGTTGTATCTGGTTTCAAGTTTCCTTTATGTCGCGGATAACTTTAAAAGCATGATTTAAAATTTTGATGTTAGTTCTTCTTTTGCGGCATAGATGGCGCTGTAGTACTTTTTGTGCTATTTTGCCGTACAACTACATATTTGTACTGCCCACTTAACTACTATCTAATACACACAGGCCTCTGCAATCACACGCGAGCCACCCATCGGAGATCGTCACTCGACATTGCCCGAGGGCGTCCCAACTTATGCTTGCCAATTCGCGATCTTCACTCACCATTGGCATTGTCTTAGTCACTAATTAGCAGTAATCATTTAAGTCGTTCAAGTATCTTTCAAAAAAAAAAACAATGGTAAACTTCTGTACAAAGAGACCATCATCTGGCCAGCCTTTTTCCCAACTTTCTTGGAGTCGGCTTCCAGTCTTACCGGATGCAGCTGAATACCAATATTTTAAATGGAGCGACTGCCTATCTGACCTCCACAACACAGTTAGTACTGGGTAATACGATACCCGTTGGTGACACTAGATGTCAGACTTTCGGGTCATTGACTACCTGTAACGACTGTCGAAGGGGGTGGTGTCTGTTCTATATTTAGTGTGTATGTTAGGATCAAAGGTCGAAAACTCTCACTGAGCGAAAAACCGACCACATCTCGATATGGCAATTTCAAAACGACCACTAAGCGAAATTTGCGTCGTGGCTCTTTTAAAAACGACCACATCGCGATGTGGCAAACACAAAACGACCACGAAGCGAAAGTCGGGGCTGTTTTGATTTTCGACCACAATGCGTGCTGGCAGTGAGAAAATGCCTGAACGCGTTCTAAGCCTTTTTCAAACAAACCCCAACTCGAATGCCTTAGAATGCAAAATGCCGAACGCATTAGTGCCGAACTTGCCGATCACTAAGCGGCACCTACCTGAATGACTAATGCACGCTTTCACCAACGCTAAGTGGCACCTAACTGTATGCATAATTTCCGTTTTCACTAAAACTAAGCAGCACCTATCTGATTGTTTTAGGTCTGTTTTCACCAACACTAGGTGGCACATTACTGGATGCATAGCGTCCGTTTTCACCAAAACGAAGCAGCACCTATCTGATTGCCTAAGGTCCGTTTTCACCAACACAAAGCGGCACGTAACTGAATGCCTAATGCCCGTTTTCACCAATACTAAGCGGCACTTAACTGAATGCCTGTTTTCACTACACTAAACAAGAAAAATAAAATAAACAAACAACAGGACACTCAGGACACGATTAATTATCCCATCGTTAGTGGAACAGCTGGGCTTAGTCACTAATGAATCTCCAACTGAGCAGTTTTTCCTTGCTGCCACCAACCTGGGTTCGGAGTCTATTTAAAGACTTCCATGGCACCTCGTGTTCCAGGTGGGAGATTTTCAGCAGGTGGAACGAATGGATTAGGTAAGGATGCAGTACCTGGCCACAGCTTTAGTCTTTCCGTAGACCGCTCGCCAGTAAATGGGGTGACACGTTTCAGAGAAAAATGTTTCGGCTTTTCAGCCTTTGTGACACGAGGGTGTAAAAGGTGTCGTGGGTCTGAAACCAGTTTGGCTACCAATCTATGCAACATAAGCATAATCTGCCTGTAATGTTCCCACGGCTGGATCACAAGCCTCCTCTCAATCTACAAAAGGGTAGATGTCACATATTGTATTGCCGGACTCTTCACGATGTTATCATTCACCGTTTTGAGAGCAGTGATGTTAAAGTAAATTGCACAAAGAAATGCACCTGACTTAATTCGATATGTATTACCAATACAAACGCTTGAAAATCTTCACGCATGTAATCCCCGAAGGGTAGTAGGCAGAGGTTGTACCTATTAATACACCCACATTTCGCCAGTTATGTTTAAGTCCCATGTAATAGGGGGCGAGTCTATTGCCATACACACCCCATGTAATAGGGGGCACAAATTCAGACCCCGTGGCTGAAATTCCTGGTGGGAAAACCTAATAACACTTTGCCCGACCTGGGAATTGATCCCAGGACCGCATGCTCCGCAGTCGCGCTTGCGATCACTGGACCAACAAGGCAGTTGCTGTCAACTGCCTCGTTGCCTGCCTGCCCTCGATGTCTGCCTATGCAGACATAGTTAAAACTTACCCTTTCTATTGAAAATTGTCTCAGCAGAAAAACAATGAATGTAAGTCATAACATACTTATTATATTTCTTAAAGATACATATCATTTTTTTTAGGCAAGAACACACAGCTATATTATTAATTATTATAGCTAGCCCATATTGCCCCACTGTGAGTAGTGATAGTCTAGTGGTGTGACCGTTGGACTACCAAGTCATAGGTCTCGAGTTCGAACCCAAGACACGCACCTCTGATTTTTCGGAATTATGTGCGTATTTTACCTATAATTATCACTTGCTTCGGTGAAGGAAAACATCGTGAGAAAACCAGCTTGCCTGAGAGATATTTCTAGACGGCATGTAAAAGCCAAATCAGAGACCTTTGGGCGGCATAAAAACTTTGACACCAGGTTAGGCACTAACCACACGCTATAGAAGAAGGTTGCCCCACTGCTGGGCACAGGTCTCGCTCCTTCCAACGGTCCCGATTCTGTGTAGCTTTCCAATTCTCAAGGAAGACAGCCAGTTCGACCCTCCATCTCCTTCGTGGTCTGCCGCGACCCCGTGTCACTGTTTTTGAGTTTTACGGGCCCACAGATCGTTTGGCATGCGACAGACATGGTCAGATTTAAGTTGGGCAGTCTTTTGAGCCACGTCAACGATTTGCGTTTTGAAGCGCAGTGGAGCTATAGATTGTTTATACATTATTTTCTTTCAAATGTTTTGACCCCAACCCAGCATCACATACAGCCACTAATCGAAAACAATATGCAATTAAATAATTTGCTTATCTTTATGCACCGTTTACCTCTGAAAGAAACCTTGAAGATAATCGTAACAATTAAAATAAAAACCGTTCTCTCATGACACCGGAAGTTGAGTCGAGTTAATTAACCGGATATCACGTTACAATGCATCGTTAAATCATAGTATAGTCATAGTATAATAGTTAAAAAACAGGTTGTGAAATGTAATGTGATGATTGGTTGATGATTTGTAGAAGTACACACGGCTACATATTAAGCCATACATTTCCAGTAAAACATGGCCTCGAGGAGCTCGTGGCTACATAATAACAGCCGTTCGGATCAATATTCAGGTTAAGGTTGGTTGTTCAGCATAGGGTTGGTTGGTCTGTGGATGGGTGACCACCCATTACATACCGAGTTTCCTCCGTGTCTCGGAAAGCACGTTAAGCCGTTGGTCTCGGCTGTCATTTGTAGATCTTTGACAGTCGTTTCAAGTAGTCAGTGGCCCGAAGGTCTGACAACCAGTCATACCAAAGGCTATCGTATTCCCCGTACTAACTGGGTTGTACAAGACATGCACCTCTGGTTTTTCGGAATCATGTGCGTATTATACATATATGTAATTATCACTTGCTTTTCGGTGAAGGAAAACATCGCGAGCAAACCAGCATGACTGATAGATATTTCTCGATGGCATGTAAAGCCAAGTCAGAGGCCCACGGGCGGCATAAAACTCTGACACCAGGTGGGTTACTATGATCTGTTAGTGCAAGAATGTTTTAGGACTATTCCGAGAGTGGGAAAGTGACAGCGCTTGACAGCTGTCTAGCGCCATCTCTTAGCTACTCTCGAAATAATGCTAAAACATTCCTGCGCTAACTGATCATGGTACCCCCCAGGTTAGGCTCTAACCACAGAATAAAGAAGAAGACTGTTGCTCCATGTAAAATACTGGTTTGCAGCTGCGTCCGGTAAGACTGGAAGCCAAGCCCAACATAGTTGGGTAAAGGCTAGGCAGCCTATCTGACCTCCAACCTTGGTAAGACCTATGGTTGTCAGACTTTCGGGCCACTGACTACCTGTTACGAATATCAGAGATCTACAAATGACAGCCGAGACCAATTACGGCTTAACGTATTTTCCGAGAAACGGAGGAAACTCGGTATGTAATGGGGGTCACCCATCCACGGACCAGCCTAGGCAAGTGCGGATTAATCTGAAGATTGATCCGAGCGACTGTTATTATTTAGCCACGAGCTCCTCTGCTAAGGTCAAAACCCCACCGGCATTATTTTCGTGGCGTTACCCTCTCTTATCCATCACTATTGAGCATACTTTGTGAGAAGTATAATTATCGAAGCGCTAATCGACCAGCATTCTCGTCAATCCAAATTTAGGAAATAAGATAATATTTTATTGTTGAAATGATGAGCGACTAGGCAATTGGCAAACGCTAACAAAGCGTTTCGCGTTTTGAGAATACGTCATTGACTTAAGTTTTTGGTTGCTTAATGTCATCTCAAACATTTTTGACTGTGCTGAACTGATAGTTCTTAAAGTTTAAAGGGATAAAAAATTTAAAATTGAAAAAAAAACCCCCGACGGTAAAAAGTCGTAAAAAGCCTATAAAAGTTATTCGCCATTTTGTGGAGGCGGCCATCTTGGACCGATTTCCATCAAACATAGCTGAAAACACTCCCGACTAATTCACCTTTCAAACTAAAAAAACTAAATCAAAATCGGTTCTTGCGTTCGGGAGCTACGATGCCACAGACAGACACACACACACAGACAGACTGGACAGACACGTCAAACTTATAAAACCCCGTCGTTTTTGCGTCGGGGGTTAAAAATAACAGCAGACTGCTAAACTAAAGGGACTAGTAACTTTGGTCATATCGAAATAAATAATGGTGTATAACTCTCATGCCTATAAACTAAAAAAAAAATTAGGCACAATAATAGTACAATAATTTAAAATTCATCAATTTTACTTATCATGCAATGGTGTCTTCAAGGAAACTGAACAGAATAACTTTAAAGACGGTATTTTTGTGATAGAACTAATTGAATCGTTGACTGCTAATTAAATATTAGAAACACGTTTTCATAAGAAATACTTACCGCTCAATAGCGGTTCCGTGTCTTGTATAAACACTGTAATTATACTAATTATACACCACTAAGTAATACATGCTAGCCAACGCCTACAATTTATGCCCACCAGTGACCCAAAATCCTCATTATATTGCAAAGAATTAATTTACTTAATTTTCAACATTATTTTAGTATGAGACGCAACATGTGTCGATATTCTTGCGCCATCCCATTTTTCTAGCTCAGCGTTGAGCTGGCGCTGCTGCTGCGGCTGCGGAGAACCTCAAGCAGCTTAGATATAGTAGGGGTGGAAAGGTGCACGGTTCGTTTGGGTCGTTTCCTATGGACAAGGACCGGCAAGAAACTCCATGGTTACTCATTTAAAATCATTTGGTTTTACAGCATTTTGATGTTACAGCGTTAGTACGGGAGGTCAGCGTGTTTGACACGTTAAACTTGTACAGCCAGCAACCCATTGGCTCTAACAAGAAAAACTACGATTACTTCGCGTTATCCTAGTCTATCTTAAGTATATTTAAATGTCTTTGTTTAGTAATGTGAAATGAAATTTGATAAAATAAAATATACAAAGTAATACGAGGTTGAACCTTACTTACAAATTACAATGGCATTCAGAGCTTTTGTATATCTATAAAGATTTTCAAGATTCACAAATTTAAGCTTTTCGATTGCTTACGTCAATCTTTTCGATGGCTGTCACACTTTTCGATAGCTGTCAATCTTTTCAATTGCTTATGATTGTCAATCTTTTCGATTACATAAGTCAACCCAGTAGATGTTTGACATTTATGTAATTGCTATCACTGATACATTGTCTATTTGTCTAGGCCTTTCGGTCCTTCCTAGCAACTCATAGATATAAATAAAAAAGAGAAGAATTAAGAGTAATCTGCATGTTTTTTATCAATATCTAATTTCCTTACAAATCGATGAATTCATCAGCAGAATTACAGCACAGTCCATTGTCAAAATAAATGATCATAGAACATAATTTTCTTGATACACATTATGACAAACTCCAAAATTATTCATAATTAATTATGAGTTGGAAGCAAGGCTGGGGTAATTATTAATAGTTATTATCCCTAATATTTATAAATAGTAGCTGGGTCCAGATTATTAGATCAACGATTATGTCATAAAATAGCGGTTTATAAAGCAGCGGAGAGAACGTCACAATTTGTTCTAGAGACGCGAACATAAGTTCCACTTTCTTCAGACGTAATAACTATACTAGATGACCTGCACTAGCTTCGCCTGATAACGCATTTTCATAAAAACTTTCAATCCTAGTTTCACCCGCTTCAGGGTTGAATTTACCAAAATCCTATCTTTTTAGATGCCGACGTTATAGCTATCTATATGTCAAATTTTAGCCAGATCGGTCCATTGGTTTGTGTTGCGTGTTGATAGCTCGTCAGTCAGGACAAACGATTTTATAAGAATAGAAGATTTGAACGATTAACTGTATATATTTTTCCTGCTGCGGCGCCTGACAACCAGTCTTACCCCTTGGTATTGTATTACCCTGTACTAACTGGGTTGTGGAGGTCAGATAGGCAGTCGTTCTATGTAAAATACTGGTATTCAGTTGGATTCGGTTGGTATAAGGCTAAGAGGAGTTGTAGGTACCTATGTATTTCGAAGACTGGGGATTACGTTTGCCAGTGGGGCCAAAACCAATGGTGCCTTGACCTATTCAATAATGTCTGTCATGATGGGACAATATTATTTTTTTTTAATTAGTAGGAGACAAAATTTGTTTCGAATCATGTAACTGGCAGGTGTATGTAGGTAAATAACAACTATCATAATTCAAAACCACATGGATCGTAGATACGACACCTTGATATTATTGTGTTTCTGTGAGACTCTACTCCTCAAGGTTACATTGTTTCTTGTGAAGTATGAATACTTATTAATTTCTTGTAATTGATTTATTTATAGTCCGTGTTGTTACTAGCGACGGTTTTGATTGCGAGCATTCGGGCCCCACGGCCCGTGGGTTTCAAAGCCAAACGGCTCGAAAATTCAGGGGGGAACGGACACCAACGCGAAAATGGTTACCACGTAATCGGTTCATCATTCTGAACCAAAAGATGGAAAATTTCTATGTCCCCACAAAAAAGGGCCCCACATAGAAATTTTTCAACTGTTATTTTTTTTTAAATCTGCTGTTCCCTACAAATGTAGAATACCTACAAGCTTAGAATGATGTACTGAATTCCCGAGTATTCCGAGAATTTCCTGTATTTCCGAGCTGCTTGGGGTGGAGCTATAACGTCAGCATCTAATAAGAAAGGATTTTGGCAAATTCAAACCATAAGCGGGTGAAACTAGGATTGAAAGTTTACATGAAAATGCGTTACCAGGCGAAGCTAGTGTAGGTCATCTAGTATAATTATTACTTCTGAAGAAAGTGGAACTTATGTTCGCGTCTCTAGGACAAATTGTGACGTTCTTTCCGCTACTTTATAAACCGCTATTTTATGACAAAATCCATGATCTAATAATCTAGACCCAGCTATTATTTAGAAATATTAGGGATAATAATTATTAATAATTACCCTAGCCTTGCTTTCAACTAATAATTAATTATTTTATTATGAATAATTACAGATCAAACCACGAGATTTACGTAATTACTTGTAATTAATATATAGTAAGTAATCCCACTGAAGTAACTTTTTCGTAATATTTGCCCTAGCTTGGTTAAGATAAATAATATAATAATTATTAAGGTAACTGTATTAAGAGGCGTATTACAAAAAAAAAACCGCGAAATTGCAAGGTTTCCTCGTTGAAATTGTACGTTATCCGTTCGTTGTTTGAAATAACAATTACTTGTTAAAAATAGTTCGTTTCCTCTACAATAATAATAAAGCAAATTTTAGATAAATTATTAATTTATTCAGTAATTATCATTCTCCCGATGCATGTTAAGACAAAAACTCACGGAGACTTGATTTGGGCGCTCTAATTTATAATATTTTTTTAAATCTTACAAATATCCCAAACTTCAATAATGATTGAATACATTTTCGTTATATGCCTTTATTGTAAAGAATAAAAAATTGGACCTAACTCAATTATTGACCGAAAAGACTTCGAAACAAGCCCCGATATCTCCTAAATTGTACATCATTTTGACGTAATACATATTTATACCAAAATAATCTTCAATATTTGCCTAAACTTTAGTATTTTTTATTTTTTTAAATCGCTACTATTAATCGCTTTTATGAATTAAATTGAAAAGTAATCGTAGTTTTTCTTGTTAGAGCCAATTGGTTGCTTGCTCTACAAGTTTAACGTGTCAAACACGCTGTCCTCCCGTACTGTAACATCAAAATACTGTAAAACCAAATAATTTTAAAAGAGTAACCATGGAGTTTCTTGCCGGTTCCTGTCCATAGGAAAAGACCCAAATGAACCGTGCACCTTTGCTCCACTTTTTATAAGTGCCCATGTAGGCCTATGTGAAATAAAATATTTTGATTTTGAAACTTGGCAGTTATGTCGTTTAGCTTAGAGGCGTCACTGAGACGTGGGATCACACCTTATCTATGATTACATTTGTTTTGACACCCTCTCTCATCATCTGCCTAGCCTTTTTCTAACTATGTTGGGGCCGGATGCAGCTAAATACCAGTATCTCACATGACGATTGTCAAACATTTACAAATGACAGCTAACACTACGAGACGGACGAACAGTCACCCATCCTCGGACCAAACTCGGCAAGCTATGCTTAACCTTGAAGATCAACTCGTGCGTCTGTTATTATTTAACCACGAGCCCCTCTGATAGCCTCTCTAATGTGAAATCTTAAATCTCTTTGCTTTTAAAACCTCTTCAGGTCATTGGCCCCAGTTTGCTTCCACAGCACCTTGACCGACCAACGTCAACAGATGTTCCTCTGACATTGACTCACGATTTTGACAGATGTCAGGGCCAGTGTGACGTAACAGTTGCGGTTGTGTCATCTTTCACAATATGGCGGCGTCGAATTCTGTTTTACCGTGAAGACGTTTCGGGGTATCTGAATAATAACTGGCGTTTCCGTCATCTGTTTTTGGAGAGCCCTTTGAGTAAAGAAAATATCTTCGTTGTTTACAGGTGATGCATGAAAATGAGAATTCATACTCCATACTATTTTTAATGCGAAAGTAACTTTGGCTGTATTTTGGGTAGGTACCATCTGACACCTTAACGGCTGAACTGAATCTCAACGAAGACCTATAGTTCACTGTTATGTGCGGAAATACAGGTTTAGTCTGCCTTCCCTCACTCTCACAGTTCGATGAGACGGCCATCCTACACAATCGGGGCGCGATCAGGCACCCAAAAACGTATAGGGCCTAAAAAATTCACCTATATTTATTTTTAATTAGAATTGGTAGATCGGCTAAATGAAAAAAAAAATACGCTTATTTCACATAGACAACGAAAAAACGTAGATCTAAATAAGAAAGATAATATTGTGTCTCTCACGGCTGTTTACGCTTGCTGAATTTTAAACTAACTAAGTTTTCTGTTACTGATATTAATTTTAATAATCTTTGCACGTTCTCATTGTGTTCTTTATATGGCAAGTTTTTGGAGCGGCTGTTCTTATATTTCTATTGCTATTTAAGCCTCATTAGTGATTAAAGTGCCGGAACTCGGTCTGGCATTAGCCGGAATAAATCACACCGGGTGGGAGAAGTGATGGGACAGTATTAACAAGAATAGAATTTACTATTCACCTAATAGGAACATTTTTCAGTGGGTGGTAAAAAAAAATGAAAACACAAAATTAAAAAGTAAATTCATTAGTTCATTTCCGCGTACTCTTTCAAAATATATGATGCGCTCTATGTTCACACACAAGAAGGTGGAAAATCTTTTGTTTATTTAAAAAAGAATGTTTGCCAAAAGACAATGCTGGCACGTCACGATCCAGTTACGAAGTCGGCATTTAAAAATATTTTCTGGCGAACTCACAAATATGAATGACTTTTAAAAAGCTTCTAGAATAATTACGTGTGCAAATTAAATTAGTAGCAACACTCAATACTTATGTAGGGATGTACCGAAGGACCACTCTTATGACCGTTCAAGGGGTGTTCACTTTTTCAAACGGTCGAAAAGACTTTGATATCCTGAAATGTCAGACACAATTGCTTTGGAAGCGTTCCGTATTAATTACACGTTTTATTTATCTTGCATTGTTCGCATGTATGTACGTGTAAGTATGTATGTATGTAAGTTGTCCGCTTTAAAATTTGCTAACCATTTTTCGACCACTTGTTGGTGTACGATTGATCTGAAATTTTGCACACACCTTTGTTTCTGGTGACATCAAATTCAAACTCAAAGCAATTATTTCAATTAGACCATTATAGGCACTTTTAAATGCCAAAACACAAAAAAAAAAACTAAACTACAGTCCCAGTCACAGGGCATAATAACTTGTGAAAGTACTGTAGTTGCCCATTCGAAAGCGTTGATCTCTATGGAGAAGAATGGCCAGAAACTCCGTGAACACTCTTTTAAATCATTATGTTGTTACAAAGTCTTGGTTACATCAATCATGTCGAGAATGTCGAGATTATACATATACGTGAGAACGATGTCATCAGAGGAAGTCTGAAAGTGGCGCCGGTGGCTGAAAAGTTGTGTGGTTATCAGTTATCGTGTTATGGACATGTGATGCGGAGGAATGAGGAAATTAAAGTGAGGAAAATATTGAGTACCTAATAAATGTAAATGTAGATGGTTATAGGAGTAGAGAAGGACCAAAGAAACGATGGAGGAACTGTGTGAAGGATGATATGGTTAGTAAGGAGGTGACTGCTGAGATGACGAGTAATAGCGAAGTATGGAAGAAGGAGACAGACTGCGCCGAACCTAAATAAATTGCGAGAAAGGCAGGAGAATGATGGTGATTAGCACCTAAAGTAAATACTCTATTAAAACTCATATAACTGGACGGCCGACAGTATAGTACATTTTTTTAAAGAATTTATTTTTCAATGATTAGGACTTCTGTTTCTTATATTTTTACTTTTCCAAGATATCAAGTTTTAGGGCAGCTCCTCAACTGATCAGTTTTAAAACCTGTATCTCTATAGCTTCCTGTTTATACCCTTATGTACAGTTTTATTTATTTATCTTTAATTTGTGAGCTGAACTGGTAACCATTACTAAAAACAGGCTTGAATTAGTAAACAGGATGGAGGTGTGATAATTTTTAATTTTAGTCTATTATTAGTCAGCACAAATACTAATCTATAAATATAATTGAATAAATAATAAAACAACTGAGGACTTAAGCAGCTGAGGATTTTATAATTCAATGCATCCATCAGCACAATGTTTTGAGTGTGTTATATTGAGTCAATTTGGGCCCTACCGTAAAACGTAATTTTCACCTCAAAAAGTAAAGTCGTCGAAATTACCGATGAGATTTTTTCCAAATTTTGATGTGGGGTTATTTGAAATGATGTAAGTACTGAATACGTAGTAACCATTTGTGCGCCATTTGTTTGTAAGTAAGCTGTTTTTCTGGGTTAGCAAATCCGGAGACAGAGATCAAATATCCCCAATGTGCCGGCTATTACTCGTACATCAACATACTCTCCAAATCGAAGCCTAGCAACGCCGCTAGGCAGGTAAAATAGGTCCGTACATCCGTTGGATGTAATCTGCTAAGCTTAAACATAGAGAAACTAGATCAAATTCTTTGATCAAAAATAATTATTACGATTCATTTTTCTTTTTTCTCAAACGTCAAATCCTGATCCATCTGAATCTGGACGGTAAACAATGGTTTCTTTTGATGGGAGATAAATAATAATTAAATTTGCAGTGAAATTATAGTTACAGAATCAGATCAAGATTGTTTAAAGATCTTGTTACCAGCTGGTTGAGACTTCGGTTGCAAAATATTGATATTCGACTGTACGACAATGAGGAGGGATGAAACGCATGTTACTGATAGAGATATGACGACTGATATTAAAAATACGAGAATGGAAGAAGAAAACGTATTGCGCCGACCTCAAGTAGAATGCGACAAGGGCAAGAAGATGATGATGACTGCATCTGGGAAGACTAGAAGTCGATCCCAACATGGCTGGGAAAAGGCTAAGCAGAATGATGCTGATAAGCTGTAAGAGAGTTTCCGAGGGTATATTGGGGAAGCCACTTGGTGTCCAGCAGACTCAGTGGAATTCTACAGATAAAAATGATGATTGTAATTTACTCTTTTATAAATGTCTTGGCAAAGTGTTGAATGAAAAATACTCCAATAAGAAGACTTTTATAATGATAGTTAAAGAGATTTATTTTATGTGCTTTTCGATGGCGCAACACTTTTGCGAACGATTTTGTGAAGTTTCCTATAGGCTTTTTAGGCGATGATGTAATCAAAAACAAATGAATGCTGGGCTGTTAAGAAGACGGATGAATAGACTGTATGTATTGAAGATGAGAATGTTGAGATGGACATGTGTGAGAAGTGACAAGAACAGACAATGTAAGAAATGTGTATACAATATGATTGGAAGTGGCACCTGTTACAAAAAGTTGTAAGCGAATCTTTTGTCTTGGCTAAAAGATGATACCTATAAATGTTGATGGCTAGAGAGGATGGTGAAGGTCAAAGAAAAGTTGAATCGATTGTAAGAGAAAAGATACGAAAGAAGAAGGCATTAAATGATAGCGTGACGATTTACAGGGTATAATGAAAGAAAGAAACGAGCCGGCCCCAAGCAACATGGTACAACGGCAGAGAGATGATGTCACTTAAAACAAATGCACACATTGTTTTTTTTTGCGTTTAATTCGAACAGCTGTGAGTCTTTAAACGATTTCACGAGACCGATCGGTGCCATTACAGCCAGAAATAATCTTGTATTGTTAATTACACTTACCGCAGGCATTTCGAGAATTCTGCCGGCAATTAAAAGAACAATCGTTTTAAGAAGCTTAGCATATCTTTTTATTATTTCGCAATGGTCGGAGCTACACGAGAAATAGCTCATGATGCTGTGGAAAAAGAAATTAATAAAGAAAAAGTACTTAGACTGCCTCGTTGGTCTATCGGTCGCAAGCGCAACTGCTGAGAATGAGGTCCTGGGTTCGAATGCCAGGTGGGTCAAAATATTTTTGGGTTTTTTCCACAACGAATTTCTCAGTAGCAGCCACGGAGTCTCGGAGTCCGGATTTGTGACCGGTTGATGGCAATAGGCTCGCCCCCTATTACATGGGACTTAAACATAACTGGTGAAATTGGGTGTACTATTACACCAGGTACACCTCTGCCTAACCCTCTACAAACGTGATGTTATGTTTAAAAGTACTTAGATTACACTGTAGCGGACTCTGAACTCTGGCAAAAGGGGGGTGCAAATTACAACTTAAAATACCTATGGGTAATCGAGGGAGTGAGTTCGACATTCATTTTTGAATCTTCTTTATCTTCCTTTTTATTCTTTTTCTTTATCTTCTTCTTTTTCTTTTTGATTTTTGAATCAGTAACTTATTTGTCGTCATCATCAACACTTCCCATAAGCTTCACTACCTATATCGACCGGTTCTTTATTTCCTGCATCCATTTTTTTAACGTTGCCTCCACGCTACGAATTTCTTCTGTATCGTGAGTGATCATCATTCTCGGAGACTTTTCAGCACCCTGTTTGGCTGCACTTTTTTTTTGTGAAGTTTTACTTACCATAGTTTTAAGTTTCTTATACTAATGTTATAGTATGTATGTATATTTAGGTTAAGGTTTTTATATTTGGTTCTTTGTTACCTGAAAATAAATGGATTATTCTTTAATCATATTCCGAAGGATTTTGAACAAAATGTCTAATCCGTTAAAAATAGTTCCTGATTGGATTCCCATATAAATTTTATCAAAATGGTTCAGTAGTTTGGTTTTTAAATCAAAATATCTGGTAAATTGATACTTGACAAGGCTTTTTGTGTGATACGATAACTAAAAAGCGTAAAATAAAAACTTTTTTGCAAAAAACAACCAAAAAAAATAAAATTTACTTTCGGAAGTCGGTGGCAAAAAAGTCAGTGAAACAAACAATAGTCACCGACTTCCGAAAGTAAAGTTATTTTCCATTTCTTTAGTGATTTTTTTTTTTTGGAAGTCGGTTATTTATTTGGTTGAACTGTCAACATGAACGGCGATTGTGAATTTGCTATGCAATTACACCGCGGGTCCTCAGTCCATTTCTTGTCATCCAAATTAGTCACTAAATTTGTTAATCTACCGATTGTTTATTTTTTTATTAAAACGTTATTCACAAGTAAAAACTCTACAAAGACGAACCTAATGCCTTGGAAATTTTCTACCAGTCTACTTTAGGGTGATGCAGAGACAATACACAGTAGGTGCAATAACAGAAAACAAACTAGAAAATATTATAAGATTATCATAGATTTCTACGTAATATTCGGCATAATAATTTTAGGTTTCGGCACGCTAAGTTTGTTTCAGAGGGAATCTGGACTTTGGTTTCTTCAACACACCTAATTTATTTGACAAGAGGCGTAGCATAGGTCACATTGTCTCGTCCGCCATTTTGGTTTTCAGACTTAATAAATATTAAACACCCATTGGTTTTCAACTTCAAAACATGAAAAATATAAGAAAAAAGCAATAGTTTAGCATAAAATAAATAACAATTTTTTTATTGAATAATAATTTAAATAAAACAAATAATCATAAGCTGAAAATCACGTTGTGGATTTAAGGTTAGCGCACAGTTAAAAGCCGCACTGGACCCGTGTCGTGGTTTACATCCCATTCCCTCTCATGGTGAGGTCTGTTTCCCACCCGTGGGAACATTATAGGATGATATGCTATGCTTTTGCACAATAAAAAGCATTGCACGGGATTAGCATCACCGCAACTCGAAGGGTTAGGTAGAGATGTACTTAATAGTACACCCACATTTCTATCAGAATACCAGCGCTGTGACTTTTTTTTTTAATGTTACAGCACCATGCTGAGATAGGGGCCTTTTGGCCTCGTACAGGACCAGTTTAGTTAGTCTTATTTTAATTTGTTCTTAAGTTTACTTTTTTCTTAATCTTGTTTTATTGTTAGGTTACTATTTTGTTTTGTCCAGTGCGAGACTAATAAATATTTTTTCTTTCTTTCTTATTTCAGCAGTTATGTTTAAGTCTTGTAATAGGGGGCGAGCCTATTGCCATCAACCTGACACAAATCCAGACACCGTGCTTCTGAGAAATTCCTGATGGAAAAACAAAATTTAACACCTTATCCGACCTTAGTATCGAACCCAGGACTTCATGTTCAGCAGCTGCGCTTGCGACTGCTAGATCAACGAGGCCGTACTTATAAGTATGGGTTAACCTTTATAGAAGTCGGTCTGTCACGTTCTACCTTCAAATTATGTGCATATATGTAACTACATAGTTCCTGGAAAAAGGTTTAAAAAAATGCCAAAAACTTTATGGAAACTTTGTATTATAATTTATTTGTTAGTAAACTAGCGACTCGCCCCTAGTTGGAACGGTGCCACCTCATCCTCATCATCTGCCCGGCCTTTTCCCAAGTATGCAGGGGTTGGCTTCCAGTCTAACCGGATGCAGCTGAATACCTGTATTTTACATCGAGCGACTGCCACTCTGGCATCCACAACCCAGTTAGTACTGGGTAATACAATATCCCCTGGTAAGACTGTATGTCAGATTTTCGGACCACTGACTACCTGTAACGACTGTCAAAGATCTATAAATGACAGCCGTACCAACGACTTACAGTGCTTTTCGAAGCACGGAGAAACCTCGTTTTGTAATGGGTTAGTATTGGATAATAATTATGATATCCCTTGGTAAGACTGGTTGTCAGTATTTATTTATTTTAGAATTTTTTGTTCGAACGGTGCCACCTATCATCCAAAACTATCTTTCAAGCTGGAACTAACCATATACAAGGTTTAGTCTTGCAACCTCGTCAAAATTGAGGAGGTTGTCATAGAAGACGTAAATAATCAATATAAATTACGGTACCTGGTCAATAATAATAAACGCTGCTTTTTTTAGTTGTTTTAATTTGCCGCTATTTCAGAATGAAGCCCTTTTCAAAAGAGGAGTATCACCCGTTTATCGAATAAACGTCTGCGTTTGTTTGTGTGTGTGAAAGCGCGGTTATAGGGCTAGTATTAGATGGGCCTCGTTTTAATACGGGTGGTGTGATATTAAGAAAAAAAATATAAAAAATACCTACCCATTTTATTATTGATTCGGGTCGAGAATCACTGAAATTGGTTGGGTGGATTCGGAGACTAGCGTGTATGAACACGTGACTTTTAATATGTTATAATTATGTTTAGCAAATAAATGAAAATAAATGGTTTTCTTTGAATTATAATGGGATATCAATTATGGTAATGATTAGGGGTTATTTAGAATATTGGGCCCAGCTGTATGATTATTGATAGTTTTGCCGCATCATGCTCTTTAACTAAATTGGCTGTTTTAGGCCAGACTGGTTTTGTATTCATATTTCGTACGTTGTTTTTTTTTAACCACTTTTTTAAGCTTTTAAACTTGTGCTTGCCAAAAAAAAATTAAATACGAACTTGTATTTATAATCTTTTGACATTATAATTGTGTGCGATTAAGGAAAATATATGAAATCATACCTAACTTTGTAGTTAGGTAATCAAATTATAATTATTTATCCTCTGTTTGAGAAAAATCTTTTCTTCATTCTCACCGCATAGAGGCTGATATTATTTTGATGAATCATTCTGAAATATAACTCTGTTTTTCCTTGAAAAATCGATACAATATTAAATGTTTCTTGGATTGCTAACTGTATTCATTGTTATGACAAAATGACATAACTATAACGGTGCACCTACCTGCCGCCTGCCGGGTGACATAATACTGATAAAGACATCAATGTTATTTATTACAGTGGCACTTGAAGAAACGGTACTTTATTACAACACGATACTACCCCCAAACCGTTGGTCGCTTAGATATAAGAAACTAATGCGATAAGCCGTAGGAACATATCGACGACGGTTCCCATGTACAAAGCGACATTTGTCCAAACACTCATGTTTAGATGTGTCGCTTTGTACGTAAGGACCGTCAATACACACCATTCGTTACCACGATGTCCACGTTCATGTAATGAGGAGGGATGGATGTTAGTGTCGATGGACGGAGAGGGAGAGGAAGGCTAAAGAAAAGATGGATGGATTGTGTGAAAAATTATATGAAAGAGAAAGGAGTAAATGATGCCGTGACGTCTGACAGGGATGAATGGAAGAAGAAAACGCGTTGCGCCGACCCAAAGTAGAATGGGACAGGGGCAGGAAGATGATGATATACCACTATCAAGTCTCTTAGGGACTCCTAAGACACCTGGGGGGGGGGGGGGGCTAGGGGGGGTTCTAGGGAGGGTAAGGGTCCTAGGGGGGGCATCATCATCATCATCGTCATTTTCCGGCCCTTATCCCAATTCATTTGGGGTCGACGCAGCACGTCTTCTTCTTCCATACTTCTCTATTATTTGTCATGTCATCAGACACCTCCTAAGTCCTTGTTCTAATAAGGGCAACATCCCAAAACACTCACATCTCACTGCTTTTTATCATCAAAGTGCAAGGAAAAGACGAGAAGAAATAACCAAAGAGGACATAATTACGTTAGGAAAAATATTTGAAAGGATCTATATTTGAAAAAGAGATAAGTACTTAGTTATTTGTAAAGCCAGGAGAAATCTACTTAATAAAAGTTATGTGCCAGGATAATACGTAGTCATATTATGGAAAATAAAAACGTTTTTATTTTACCCTCTTTAGTTGTGGTATCTCACACGAATCCTGGTCAAATAGGTATCAATTTTATATCGTAACTAGAAAATATTTGCACATCGTCCACATAGACGAAAATGCATATTAAAGAAAATGCATATTGAAGAAAATGAATATTAAAGAAAATGCATATTAAAGAAATTGTGAGGATAACTTATAAAGTACCTGTTTTAAACGGGACCACGGCGGCGCAAGCTAGGAAGCTTGTGCCGCCTTGGTAGAGGACTACCAAAGGAAAAATAATCACTTAAGTCGAACCAGCAATCACTGAGAAATCAGTGAACATACGCATGAAAAAAAAAGATGCTGGTGAACTACATAACCTCTTCCGTTTTTAGAAGTAGGTTAAAACTAAAGTCCGATCTCAACCAATATATTTTTAGCAACAGAATCAGTGCCCACTATCAACATAGCAACACAACCTGCTCTCCATACCAAAAATAAATCACATCCATCATTTATCTAATCCTAGATTACATAACGTTACTCTATCGCATTATCTAGGCCATAATATGCCAGTGGCAATAAAAAGGCTATCAAAGTAATCTCCTATCAACGGATAGTCTCATGGAATATTTTCTGGATTTGACATGAACGCAGAAACAATTGAACGTTAATGTATTTGTGAAAACAGCCCATTGTCACAATGACAATGACTTTATTGGTAGCGTCAGTTGAAAGGACATAAATATGTATATTTCCAGTGGTACGGGAATGTGTGGCGATGTTGTTGTGGGGATCCTAGTGTATAAAGGGTGTCAATAGACCCTTAATGAAGCCTGTAAGGCACTTGTTCTCCCCGTCATTGCGATCATTTTTTTTTGTTCTGGACCATACCTAAGACCCCCCTAGTCACGTCACGTTCTATTCACGTTCTAGTCACGTTCTAGTCACGTTCTAGTCACGTTCTAGTCACGTTCTAGTCACGTTCTAGTCACGTTCTAGTCACGTTCTAGTCATGTTCTAGTCACGTTCTAGTCACGTTCTAGTCACGTTCTAGTCACGTTCTAGTCACGTTCTAGTCACGTTCTAGTCACGTTCTAGTCACGTTCTAGTCACGTTCTAGTCACGTTCTAGTCACGTTCTAGTCACGTTCTAGTCACGTTCTAGTCACGTTCTAGTCACGTTCTAGTCACGTTCTAGTCACGTTCTAGTCACGTTCTAGTCACGTTCTAGTCACGTTCTAGTCAGGGATATATTGGGGGTAAAAGTTCCAACTTTTCACAAGTTTTTATTTTAATACCAGTTGTTAATGTTATAACTTAACTTTAAATACCTCCACGACCCCCGTACTATTCAATGCATCCATCAGCACGATGTTTTGAGTGCGTTATATTGAGTTTTTATCGTAAAACGTGATTTTTCATCCCAAAAACAAAAGGCGTTTCCCAGCAATAATTTTTGTATTACTTAGTTTGATGTACAAAATGCTTGGTTGACGGCTTCGTGAAGGGTCCGTTTACACCTTGTACGTTCAGGGTTGGACAGTATAGTAAGTGACTAGGGAAACATCGTGTGGCTTTAGTAAGTACCTACCTACTTAACGGTCTGGTATATTAGGTACCTGATGACTATAAAAGGTTGACTACTGAAATGACGAGTAATAGAGAAGTATGGAAGAAGAAGACGTCATGCTGGGGCCAACTCAAATAAATTGAGATAAGGTAGGATTTTGATATTGATGATAGGTATCTCTGTCCACCTCAGGGCGGAACGCAACCATGACTACCACACATAATCAAACTAGTGCAGTTTGACACACAACAGTATAAAAATTGGTGAACAGCGAGTCCGGGGGGCGGACTCTAACAAAACGTGCCAAAAATCTGGAAACGAAAATTATATTTATTCTACGAAAATACACTTTTCTTTTTTTATTACCTACTTAGTTATTTTCAACTGTTGCTGGGACTTTCACTCCTGTCTTCATGATATAGTATTCACCATTCATGATTGCGTGCGAATATCAGTTATCAACACTCAGTCAACTGTTAAGTCAAGGTTGAATCAATCATTCACTCACTCGTTCAATCCTTCACATCATACTTTATTATTGGACTCCTTAGTGAAAGATCACGCAATAACCTTCCCAATTGTTCGAATTGAGAGTTCTTATGAGAATAAAGTTATCTCAATTGTAAGTCTCAAAACCAAATCAAAATTCGGGTAACATAAGCAAAAAGCTGCATCGAGATCAGTGCAGCAGTTTTGAAGAAAAATTTTAATAGTCTCTCAGATGATCAGATGACTCCATTTGAAAGCATCACGTGCTGATAGAATTTAAAGTAAGTAAGTAATTGTCAGAACTCAGAAGTCACACTACTACAATGTAAAGTATTTTGAAAATATTCGTATTCCACTCCTTCATTTGTTTGAAAAATTCATCTGCTCGATAATTTAAAAAAAGCAATGGATAAATAATAAAAAAAGTATAAAATTAAAATATTTTTGATTTGTCAAAATTAAAAAGGCAAGCCAATGTAAGTGTTCGCAATTAGACTGCGAGTAACTATGTAGTCAGTTCCTTTTTAGTAGATGGGTGTACCTGTACACCCTATTCACCATGTATAGCTGCTTTCTATAAAGCATCTATACGGGGTGGAAGGGACACCGACCCTAAAACGCTTACCACTTATTAAGTACATCATTCTGAACCCGGCCACATATAAATTTTTCCTCGGTTATAAAAAAAAACCAGCTGTTTCCTACAAAACTGCAATACCTACATGGTCACAATGTTCGGAACAGCTGATTTTCATTAAATTACCGTTGAAAAATTTCTAAACTAACCGGTACCCGTTTTATCGTTTTTGTCTGGTAACCACGCTAGACATGAACCTAAATTTATAATATCGATATAACATAATTAACTATTTCCATACCTACACCACAAAGAAAACACCAAGTTATGTAGAATTTCTGCATCATACGTCGTGTACGTAAACCATTCATTATTCTATTGACGGATCTAATATTTATATTTTCTTCGTACATACTATAAAAGCCGTGACGTATTCATGAATGATTAACTTTTTTTTGTATTCGTACGTCAATTGTTTTACACCCATCGATTAACTATCGCCAATCGGTGTGTGTGACGTCACTTAAACATGGATATTATTGTATTGGTTACGTAAATTGGTATAATTTCATGCTGTTATGTATGTTGGTTGTTGTGATTTTGGTGTTGGACCTCTGAGAGGGAACCGAGGCTAGAAGCTTGGTTATGACAGACAACCAAGTTGCCAGATAAGATGAATAACATAAGATAACATAACATCACTCCTGTAATCCCCGAAGGGAAAGATATATACTTAATAGTACACCCACCTTTCGCCAGTTACGTTAATGGGGCCAGCCCATTGTCATCAACCGGGCACAAATCCAGACTCCGTGGCTGCTACTGACAAAATTCCTGAAGGAAAACCCAATACCTACTACTTTGCCCGACCCGGGAAGCGAACCCAGGACCTCATTCTCCCTGCCGGGTGCTGCGGGTTGTTCAAAAGAGATACCGCAGCCCCGGACACAAAGGGCGATGAAGGAACATGGGTGGGTCTTAGTCAGTAAAAGTCTGACACTCCCTCCCGCTCAGCCCAGAGCGGGAGAAGTCATTTGATGATTTCCCATCCGAAAAAAAAAAAATAAGTTGCAGGAATACAGCCGATCAAAGGCTTGCACCCAGGGGGGGTTGATATCCAGAAAAAATCGAATTCTATTCAGATCTGATAAAATCAATCATCTGCCTAGCCTTTTCCCAACTATGTTGGGGTCGGCTTCCAGTCTAACCGGATGCAGCTGAATACCAGTATTTTACATGGAGCGACTGCCTATCAGACCTCCACAACCCAGTTCGTACTGGGTTGTGGAGGATACTCCTTGGTAAGACTGGTTGTCAGACTTTCGGGCCACTGACTACCTGTAACGACTGTCAAAGATCTACAAATGACAGCCGGGACCAACGGCTTAACGTGCTTTCCGAGGCACGGAGGAAACTCGGTATGTAATGGGTGGTCACCCATCCATGGACCAACCCAGGCAAGCGGCTTAATGAATAAAAATATATATACGCGAATGCTGCTAAACTCTTTACAAGTGACAATTTTATTGTGCAAGGGTGTATCGCCAAATCAACACGCTTACCAGAAAGATTGTTGACCCTACAACACACATAGGTGGAGCGGGATAGGTTGCTATTGGCCAATGGCCACACAAAACGTCTTTGTGTAAAAATGGCGGTTGCAAAAAAAACTGCTATATTTAAAACTACGTAAACGGTCCGTCAACTCATCATCGTCATGTCATCTTGTTTAAAAAATAATAACAATAGATCCAGGTATTTTGGCATTCAGCCTAGGAGGTAAGCCAACAATACACCGTGTCTATTAGTTTCAACTAAAAATATAAAAATTAATAATGTACCTAGTCTATTACCGGCTCAACACCTGGGCTTTTGGCTAGTAAGAAAAGCTTGAATCATCTACGGAAATGTCACAAAATATTTTCGTAAAGAAAATAAAAAAAACCAAGTGAATGGATTAAGATTTTATCTGAAATACTTACCTATCGGTTTCCTTGTCTGTGTTTCTTGAGTATAAATAATTAAAGTCATTCTCTGTCATAGCCCATTTCGGGCTGCAAAATAATTAGTTAGTAGTTCCGTTTTGCATGAAAAACCATAATGACGCAATCTTTGTAGATCAGTATTGGTTGAAATTAATTTAATCAGATCCGTCTAAAACGTGCGAAAGCGAAAGAAGTTATTTTTTAAATCACCACCATATTCGGCCTAGATTTTTAACAATTATGTTGAGGTATGCTTCCCGCTTCGTGCCTGTTACGAAGTATTAGCCTGCATCATCCCACCACTGAGCAAATGCACCATGAATTCCAGGTCTTTCGTTCCAGGCCTAATGTAAACGTCTTAACGTACTTACCGAGGCACGGAGGAAAATCGGTTTGTAATGGGTGGTCACCCATCCACGGACCAACCTAGGCAAGCACGGCTTAACCTAAAGATCGACCCGCGGCTGTTATTATTTAGCCCGGATCTCTTCTTCTAAGAGTCAAAGTCAAAATTGTTTCAATTAGGCCATTATAAGGTTCTTCTGTGAGTTGTGATGTGACTCATCCTAAAAATATTTTGGAAAACAATTAATGGCTGCTTGCTGGCACCCATTACTTATTCCGGTTTTGAATAGTTGTCTTTTTGTCGCCGTGAGAGGGCGTAGCGGTCACCAACCTGCCTACCCACTGCTTACTCACCAGGTAAGGGCAACGCCATCTTTTTGGGGAAAAGCCATAACTTTGACGTGTGGACAGCTGTAATTATAAGTATGACGGTCAGTGCTTCTTCTTAAATTCCGTTTTTTTTGGGAGAGTCCATGATAGCCGTCTGTTACTGCGAGAATTTCACGTCTGGTCCACGTTTCTTTCGTTTCAACAGTAAGAGCAAAACAATAATGATGTCATATCATAGTTATTAGATACCTAGGTTGTCTAGAAGGTACACCATCAGTGATAATCGCCGCCATTGTAACCATAGAATTAGCAATGTTGTAAAAAAGATCCATTAATTTTATTTCTCACAGGCCTACTTACCATAGCACTTAAAACGTCGACAAAAGGTGCACGGTTCGGGTTGGTCTTTGCCTATGGAGAAGAAACTCCATGGCTACTCTATTGGTGTACAACAAACATTATATTCTATCTATCTATGTATCTGTGTAGTCAGAAATTTTGACACGGACCAGGCTGGCCAAAGTCAGTCTCCCGATAAAGTTCACTCCAAAATGCTACATCACATTTATCCATGACAAAAAAAAAAAAAAATGTTTTATTTTATTCTATAAAGCGATCCGTTTTGGTCGGCCACACAGACGCAGTGTGAGGTTAGCTTAGCTATGACATTTTACCCCCCAAAGTCACCAAAAGACGTATCGCAATAAAAAGGCGTTCTCACTGAGAGTTAAGAAGCAGCCAATCACAGAGCCCCGTTTCTTTCGCGTGCGCTGCACTGGCCAAGGTCAGGCGCAGGTAGACTGCGAACAAATCACGGAGCGCAAAGATTAAGTGCTTTCACTGATAATCGCGCAGAGGAGACGAATGGTTTGTTGTTATGTTTTAGGATTGATGCCCTAAAACAGTCTTCCTTGAGGATTGGTAAGAACTAGCATCGAATGGAGACCGTTGGAAAGATAACGCAGGCCTTTGCCCGACCCCGAAACGCTTACTACATTCAGTACATCATTTTGAACCATAGAAATTATTCATCGGTTTTTTTTTGTAAATCAGCCGTTCCATACATTTTGACCGAGAAGGTATTGCCATTTTTGTAGGAAAGAGCAGATTATTATTTAAATTACCTATGAAAATTATCTATGTTGGGGGATTCGGAATGATGTAAGTAAGTACTGAATACGTGGTAAGAGTTGGTGTCCCTTCCAGCCTGTATAAAAATTTGTCACGTAGGTAGTACTTTCAAGACCAATAAGATTTACGACCAACTGGATCTCAAACATATTATCCAACCTTAAAAAAATATTAAAAGTACGTGTGACACAGCTAATCAAAAAGTGGATCAGACCGATTTGTTTGATGACCAGTTTTGCTTATCGCTTTTTTGTTTGGCTTTTAAAACACGTTCGTATTTTTCCATTTTGGGAGTCTGAAAAACCCAATGTCCAGCAGATCGCTATAAATAACATAATGTTAATCTGTCTATATGGGCTATTTTAAGAGCAAAACCGCAAACCTTTTATAGATAGCTTTTTTAAAGTTCTGACTATACAAAATATACCACGGGTAGTGTGACGTAATGGAAAAAAATACCTAAACCGCAAAAAACCTAACATTTAGGCACAAAACCTGACCAGGCAACCATGTTTTATGAACTTGCAGATTGGCCCCGCCCACATTCATCGACTCACCTGTCGGGTCAATGACCTCAGAAGTAGGTGATACCATAATAATATTAACTTTTTGTCCGTCTGACTGTCTGCCATCGGGAACGACTATATCGATGACAATCATGTTTCAATTTGGATGTTTATGAATAGCTCTGACGTCACACATGTCAATGGGTTTGACACTTTCGCTGATATGGAGACGTTCCAAAATCATAATTAATGTTGTATTAATAGGTTGTGAGTAATATGTCATGTCGATATTATTAAAATTAGTTTAGTTTTGTCTTCGGCAGACAATGGTCAATTTCCTCCCCGGTAGTGTCCTAAATGGCTACTAAAACCGTATTTCACCACATAAATTTACACGATCAGAAGAAACTATTGTCATCAAACGGTCACAAATTCCTACTCCGTGGCTGCTACTGAGAAATCTCTGATGGAAACAACCCAATAATACCTTCCCCGACCTAAGTACAGAACCCAGGATCTCATTGGCATGATATTGTAAATCTATTTCAATATTTCAATTGACTCCCCAAGAATTCAGCCATGTTATCAATTGTAATACACAAAGACAATGGAATGGTCAATGTAAGCACCGGTGCATCACCCTCGTAAAATGTAATGGAGAATTCCGTACCAGTTGCAGAAAGACAATCGGAAAAACCCTAATGGGTACAGTTAATAATAATTGGAGGCTGGATCAAGGGCTTGATTCAGAAAGCAGTACTTCTGGACACGGCTCGTATTGTTAGGAGGTTCCTCTCTCAAGAGCCCTGACCGCCGGTAGCTCGGACCCTGTTCTCGGTGCCGGTGGGCTACTATTTTTTATATTTTTAAATGTTGTTATATGTTTTTTGTAAGAAATATTTAAAAATGTAAACAATAAGAAGAAAAAATTAATAAAAGAAATAACAATAATAAATTCAACACAGAAACAGTGAAACCCGATATGAAACTCGGTATATAATCATACCGAGTTTCCTCCGTGCCTCGGAATGGTCCCGGCTGTCATTTGTAGATCTCTGACAGTCGGTACAGGTAGTCAGTGGCCCAAAAGTCTGATAACCAGTATTACAAAAGATTATAGTAGTACCCAGTACTATCAAGATTATGGAGGTCAGATAGGCAGTCGCTCCATGTAAAATACTGGTATTCAGCTGCATCCGGTTAGACTAGAAGCCGACCCAATATAGTTGGGAAAAGGCTAAGCTGACGATGATGAAACACTGCCATATTAATAATTGTAGGTGAAAAAACTCACGTGTTAATAATATGTAGAATGCAGAATTTCACCTAATTACGAATCGTCTTTGAAGTCCGGGACTGCAAATTCAGAACGAAGAAACAAGAACATTGAGTCTAGACGGGCATAAGATAGTCACCAAATCTCTGGTCTGGTCCTGTGGAAAGGAGGGTACCCTGCAAGACTGTTGCATTCTGTAAGTCGCACGAGAACCCGGAAATAGAATAAATAGTACAAAAAATAATATTGGTTTCGTTACCCACAACGACCTTTGTCACCGTGGGAAAACACAAATCACCCATTATTTTTGTACTTTCACCTCTAATTTGCATAACTTTAAGTTATTTATATGAGACACATGTTGTTGTTTTGGTACGATAAAGTTCCCCACTCAATAAATCGGTTTGGAGAAATTTCCAGTTTGTTTATTTTTAAATATTTATTTTATAATGGCCTCGGGTGGTTCCGTTAAATCGGATTTGCCGAGTGTGGTCCGAAATGCCGGTTTCTTGCGACGTCAATGGTCACCCTTAGATGGTTCTGAATCGCAAATGATTTTACGTTGACGGGATGATATAGTTCGATGCCTTTGTATCTTGTTGTTGATAGCCGTTTAAGGGCTAAGAGTCAAGAAGCAATGGAGAAATTTAAAACAAGTGACAATCGGGTGAGGTCTAAGATTTTTAAGAACTGCAGTAGATTCACAAAGAGATCAGGCCTCTTTGTTTTTTTTTTACCGATTTCAAAAAAAGGAGGGGTTCCCAATTCGGTTGTATTTTTTTTGTGTTTGTTACCTCATATCTCCGTCATTTATGAACCGATTTGAAAACTTATTTTAACTGAAATTTTATCAAAATCGGTTCAGTAGTTTGGTTTTTAAATCAAAATATCTGGCGAAAATATGTTATCCAAGTAAAAGAAATTGTGAAATTGATACTTGACAAGGCTTTGTGTTTGAAATGATACCTAAATATGGTAAAAAAAAAACTATTTTGCAAAAAATAACCAACTTCCAAAAAACACAAAAACATGGAAAATAACTTTACTTTCGGAAGTCGATGGCAAAAAAAGTCAATGAAACAAACAAAGTCACCGACTTTGTTTCTTCTGTATCGTGGGTGCATTTACAAACATTTAATCTCACATACACAAACAGACCCGGAACAACTACCTGTACGTTACCTCTACCTGATTAGAACCGTGCTATCAGTCACCTCCAACCTCCACAGCGCCCAGACAAGATTGCATTCTATAAGCGATTGCGATGTTGGTTAAGTACCTGTGGAACATGGCATTGGCTAAATGCACAAAGCTTGCGAAGCCAGAAAAAAAAAGTAACTATGCATTAGATTGACATAAGCTATCGAAAAGTGATGTCAATCCTGCTGAAGGGCGTTGTAGAAATACGAAATGCTCTGAAAGCGAGTGATACACTTATAGGCCCTCTGGAATAGGATATTTTGCCGATTTTTAGATAAACTTATAACATAACATCGCGCCTGTAATCCTCGAAGGGTTAGGCAGAGATATATGTTTAAGTCCCATGTAATAGGCGGCGACCCTTTTTTTTTTTTTCCGGATGGGAAATCTTCAAATGACTTCTCCCGCTCTGGGCTGAGCGGGAGGGAGTATCAGACTTTTACTGACTAAAACCCACCCATGTTCCTTCATCGCCCTTTGTGTTCCGGGGCCGCGGTATCTCTTTCGAACAACCCGCAGCACCCGGCAGGCATCGGCCCTTGCGGGCCCCTTCCCTATGCTGACATCTCTTTGAGGCGCGCGTGGAACACGAACGCGCCGTCGACACGGCCTGTCGTCCTAAGACGGAGGGACGGCGAACTAGCCCTTAGACGGCGACCCTACTGCCATCAACCGGACACAAATCCATACTCCGTGGCTGCTACTGAGAAATTCCCAACTACCCAATAACGCTTTACCCGACCCGGGAATCGAACCCAGGACCTCGTGTTTATTAGTCGCCCTTGCGAGCACTAGACCAAATAGGCAGTTATGAACTTATAAATGACTAAATAATCTGAAATTTCATTAATAATTATTGTAGGAGCCAATGTTGTAGGCACCGTACACTATCACTTTTAAGTATGGCTCAGTTGAGTGGTTGAGTTGTGAGATGCCGAAAACCCCAGAGTCACGATATAAGTTTATTAGTATAAGTTACACTAAGGTTAAGTTGGATGCTTATCCGTGGGCAGCTATGTGTCAACTCAATATTGTTATTATAAATATTAATAAAATAAAGTCGCCAAAAATAGGTCGCGGCGTAAGCATATTTGCCTGTACGTGAACCATACAATGATTACTGATGTAAATTAATCAGAAATCTCCAATGACGAGATCTTTTGTTTACAAGTGAGACTATCGTGAAACCGTCATTTGTCGTCATCGAAGACTACGGTCGTCAACCTCGGTGGCAACTTTGTAGAGGGACTGTGACGGTCTGCAACTTATGGAAGATACTTTAGTGTAAGAAGTCAGATACTTTGCTTCAAAGAGAAATACTAGGGAGTTATAAGGGTAATGGAGCATTGGTGTAGTACCAATAAAATACCTTTAATGTGGTGAGGCATTACTCAAAGTTTCAAGTTTTGCTCTCGTGTAAAAGCCACCGCCAGGTAGAGTAACCAAGCGAGTAGCCATTTAATGGAACCCGTAAAAGTAATAAACCGCAAAGTTTCCAAGAGGGCAACAAAATCGCTGAGCATTTTTTTTTTGTTGAAAATTGGTATAATTATAATAATTTAGTTTACACCTGAGCCTTCTCTGTGATTATAACCTGTTTTCTTTTACTTATCCACTTCTATTTAAACTTCAACGGAGGTCCAACTGTGCACCACTAATATTTTTCATCTCTAGTAGGTATTTTATTCGCAAACTTTTTCTTTGCCCAAGTAAATAGAGTGCGACATATAATTTTTTTTGAAAAATAATCACACTGTATACAAAATTCTAATCATTTTCTTACATATTTGTTTGTACTTGTACTCCCGAGTTCACGGAGGGTCGACCACTTTTCAATCTTATTACTTACGGCATAAGGCACAAAACATCGTGCTAGTGAAGTGTTACTAACATAGTTTTAAGTTTCTTATACTAACACTAATGTTATTCATGTTATTTTTGTATGTATATTTAGGTTGAGGTATTTATTACCTTCTTCTTCTCTTGGGACTTGTTACGAGAAAAAAAAAAAAAAAAAAAAAAATCAGGCCCTCGGTGAACTCGGGAGTACCTAAAAAACGATTTTCTTTGCTAACCATACTTTTCTAACAAAACACAAGTTGCATACAACCGCGGGAAGTGGAGTGATGATTGTGTGCAAATTAACTGCATGTATAAGTTAATTAGTAATGTTTCTTAAGCAAAATAATCCATATATGTGGTGACAGGTGGAATGGTACACGAGTGGTTGACGTGGTATTGACAAATTAATTGTCAACTTGATGATATGTATGGGCATAATTATGATAAGCTGAGATGGTAATTCGTCATTTGGTTGGAGTTCCTCGGACCCAAACAAAGCGCTATGCTTCCACAATTCGCTCGTTTGCGACAAGGATGACATAACTCAAAAATTTAGATTTTTCGATGTTGTTTGTAGTTGAATATAAAATTAAGGAAAGCAAGTATTAAATTAAGTAACGAAATACGTAAAATAAACCTTTAATCTTTTGATAAAAAGTTTCTCTATGCAAAAAAAAAATATTGGCAATATACTGAAAATATTTTTTTGAACTTACAAAAAAGCTGTCCTGTGTTTCTTATTTTTCGAGTTATGTCATTATTGTTGCAAACAAACGGATTATTGTTCGAATCGCCAGTTTGTAGAATTCACTGCTTCTCTGTTCCCTGATCATTATAATATGGGTCTATTCAAGGTTCGAGTGAATCGGTTTCTTCTAGGCAAGCGCGCTCCACCCTAGGCCGCATCATCGCTTCACATCAGGCGAGTGGCGGCCGAACGCAAGCCTATTTTGTATTAAAACAAGATTGTTTGTTTGAAATGGGGCTGGTAAGTGTTTTTATCTCAGGTGTTGATTCTTTTTAAATACTGATACTGTTAGCTTGCGTCATCCCACTGCTGGGCAAAGGCCTCTCCCCATGACTTCCAGTTGCTCCGATCCAGGCCTAATGTGGACCACTGGTAGGTGGTTTTAGGGAGCTCGTCCCGTCATCTTCTAAATACAATACTTTTTTTTAAAATACAATGTACAAAACAACACATCACGATTGTTATCCCGGATGGGATAGGCAAAGTCAGGGGGCAAATATGCCATTTCCAATTCGTAGCAGGTGGCGTTCTGTAGTTTCTGCCTACCCCATAAGAAAAAGGCATCAGTTTATTTATTTATTAAAACTTTATGCACAAGAAAAAACTGTACAAAGGCGGACTTAATGCCTTGGGCATTTTCTACCAGTCTACCTTAGGGTGAAGCAGAGATAATACACAGTAGGTACAATAACAGAAAAGAAAAAACTAGAAAATATTTATAAAAAAATATATCTGTAATAATAAATACTTATATATACATAAAACAAAATATATAAAGTGAAGAGAGATAACAAGAAAAACTACTGCAACTTATTTCTGAGACGTATCTGCCAACTTCTCGTGTATATTTATTTATTTATTAAAACTTTATGCACAAGTAAAAAAACTGTACAAAGGCGGACTTAATGCCTTGGGCATTTTCTACCAGTCTACCTTAGGGTGATGCAGAGATAATACACAGTAGGTGCAATAACAAAACGGAAAACACTAGAAAATATTTATAAAACATATATAGATATAATAAATACTTATATACATACATAAAACAAAATATATAAAGTGAAGAGAGATAACAAGAAAAACTACTGCAACTTATTTCTGAGACGAATCTGCCAACTTCTTGTGTATATGCTCTCGAGCTTTCATTTTGAAAGTGAACCGACTGGTCACCGTCCTAATACTCTGAGGGAGCGCATTCCAAAGGAAGACCGTCTGGACAAAGAAAGAAGATTTGATAAAACCAGAGCGATGAGACGGACATCGTAGAAGACGGCTATTAGCGGACCGAAGGTTCTTGTTTTGGTTGTTTATGTATGCTATTAAAAAAAAAAATTGCCTCTTTAAACTGCAATGAAGCAGTTTATTGACGTTCAAAACTATTCTGTGTCTGAGAGCGACATAACTACCACCGTTTGTCGGAAGACGAAAGAGGTCACCTGAAATCGGAGCGAACCTAAAGGTGACACACGCACTAGTAATCAATATGACAATCATTTTGTAACTGATGCCTTTCAAGGAGAAATCGCGGTCGGACCCTCTGTGGCCTATCACGTAACTATTCAATTACCACCGCGGTGTTTTAATTACTGTTATATAATAATTAATAGATACCTTAGATGGACGCGTTACGTTTTATTATTCTTTGAAAGGATAACGATTAAGTCACCTAGCATTATCATAATATTCAGCCTATAACGTTCCCTCATCCATGTGCCACATCCATACATGTTTGGGAAGATTCAGCGCTATCAAGCATTCCGAAAAATACTTCCTTACATTTATGCTCGCCTAGTAGATACAACACGTTTAGTATCCTTCCCCGGTAAATAGAGGCGCTGATGGCTAAACTTGTCTGAGCGATAATTTCTCACATCTATGCGAACCTGGTACCGACAGCGCGTGGAGTTTTTCCCCTCAGTCCATAGAGGCGCTGCTGGTATGGGGAAGCTTCTATGTTAGCGGCACTTTCTCACGCTCATGCCCGCCTAGTACTATCGATCCGTAAAACCGCTTCTCGTAAAGGAACATCCAACAAGTGTCAAAAACAAAAACATTTCTGTTTTATTCGGCTACCGTATCTAACCAAGGACTGAGATTCAATAGCCATTATTAAAATTAAAATTAAATATTCTGATAAGTTTATTACGTAATAGAAATCTTTATTTATTTGAATGTTAAAAGTTTGTCGGACATCAAAAATATGAATTTCGGCAAAATGGAACGTAACCGGGGTAAGGGGTGTAAAGGACAACGTTTGGCGCATGCGCGAAACCGTCAAAAGTGCATTTGTGTTGAGTCACACGACGGAGGTTAAAATTATCAAAAGTGTTTCGATAAATTTACCACCAGATAAGTTTGAAGTGAATCTAGCTATGGCTCCTGTAATCGAGCCGAAGAGGCGTGTGAAATCAATAAAGAAACCCAGTGACAACAAGATAACAAAATCAAAGAAACCGAAGAAGGGAGACAAACAATTCTCGCGAGCATATATCAACAAATTGGTGAAGAAAGTGTTGAAGAGGAGGGCTAACTCGAATGATTCTGTGCATCTGATCTACAAGACGTACCGCAGGATGGTGAAGATGGCTTGCGAAATGGTGGCGCGTCGTCATAGAAGGATCACCATGCGCGAGGCACAACTTGCTATGGCTAGGCTGATTCCTCGGGAGGTCGCTATGAACGCCATCCGGGAGTTTCGTCAGCAGCCAGGAGAGGAGGCACTCCCAGGAGCCGTGGCGTCCCCTGGCGCTTAGGCCGAAGTTGAAATGGCAATAGTGTGTCGTGTAGTGATTTGGTTTCTGTAGTTAGTTACCCTGGAGTAAATGCTTAGATTGCAACGGGAGTGTTGTTTTATTTGTGTACAGGTTTTCATAAAAAAGAGAATCCGAATTTTACCGACGTGACTGAACGCGGTCCTAACCGGGTTCAAGAACAATGTTGATATTCCATAGCAATATTGACGCTGATAACTTTTGAGCGCAGTTTACATGGCACTACTCGAGTTCAATTCGCCCTTATTAATTATCGTCTTTATTTTGGCGCCCAACATTTTAAATAGTAATCTATTTTAGAATCTAATTTAGAAAGCTTATTAGACAAACATGTAAGTACATGTATTAAAATTTTAGAGATTAAAAATCAACATTGAAAATGTCATATTCAAAAATTTCATTACATTTGCTAGGCGATTGATTAAATTTAACTGATTTGGTAGTTAATAGTTACTCCGGGTAATCATATATTATAATACAATAATGTAATGTACCTACAGCAGTATATTATGAAGATTTCTTTGCATTTTATTGGTTTGATGATCGATATGCTCATGTAAGATAATGTTTTCATTTCATATAGAGCCTGACTGCCTCACTAGTGTAGTGGTTGCGAGCGCTACTGTTTAGCACGAGGTCCTGGCTTCGATTCCCAGGTCGGGCAAAGTGCTATTGGGTTTTTCCATCAGGAAGTTTTGAATTTGTGCCCGGTTAATGGCAATAGGCTTACCCCTATTACATGGGACTTAAACGTAACTGTCGAAATGTGGGTACACCACTGCCTAACCCAACGGGGATTACCGGCGTGATGTTATGTAACTTTAGCACAGTAATTAAACATGTTTGTTGATTAAGATTACATATTAGGTACCTAGTGTGTATGTCTTTGAATCTATGGTTCTTGGACACCCTGCATGTTGGTGCCTCACGATGTTTACCTTCACTTCTTGGAGAGCGTCGCTGCTCTCAATTCATAAGATTCGAAACCACGACCAACGTCATACAAGTTCTATTAAGTCGGGGCCGTTACCACAGGGCAAAGCTCGTCTTTCGATCAAAGAAAACAAAGCTTATAGTCCGATTTAACTTGACTTTCAATAAAATATAAAACCCAGGTACATATCGGATGTCAGAGAAGAAAATCTAGCAAGTTCTTGATCTTGATTGACTCGCAGTTAGCGTTAATGATATAATTACTCACGTGTGAATTGTTATCGTCATCTGCCTAGCCTCTTCCCAACTATTTTGGGGCCTGCTTCCAGTCTAACCGGATGCAGCTAAATACCAGTATTTTACATGGAGCGACTGCCTATCTGATCTCCACAACCCAGTTAGTCCTGGGTCCGATATCCCTCGGTAAGACTGGTTGTCAGACTTTCGCGACACTGACTGCCTGTAACGAATGTCAAAGATCAACAATTGACAGCCGGGACAAACGGTTTAACGTGCTTTCGGAGGCACAAGGGAAACTCGGTATTTAATGGGTGGTCACCCATCCACAGATCAACCTAGGCAAGCGCGGCTTAACCTGAAGATTGACTTGATCAATTGTTATTTTTTAGCCACGAGCTCCTCACGTGTCTATTGTATAGTCGTTAATATATACATATAATTAAAACCTATTCCTACCTACAGTACTACTGGTGTTAATTGCGTAATGGCTTTTGACAAGAGGCATAACAACCTCTGCAGTGCAATGTAAAACATTTGCTAATTATACAGCAACGCCGACTGTCGCTGAAAACCAGAGCTCTGCCACTGTCTTTTTTTTTGTGTTTGAAATCATCAAATGACCTCTCCCGCTCTGGGTGCAGCGGGAGGGCGTGTCAGACTCTTACTGAGTAAAACCCACCCGTGTTCCTTCACTTGCCTGTGCCAAGGTGCCAAGGGCCACGGTTACTCTTTCGAACAAATCCGCAACCCTGGCAGGCATCGGTCCTAATGGACCCCGTCAGTTTGTGCTGATATCTCTTTGAGGCGCGCGTGGAACACAACGCGCTATCGACCCGGGCCTGTTTTTAAAGATTTTAAATAACAGCAATAAAACTGTTTCTTTCTAAAATAGATTTCATTTTATTGTCATGGAGCACCGGAAATATTGAAACAGTAAGTATACATATAGGTACAAATTAAAATGAAAATCGTCAAAGTTTTATTTATTTGACAACTACGAGTACTTAATAAAATTCTAGTGAGCGTGTGTTAGACGACTCGACAGATTATAATGTTTTATATGTACTTAATTAGTGTGTCACCTGGATGGGTCTTAGCTATAGTTTCATCCGGTAGATGGCGCTGTCGTCGACAACCAGAAAGAGAATAATTGCTGTAGCTACCTGTTTTTACTTCACAGGCAGGTACGCAAAATTAGGGAAACACTGAAAATGCAGGAAAACTGACACGACAAAGCCCGTCGGTTCTGTTAGGCCTCTTATAAAATTGCAGAGATAAGGATATAGGTGTAAAATATGGTACTCAATGGGCATCAGGTACCCAGGAATAGAAAACCCCCCTGTCAACATTCACAAGTACATATTCATAGATTTAGATAGGTACGTATTACAAAAACATGGAAATTTATGATAATCGACAAGTAATTAAAAACCGCACTGCTCACCTGAAAAAACACTAATAAAACACTAAAATAATTACCACGTTTATTAATTACTAGCTAATGCCAGCGGCTTCGCCCGCGTGTAGTTCGATAATTGACCTACGGGATCGTCCTACCGGGACGAAAAGTAGCCTATGTGCTATTCCAAACTATAATCTATCTCTGTGCCAAATTTCATCCAGATCCGTTCAGCCGTTCTGGCCTGATTGAGTAACAAACATCCATCCATCCATCCATCCAAACTTTCGCATTTATAATATTAGTATAGATTACGTAAAGACTCAGGATCCTACATTTTCTTGCTTCGTAAGGATGAATCTGCATAAAATGTAACATGTGAGGTCTTTAATCACGGTGTATACTTCTTGGTAGAGGATTAACCCCTGGTCTCCTAGTGTTAAAGGGTTAAGTAGAGGATGAGGTAAAAATATCATCTTTATAGCATGTCTTCTATACCTTTACTTTCGGAAGTCGGTAACAAAAAAATAAAAACTTTTTTGCAAAAAAAAAACCGACTTCCACAAAAAAACACAAAAAGTGGAAAAAATACAGACTTCCGAAAGTAAAGTTATTTTCCACTTTTTGTGTTTTTTTTTGGAAGTCGGTTTTTTTTTGCAAAAAAAGTTTTTATATTACCCTTTTTAGTTATCGTATCACACACAAATCCTTGTCAAGTATCAATTTCGCAATTTCTTTTACTTGGTTGACATTTTTTGGTTGATTTCAATACCAAACTGCTGTACCGATTTTGATGAAATTTCTATGGGACCAATCGGGAAGTAAATCCATTCAGATAAAAGAAGAATTTTTCAAATCGGTTCATAAATGACGGAGATATGAAACACAAAAAAAAAACATACAACGGAATTGAGAACCTCCTCCTTTTTTTGAAGTCGGTTAAAAAGTCAGTCTTCTTCTTAGCGTGTCGATGACAATTTAGATCGAGTCTCATCGTTTGTGGGCAACACCACATTTACACTCCAGGGCAGAGTCATCTATGAAACTCCACCTGAACAGGTTTTCCTTGCTTCGGCCAACCTGTCCGGAGTCTATTGTCCAGCCATATGTCTATCTTTTTTGGCATTACGAAACCAGCGAGATAGACAAACGACTTTTCGAAATCGAAATCGAATCGAAGTGTTGTGTATACGGTGGCAGGTCCAGATTTTCAGCAAGTGGCACAAATGGGTTTGGTAGGAAAATACTTTCTCGACACAGCTTCAGTCTATCTTTATAGCGTTTGCCAGTGAGCGGAGACACACACTTTAAAAGCTGTTACGGCTTTCAGCCTTTGCGGCAAAGTCAGTGTAAACAAACTAAAGTCACCAACTTCCAGAAATAAAGCTATTTTCCACTTTTTAGAGTTTTTTTTTTGGAAGTCGGTTGTTTAAAAAAAATATAGTGTTGTTTTGAATACGAGTTCCGACGCAGAACTAACGCAGCAGAAACTGCTCGCAATATGAATGCTGCGTTTGGAGAGGAGACTGCTGATGAACGCACCGTGCGGTTTTGGTTTGAACGCTTTCGTAATGGGAACTTCGACTTGAAGAACGAACCACGTGGAAGACCCCACACACACACCCCACACACACACCCCACACACAGGTGAATAACGCTGAATTGAAGGAGATGTCGGAAGCCGATCCGAATCAAACTACCCAGGAATTAGCAGCATGGTTTAACGTTGCGCTGCCTTGTTGAATCAGTACAGAAATGAAGGAAAATTGAATCGAATTGCGACATGTGACGAAAAGTGGATTCTTTACGATAACAGTAAGCGTAAAATGTAATGGTTGATCCCAGGTCAAACGCTGCAACAGTGCCCTAAAGCAAATAAAAAGGCAATGGTAACTATTTGGTGGTCTCTTCATGGTGATATTCACTATAGCTTTCTCAGGTCTGGTCAAGCAATATCAACAGATGATGCATGCAGATTTGTTTAATGGGCCGAACTTCGAACAATGATGGCGAAACTGGAAGTGAAACAGCGGGACTGTTTCACTTCCAGTTCCACTCGTGAATCGATCTTCACCATTATTGCTCCATGATAAGGCAACACCTCACACTGCTCGGGACACCGTTGTAACTCTACAGGAGCTGCAATTAGAAACCATACTTCATCTTCCGTACTCGCCAGATCTTGCTCCAACTGAATACCATTTTTTACGTGGTAAAAAATTTTCCTTCCAGGAGGCAGTACAAAATGCTTTCACACAGTTTGTCGAATCTAGATCCCCAGAGTTCTATCGCAAAGGCATAAATGAACTTCCGATTAGATGGCAGCAATGTATAGATAATGAGGGTGAATATTTTGATTAAATAAATATGTTACATCTCGGAAAAAAAAACGAGTTTTAACTTTGCAGTATACATCGGCAATTTCATACTTTAACCCTTAGTTAGTAACTTCCAAGGGACGACGACCTATTTACCGGGGTTTTCCTACTTTGAATCCAACGTGGCAGATATAAATAGCTATTGTATCCACTTATAATTTACTAGTTAGTGGAAGATTTTGCGTCAGAATTGCATCGTTAAAACACTGAGTGCAAAGTGACCTCATGTGGACAAATTAATGTATTTAGTCTTGAGTCATTGTGTTACGGGGAAGCTAAGGGTAATAAATATTTGTATTATGATGATGTTAATAGTTCAGTTTTCTTGTTCAGTCTTCTCTTGATTCTCTTGAGTGCTTATTTCTTACTTTCTCTTACCTGTCTACTGTCTCTTGTGCTTCTCTTATATCATCAGTGAAAACTTTTAATTGGCCTTCTTTCACTAACTGATAACTATCTGTATCCTAGCTGTAAGTTTTCTTAGGAAATAAAATAAAATAAAATAGCTTGTTGTCATGTAATGGTTTGCGGGTCTTTGGATTGCTAGGTAATCTATTTTCCGCTACGTACTATTTAGAACATTTGAAAGGATAAGGGAACTTTGTATGATTTTTAGGAATGTTATTAAAAATTTGAACCGGCAAGCTTAACGCCCTCAGGCTAGGTGGAGCGACGATCTCCGCAGGGTGGCTGGTAGCTGGATGAGAGTTGCTGGGAATAAAGCCACGTTGCCTCCAATTTGAGAGGCCTGTATCCGGCAGTGGACTGAGCTACAAGCTGATGATGGTCCTCTTTAAACATCATGGTTCTCTGCTCTTGTTACCTACATAATTATAACATACTAGATTTTGCTCGCAACTACGTACGTGGTACTTAGAATCTAGTAAAAAATAACGGAAAGAGATCATTTCCATCGGTCAAATGTAGCCTATATTTTAAGTTAGGCATCTAGTAGTAGACCGGAGAAAACTGCGTTCAAATCCATGCAGAAGTTTTGGCGTGATGCGCGTACAAACATACAGATAGAAAGACAGACATACAAAAATTCTAAAAACTGTTGTTTTGGCTTCTGTTGCCTATAAAGAACCCTTTTTTTTCAATATCTTCAATGTACAGACATCATGTTATAATATTATTATATTATACGGGGTGGAAGGGACGCCGACGCGAAAACGGAAACCACATACTCAGTACATCATTCTGAACCCACCACATAGAAATTTTTCGTCGGTTATTAAAAAAAAACAGCTGTTTCCTACAAAAGTGCAATACCTACACCGTCAAAATGTACGGAACAGCTGATTTTGTTTTTATAACCGACGAAAAATTTCTATGTGGGGGGGGTTCAGAATGAGGTAAGTACTGAGTAAGTGCTTTCCTTTTTCGCGTCGGTGTCCCTTCCACCCCGTATGTATTATATAGAAGATGTATATAGATTTGTATAATATGCTTTATCTGTGTATGCATATTATTAAGTATTAGGAATACCAAAGACTACCTGCAGTATTGTCTCTCCGTCTTTCTGTAGTCTCTGCAGAGGTTGTGTTTAAAAAATCGCTTTTAGTGACAAGACCGCGCAATTGTGTCACCCTATGTGAAATGTTAGCTTTTATAAATATTATTTGTGTGGTGTACATAATAAAGAATGTTCTATTATGTTCTCCATTTTATGGTGAAAAGGTGGTCGTAGTTGACTTAACATGAAGAGATTTTTTATATAGACTGCCTGCTTGGCGGAGTGTTCGCAAACGCGACACTTGAGCTCCCGAGTCCGATTTCCGGATCGGGTAAAATGTTATTGGGTTTTTCAATCAGGATATTTCTCAGTAGCAGCCACAGAGCCTGGATTTGTGCCCGGTTGTAGAGCGCCCGGTAGCGAAATGTGGGAGTACTATTAGGTACACTGCTGCCTCACCCTTTGCGGAATACAGGCGTGATGATATTATGTAATACTGAATTAAGCTGCCCTTGGGCTGTTAGCGACTGCTATACTATTATCAACAGGTACCTACATGTTCTTTTTTCAGCACATCTGTTTTAGGCACAATTTTTAGAATAGGATACTTACTTTTTTAAACCTGAACAAAAACCCAATTTATCACCAATCCGTCTTTCCCTGGCGTGGTAATTATGGAAATGTCCCAAACCATTCCGTTAGACAGTCCCTGAAAAGTCCATATTTAGCGATGGAACTTTACAAACACAAAATTGAGGAAGCTATAAAAGTCGGCCAGCTCATCGTATGTATTTAGTAGCAGTGTTTTTTTGCTTTCGATATAAAAATAGTTCATTTTACTATCTTCAAAATTGATTGAATTACTAATTTTACTGCTACACCTGTTGATGAGTAGTAAAACTAGCTTATTTTCACCTATAGCCACTTTTGCAGACGTTTAGTGTCTATGAGAGTAGAAGCAGCTGGTACAAATACTATGCCAGAGATTGTGAGCATTTCGATCGCTAGCAGGCAGGCTAGATATAGCTCCAGCGTAACAAGCTGCAGCTGCAGAGAAACTCGTGGCTAAATAGTAACAGTCACCCGGGTCGATCGTCAGGTTAAGCAGCGCTTGCCTGGGTTGGTCCGTGGATGGGTGACCACCCATTACATATCGACTTTCCTCCGTGCCTCTTAAAGCACGGTAAGCCGTTGGTCCCGGCTGTCAATTGTAGATCTTTGACCGTCGTTACAGGTAGTCAGTGGCCCGAAAGTATGACAACCAGTCTTACCAAGGGGTGTATTACCCAGTCCTAACTGGGTTGTGGAGGTCAGACAGGCAGTCGCTCCATGTAAAATACTGGTATTCAGCTGCATCCGGTTAGACTGGAAGCCGACCCCAACATAGTTGGCAAAAGGCTAGGCAGATGATAACCAAGTAGCCTAAACCACCTACCTAAAGTGAATTATGTAAAAAGTGTAACTAACAAAACAAAAATGAAGTGAGAGAGGTTTGACAACGTAACACGAATGCATCCGCAGAGATGGGCAAAGTTTGGGTCCAAGTTGGAGCCAAAGATCGACACAGTGGACGCTTGAGTAAATCACCGTCGAGTAGACCGTGGCGATTTTGGTGTGACGATATGATCTCTCACTTGATAGACATGTTTGGAAGGATAAAGGGAGAGTTTTGATCAGCGATGGGTTATTTAATAGGCTTACAAAAACACTTACTATTAAAATAGTAAGTGTTTTTGTTTTTGTTAGAAAATATAAGGGTGAACCCTTATATTTTCTGGCAGAAATAGCATGTTTTTGTGCACTAAGGTAGTCTTACATAAACAAGTATTTTTATCGAAACCGTCTAGGAAATGAGAAAAGGTTGGTCACCCCTTCGCTTCAATTCAGTCAATCCCAAACCGCAATGTAGCCATGAATCATTCAATCAAGAATATTTAGATAGAAAACGTGGAGAGCTGTTAACATGTCCATTTTATTTTCAGCGGAGATACCTAGTTCAACACTTGCCACCTGCGCTTTCAAAATCTTCTTCTTCATGCCGCTGGCATGACAGTATTCCAATTATGTTGCCCCAAAACTTTGACACCAGCTCGGCTACGTCAGTGACAGCGCAGAGGTCACTGAAGCTTATGTTTTGGGGTAGGTTAGGAGAGGGAGCATAGTTTGTGACACAGCTCCACACCCACACCCCGCTGCTGTTCTGTCGAGGAAGTGGGGCTACCTGATAGAGTACTTAACGATATTTATAACTTAACATGTTAATTTTAGAGAGCTCCTGGTCCAAGAGGTCCTGGGTTCGGTTCCAGGGTCGGGCAAAGCTTAATTGGGTTTTTCCATCAGAAATATCTCAGTAGCAGCCGCGGAGTCTGGGTCTGTGCTCGATTGCTGGCAATAGGCTAGCCCCCTATTACATGGGGCTTTAACATAACTGGCGAAATGTGGGTGTACTACTAGGTTCTCCTCTGCCTAACCCTTCGGGGATTACTGACGTGATGTTATTTATGTTGTTTTTACTTCGTCCAATCTATTGTACCAGGGCTCCAGTTTAATGGAGTGGTATGGTAGGAGTGGTACTCGTGTATTTCAGAAATGTTGTAGGAGACTTCGTAGAAATTTCACAGCATTTAATGCCTGAATTGTAAGTCATACAAATATGCGCATCAAATAAATAAAATTCATTCTGACTCGCATAATTATTATCTCGAGAATAAAACAATGTGTGAGAGCCAAGTTTTCCCTATTACGTTATTTAAATGCAATCGTTAAAGTCCAGAATATTTACAGAAGGTCCACTCCGTTCTGCTGTTAGCGAAAACAGGCTGAAACATATTCTAAAACGATTCTCAATTATCAAATGCTATCAATATTGTTCTCGAATTTGAAAACGACAGATCATGTCTGGCTTCTATATTGTACATATTCTATGAAAACGTTTGCGTAGACGGGGTTATACTGCCTGTTTCTGTTTTCGTACCGTAACATAGAAATCATTTGTACCGATCACGACGTTCTGTCATTGCGATTGACCGTCGGAATTGTGAGCTGATTGGTCATGTCCACTTATTGATGAGACAGATCCATCTCAGTATCTATGCCTAAGTTCCAACTAAACTAGTAAACATCTTAGAATGTTGTAAGTGATGACGAATACTCTAAAGAAAACATAACCTTTAAAAATTTGACTTACCATCGACTCCGCTCCATTTTTTATTCCTCGTTGCTCGTTTACGTTTTTGTCTTCTGTGTTTCTCTTATTCCTAGTGTAAGTAAGTACAGACTTTGATAAATTGTGCAGTCATAATTAATTAAGATGTCCACAGTGATAGGTACACCTGTTTTAACGTTTATTTCTGTAACGTTGTTAATTTGATCGTATCTGTCACCGCTTTCCGGCAGATCTTCCAGAATTTTCGATTAAGTCACAAATTATCGTGTAGTTACCTACACGATAATTTGTCAAGACCTATTTTGTTACCTTTTGCCAAGAATAATTAGTTAACTACTGCGTAATATGGTAGCTAAAAACTGCAACAATGTAGAAACATTGAGTCATTCTATGTGTTGTATGCCAATTCACATAATTAAATTATCTATAACCATGCTTAAAATAAAAATACGTACATGTAGAAAAGGAGAAAAGAATTAAAGGGTGTCAAAAATGTAGAATGTTGCCCAGAAGGCTGGCAGCAATGCCACGTTGGATGGCGATGCTGATTCTTTGACAAAAAAAAAAAAATAGGCCAGCCCTCTGGTCACGGGAATGGCAATAAAGACCCGTTTTTCATTTAGCTCCTTTTGTAGGTCTGCTGGAATTCTCAAGAAATATGCAGTACATTTATCCCGAAAAAGTATTTTTTTCTGCTAAGAAAAATAAATATTATTTGTTGAAGTCCCACGGACCCAAACAAAGCACTTTGCTTCGACATTGCGAACCGCCAGTCTGTGAAATTCACTGCCAGCTTCTCTGTTTCCCGATCATTATAATCTGGATCTATTCAAGGTTCAAGTGAATCGGTTTCTTCTAAGCAAGCGTGCTTCACCCTAGGCCGCATCATCGCATCACACCAGGCGAGTTGCGGCCAAACGCATGGCTATAAAACACAAAAATTGTTTCTAGCTATGTCCGTTATAGATTGAAACCATCCAACCGAATGTGCTCCAAACCGGTTTCATTACAAAGGCGAAGATAGTTTTAAACCACTACAACAAACAATGCATTAGACACTATAGCGTAGTAGCACACGCCGGGTATCCGCTAGTTGAGAATAAAATAAAAAAAACCTTTTTACTGTGTGTAAGTGAACGAAGGGAAACCTTTTCCCAGCTTTGGGTTAGTCCAGGCTAGCCAAAAATATACGGTGTATAAAGTAAGAAGCAGAATTCATAAACTGAGCCACAGAAAACTTCCCAGCATGTCAACAACTCCATATCTCACTACGTAGCTGCGTAGCTACCTACTCTGTTATCTCATGAATGGCGTGACGTAGGGCCAAGCCCCCCGCTTATCAGTACACATGTACTCATGTACGCATGTATGACACCGTATATTAACGCTTACATATTAATAACTAAGTGTTAAACTCAAGTGTGAGTTTTGAGGCTTTGTAAGACCTGTCAATCATTGGAATTTGGTAAATATTAATTAGGAAGGTTTGTCTAAATGAAGTTTTCAGAAATACGAGTATATGCCTTGTCATTTCACGGTAAGATGTGTTTTTTGGTTTTTATTTTCTACGGGAACGTTGGGCGGGCTGTGTGAAAGCTTATATGGCTTGAAAGGGTGTAACAGAACTACTGAGCCGAAGTCTAATATATAAGTATGGAAGAGACATCCAGCTATCCTAAATATGTATATTATACTACTAAGATACTAGCTTATGCCCGTGGCTTCGTCCGCATGAACTTCGGTAAGTGTCCCACAGGATCGCGCTACCGGGATAAAAAGTATCCTATGTTATTTCAGGTTCCGAACTATCTGGATACCTGACTAACTTTCGCATATATGATAAGGAGAGCACCAGAAGAATGCTGATGATGATGAGAATTTTCTGTGTGACCTTACAAAGTGCGTAGCTAAGGAGCCTGGCACGTATCACGACGATGTATGCAAGGAAAAAAGATAACATTCGATACATTTGTAGTTGAACATTGACTTAACAAATGTAACTGTTATAAATTGTTGATTAATGTTTAGTATCATGTAATAATTTGAATCAATATTATATTATGTAATTTATTTAAACTTCATGTTCAAGAGTGGTACATAGGCGGACTTACTGCCACAAGGCATTCTCTACCAGTCAAGCTTTGTGTCAAATAGGATAGCATTGTGATAGAGTACAAAAAAATAAATAAGAAAAAAATACCATTTTGTTAACATAAATTTATATACATAAATAGGTTCATACCACAGATATAGTATCTGTGGTTCATACTAATACACAGACATACAGACTAGCTTATGCCAGCGGCTTCGCCCGCTTAGAGTTGGATAATTGACCCACGGATGAAAAGTAGCCTATGTGCTATTCCAAACTATAATCTATCTCTGTGCAAAATTTCATCCAGATCCGTTCAGCCGTTCTGGCGTGATTGAGTAACAAACATCCATCCATCCATCCATCCATCCATCCATCCATCCATCCATCCATCCATCCATCCAAACTTTCACATTTATAATATTAGTATAGATAAAATAAACTAATACATATTAAAATAATTTAATGATCTGATAGATCAGATACAATTTGCAGTGCCCTTACAAGGTGCATGTCTTAATACTGTATCATGAAATTTTAATGCCTGCCTACTAACCAGTGACACACGTGTTAGTAAATAAATAAATAACCCGCCTTTCAGGCGCCAGTCATTACCCTCAGTTATTTTAGTTTCTATTAACAGCAACCCTCAGGCATCTTTATGAATTCTTCAAAGCAAGATAGTCTAGTCCACGCATCAGTGGTACCATCACCATTCTCCAGCCCTTAACCCAATTTATTTGGGGTCGGCGCAGCATGTCTTCTTCTTCCATACTTCGCTATTACTCGTCATCACAGCAGTTACCTCCTTTCTAACCATATCATCCTTCACACAGTCCATCCATAGTTTCTGTCTTCCTCTAATCTTAAAGCCAAGGTAATAAAAACCAGTATAAGCTGGCCTCTTATACCATTCAAGCTCCGTACTTCGCTAGGCCACAAAATTAACCAGAGTGGCGGAAACCGCCCAGTAAATCTGACGCAATGGAACTATGTATTCTCTTGGTATATATTTTATCAGTAGAGGAAAGAAACCAGTGATAAGAAAATCATACTATTTGTACGTTTGTCGTGTTATTTACATTTAGAGATATTTTAGTCAGTGTGAGGTTATATTTATACTGATAGAGGCATTGACTTGACTCAGTACTGTTAAAAATAAGCTACAAGTAATAATTCACGCATGATAGTTCATAAGGAGGCTCTTATCGTATAGGTTGTTGCTTTATATAAAATATATATTATTATTAAAATATATATTATTATTATTAAATATATTGCTTTATATATAGTATGATGTAACTATGTAAGTGAACCTATAGTAACCGCCAGATGAACGTGGAATAACGGTCATTGACCCAAATACATTTATTGACATACTTAATTCCGAAAACGATAATAATGACATAAAGCTGTCCTAAATCGACATCTATCGTGATCCTTTCCTTTTTTTAGTAATGAAAAACGATTCATAATTTATTGTCCGCGTACCTACGCAGAGAAATTAAGGAAAGGGCAATGAACTTTATTCCACGTTTATCTGGCGCTTACTATAGTATAGAATATGCCTAAGCTCTAAGAATTATATTTTTAATCTGTGGTCGCTCTCATGTCTATGGTCAATCTCTATGCGGTGTCTCCATTGTGATTATATTTTGTTCAAGTGAACACACGTTTTTTATTTCAAGTTTTAATATAGGTAAGTACTGTAATTACAATGCGCTGGTGAAAGAGTGAAAAAATGTATCTTTCACTCTTTGACCGTGAACTATTTCTTAGATCTGTCATGCGGTACCAACTTCCTGAATTTTAGATATTACGAATAAGTTTTTACACTGAAAACGAGATATTTACCATGTTTACCATTAATATTGAGTTCCTGATATTTCGGCGCTGTTGCAAGCACCATGATCACGGATAAACTCAAATACTACGTAACGTAGTCGGTATCCTCGGTTCGATTCCTGGGTCTATCACATTTTTATTGGGTTTTTCCATCAGGAATTTCCGCGTAGTAGCCACGGAGCCTGGATTTGTACCCGTCGTGTTGACATGATGTTACTACGTAACGTGCGTCAGATACTACGTAAGCTTGGAGTGTTGGGTTCGATTCTCAGGTTAATGGGATTTTCTCGGTAGTGGCTCGGAGTTTGGAAATCGGTGGTGTAACACCTCTACCTCGGAAATCAAGTCAAGTCATTGATCCTGCGTCTGATCTCTTCACTGTTGTGACGAGAAGTGGACCTGTGGTTGAGTATACACTTATGCACAATAATTTATTTCGCCAATCATACTCTTTCAAGGTCAAGTAAGTACCTATAGGTACTTTATCGTATTGTTTATACTCACATTTATTTGTCCCTGTCTCCTCACATCATACGCCTCTTTTCAGTTCAAAGTTCAAACATTATCACAGCGGCGCCAAGTCAAATAAATTGCAATGTTTTTGATATACATATCTCATGAGTGAAAGAGACAAATCTATTTGCTATCTTTTTCCCACAACCCGGGGGTTCTCTCAATTAATTATAATTATTATAGGATATAGGGCTCGTCCTTTATGTGCCATGTTTCCCTGGTAGGTGTGAGTCTCGTCCAGGTTTTACTAGGCGTCTTATGTAAGCCACCCACTAGCTATTAATCTGCCAACACCCTATTAGTCTCTCAATAAATAATAATTAATGCAAGTCAATATCTCCGAAGAATAAAACAAGTCATTTATTGAAATAATGTTGAGAATTAACACTTTTTGGGCGTCACAATTATAGAAAACTGTCCCCCAAATTGGCCGCCCTACGCCACTTCCTAGTGTTTTATTAGATGGGGAGAAAAAGTAAATAAATGCCACAGCAAAAGTAAAGGGGGTGACTAAATAGTCTAGAAGGACATACGTTTTTCTATTTCGCGGTTATGACCTTCAAAAAAACCTGAACAGGTTCAAACCAAGCAAGAAGCGCACTGTGATTTCCACTTACCGTTCCCTTAAGGGACAAGGCGTGAATTTATGTCATGTTATAAATAAATATCGTTATGCAAATACGTCACTGGTCTATTTATATGAAGTATCAACTCCCCGCTCCCCAGAGGAACCGACAGAGTTCGCAGGGTTATCTTAGTGGGTTAATAAATGGGAACTGACACTATATTAGGAAAAAAACATTGAAATTATACTGGGGGAATTTGCTGGTGGAAGATTTATAGAAGTTTGGGATCGGTTTAATGTAAACAGTACTTAAGGTGACCTTTTTCTCAGTGGCCAGTGCATAATCACTACCGCTGTATAGGCTGAGTGATGGCCTTTAAAACAATTGAAGCAGGCAGAATCGGTGATGATATTTAGCTTGGTATCATCACTTAATTGCAGCACTTAATTTCTAGCACGAGCGCGCGGTGTAAACGTGATAGCCCGTTCACACGGCTTCCGTCATTGACGATCAATCATAAAACACAATATGTCATGACGGATGGACGTTCACATTGCATACGGCATCGTGTTTTATAACGATCCGGCAAAAAACCATTTGGTGTTCACATTAGTTCCGTGATTTTTCGGGAGCGAACGCATCGGCGAATCCGTCACAAAAAAATCACGATCCGTGTTTTTTGACGTACCTGATTTTTAAAAGATGATACGTGATTTAAGACGTGTCCGTGATTTTTCACGATTCGTGATGCGTGTGAACACGGGCATTTAAAAAGCATTGCCGCCGTCATAAAAGACAATACGTCAAAAAAAAAACGATACGTCGTCGTGTGAACGGGCTCTGTCGTCGAATATGAAATTGAAAATAGCCGTTTCAAATAGAATAATGATTCATATCTATGGACGTTACTGATTGTGCTTGTTGCAAACAATTTAACTAAAATGTTATAGGATAATTGTATTTTCGATTCAAAAATCGACATCTATTTACGTTACGTTTACACCGCGCGCTCGTGCTAAGGCCTCAGATAAAAAGTTCTGGTGCAGTCTCATCCATAACTAGCCAAACTGCTACGTACAGGCGAAAAGAACAGCTATTTCCTAAGTGATAAAGTTTGGATTTGGTATTTCTATGTATGTCTATTAAAATAAATGATTGAAAACTCAGGACATCTTCTGAAGAGAAGCAGGCGTTAATTTCTTTCGGACTGCCTTGTGGGTCCAGTGGTGGCAACTGCTGAGCATGAGGACCTGGGTCACATTCCCGGGTCGGGGAAAATTGTTATTGTGTTTTCCTATCAGGAATTTCTCAGTAGCCCCACGGAGTCTGGAGTTGTGCCCGGTTGATGGCAATAGGTTCACCACCTATTACATTGTGGCGAAATGTGGGTGTACGATTGGGTATAACTCTGGCTAATCCTTCGGGGATTACAAGCGTGATATTATTTGCGTGACGTTATGTTGTTGTTGGAACATGCAACGTCCACTTCTTCATCAATTTATTTGGAAGTCGGCGCGGTGTCCTCTTCATTCATACTTCTCTATTGGTCGTTATCTCAGTAGTCACTCCCATTTTAGCCTTTGACCACTAGATTAAACTTTTATCAAATCATGCCGCCTTTCATAGACATGATTTTTTTATCAGTGTCTATTACGTCAGTCTGCTTGTACTCGTATTGTATGTAAAACTGAATCATATTTAGTGAAAATCAAAAGTCATCTAGTCGATGAAGCTAGGCTGAAGATCAGCACTTTTTGAACGTCAATTACACAAGACAATCCCCCAAAACGTCCGCCTTTCGCAGTCTTTACAATATCTTTTAAAAAGGTGACTGCTGAGATGACGAGTAATAGAGAAGTATGGAAGAAGAAGACGTAATAATAACCGTTTTAATAATCAAGTATCTTGACTTGGCTCGCGAGGTTGTCGACATGTGGGAAGTGGACACGGCGATCATTGTGCCGATAGTCGTTTCAGCCCATGGCTTAATTGCCAAGAGCCTCGACCAATACCTGAGGAGGCTCTCGTTAGGCGGCTGGATCAAGGGCTTGATTCAGAAAGCGGTACTCCTGGACACGGCTCGTATTGTTAGGAGGTTCCTCTCTCTGGAGCCCTGACCGCCGGTAGCTTAGACCCTGTTCCCGATACCGGTGGGCTACTATTTTTTATATTTTTAAATGTTTATTTTTATTTTGAATTTTATATAAGAATATTTAAAAATGTAAAAATATGTAAGAAAAATAAATAAAGGAAATATTAATCGTTTTAATAATAACAATTTATTCAATAAGTAGTTTGTACATGGTATAAAAAGTTGTCTTAAATAATTAGATGTTATAAATAAATAGACTACACTTTGTCTACATCTCTTTTTTTAGTATCTCCTATCGCAGGTAAGCTGGAAGAGATTTCATTAGAAATAAGCATTACCTTTGTACTCTTTTCTGTTCCTTTCTTGATTTCTATATTTAGTGTGTACATAAATTGTTAAATTAATAAATAAATAAATAGAACCAGTACAACACATATGAAATGGGTCTGTATCTTAGGAAAGAGTGAATGAACATGCTGCGGCGACCCCAAATAAATTTAGATAAGGGCAGGAGACTAATAAATATCTCTTAAATACATTTTTTTTCAGTTTCCTCTGATTGCTATTGGAAACCTCACGTGTCTGTATGTATGAACTGTCACTTATAAGTTGAGCATCATAACAACGTAAGTAAACATGTTTAGCGTGTGCAACTATTGCGCATGTTATGTGATGTCGACTTGACAACATAAACATCACATAAACTTGGTTTTATGAGTTTTGATTCCACGGGGTAATTGCGCAACACACGCGTATTCTCTATGCTCTTTATAGAAGCAGTGATAGCCTAGTGGTGTGACCGTCGGACTTCCAAGTCATAGGTCTCGAGTTCGAACCCAAGACACGCAGTTCTGATTTTTCGGAATCATGTGCGTATTATATAATTATCACTTGCTTCGGTGAAGGAAAACATACCACCTGAGAGATAATTCTCGATGGCATGTAAAGCCAAGTCAGAGGCCAATGGGCGGCATAAAAACTCTGGCACCAGGTTACGCACTAACCACACGATAAAGAAGAAAAGAAGTTACTTAAAACTAGATTCAACCCATTTGATTGGTTGAACGTAGTTATAAGTAATGCTAGAGTCTTGAATTACGTTCTGTATGAGACTTTGAAGAATGAAACGTCGCAATAGTAAAGTTAGCGTAATTAATACACAATAGGTTTTTTTAAATTATTAAAACGTAATAATTACTAAAGTAAATATTCCTCACAATTCATTGAACGATATTCACGGCACAGATGCGTACTATGTTATTTCGTACGAGTAAATCAATATTTTGTAACGTTTGTTAAATCATTTGCCATTATCGTATCACAGCTGGTTGCGGTTTCGATGTCAATGGCCTGATACGCGCAGTATTGACCATGTGTAATATAATTATTATGTACGTAATTTGGTCAAACAAACAATAAACAAGGTCAAAAAAAATCTTTTGAAATTGTTTAAATATTTTTCTGGATACCCAGCACGACCGTCGTCATCTGATGCCTAGCCTTTTCCCAAATTATATTGGGGTTAGCTTCCAGTCTAACCGGAAGCAGCTGAGTACCAGTATTTTACATGACGCGACTGCCTATCTGAACTCCACAACCCAGTAAGTGGGCAATACGATATCCCTTGGTAAGACTCGATGTCAGATTTTTGGCTTCTGTTTGCTCGTAACGACTGTCAAAGATCTACAAATGACAGCTGGGACCAGCGGCTCAAACTCGGTATGTATTGATGGTCACCCATCCACGGACCAACCTTGGCAAGCACGGCTTAACCTTGAAGATCGACCCGTGCGGCGGAACCCTAAAAAAAAAAGTCACAGAGCCGATATTAGTGCGCTATCAGTACGGTATAGGTAGGTATTTGGTAGTATCCTACGTATAACATGTGCACTGAGTATGCACGTAAATAATTATTAAGTAGCCACTGTTCTTTAACTTTATACTCACTAAAATAATTTTCCAGTAATCGAACCATACTTTATAAGTTTTCCACGGAATAACATTACGCAATAATAAGACGATAATTGTCGACTGAAGTCTGATCTAATACTACATCATCAATAATCATTGTGTACAGCACATAGGTACAATCTTGCTTTTTACATGGGTCGTTTGTCCATTGGGAAATTATCCGTAATCTTTGCCGCCCGACAGATGCAAGATGAGTAATCAGCCGGAAGCCTGGTGTTTGTTCCAAGTTACAGAAGTGGTTAATTAAAGAGATTTTTTTATACTAAATGAGTTCCTCAAAAAATACTCTTCGCATTCTTACCACTTTAAAAATGCATTGTAAGTTCGTTGTTAAAATGTATGTTAAAAGAACTTAATTTCTTTTTTACCTACATTTTATGCTATTTATTTCTTATATTGTTTAGTTGATTTAGTATAATTTTGTTTGATGGTGTCATTTTATTGTTTGTTTGTGTATGTTTTTAACATTTTATTATTTTTGTATAATGATGGTGTGTTAAATATGGTTTTAATGAAGATTTTGATGTGTTTTGTTTGATGTTTTAGATATATGTAAGGTGTAGGTACTTTTATTTTGTCTTTCTTTTGTTTTATCTAATTTCATGATTAATTTTTTTTTATGTACTTACATAATTGTATGAATGGATACCTATGTGGTCAAGTCAATGTAGATTGTGTCAAAAATTATTTTAAAATTTGCATGCTATTAATATGGTGGAATGTGTCCTGCTCTAAAACATTTTATAACATCCTGTATTTACCACATTTCATGCAAATAAATATACTTACTTACACTTGTACCCTTTTTTTTTCGGATGGGAAATCATCAAATGACTTCTCCCGCTCTGGGCGAGCGGGAGGGAGTGTCAGACTTTTACTGACTAAAACCCACCCATGTTCCTTCATCGCCCATTGTGTTCCGGGGCCGCGGTATCTCTTTCGAACAACCCGCAGCACCCGGTTACATTTGTACCCTGGATTAAAGTCTGCCGTATATAGTCGTTGATCTAGTGCTCACAAGCGACCGCTCAGCGTGATGTACTGGGTTCGATTCTCAAGCCAGGCAGTGTTATTGGGTGTTTCTATCTATTTCTCAGTTGCAGTCTCGGTCATTTGCCGTTGATGACAATAGACCTATTACTTGAGACCTAAACGTAACCTACTTAAGAGACTTAAACGTAAGTGGCGATATGTGGGTACTGCTATTTACGTTATTGCTTTCCAGCCACGACCAGTTTTTTTAGTTTGTGGTATAAATGTTTGCGAATGAATTTTATGTCAACAGAATATTTCCATTGAGTCATCATCATTTTCATCTACCTAGCCTTTTCCCAACTACGTTGGGGCTGGCCCCAACTGCCCGCTGCATCCAGTAAGATTAGAGGCTGGCCTCTAATCTTACTGGATGCAGCGGAATACCAGTGTTTACATTAAGCGAGCCTAGCTGACCTGCACACCCTTGTTAAGACTGGTTTTCGAACTTTCGGGCTTCGGGCAAAATTACCACCGGGACTAAAGGTTAACGTCACGGAGGTTTCGGAGGAGGGTGTCGTCTTGAATGAACGGTCACACATCCACGTATCAACCTTGGCAAGTGTTACTTATCCTTAACGAGAAGAATAATTGTCTTATCCCATGAGTAATAGCGGTGAAATAAGCGATGATAATGACCAACCGTGTGACAATTCTACGCATACGACACAAATCTTAGTTTATTCCATTATCAATAGCACTGTTTACAATATTCTGTTTACTACACGTTTCCACAACACATAGATTGTTTACAGTTTACTCTCGATTTGTCAATGGAAGCTGTTTTATAATTAGTCGTTTTATCTTATCCTGTATATCGATATCTTTGATTTTATTATCGTTTATGTAATTTGTGGTTTAATTGTTAATTGTTTTTCTAATTGATTAACGCATTTGTCTTGATAATACTCCGGGATTGCCTCGTGATTTGATTGTGGTGGTCAGATGGGTGTAGCTTTAATCTATACAAATAAATAAAATTGAAGTGTCTGTTTGTAATTTCAAAATTACAGATTTTTACTGAATAATTTATTCATCATCATCGTCATCTGTCTAGCCTTTTCCCAACTATGTTAGGGTCGGCTTCCAGTCTAACCGGATGCACCTGAATACCAGTATTTTACATGGAGCGACTGCCTATCTGACCTCCACAACCCAGTTAGTACTAAGTAGTACGATACCCCTGGTTGTCAGACTTTCGGGCCACTGACTACCTGTAACGGCTGTCAAAGATCTACAAATGACAATTACAAACACAAATTTTTACTGAATGAATTTGAGAGTATATAATATGTACGGTACTTATAACAAAACTTTTAGTGTACAAAAAGGTTAGTTTTTAGGCGTGAACCATCGATCAACATTTCATGCATGCACTGCATGTCTGCATTCCTGGTATTCTCCAATCAATATGGAAATCTCCGAGATGCGCATGGTAATGTATATCAAACGTGATTAATGAAGTGCCTAGGTTTATTCCGCTATGACAGTTAACCATTCTGCTACGAAGTCTCATTTACATAGTGGAAATGAGACTGTCTATGACTGATTACATTATATTATACTTCAGTGAATATCGCACGTATAAACTGTGCGTCACTTTGTAGGAAGTTATGCCCTGATGAACTGTAGCTGTTAGTTGATTTCGTATCGAGTAACGAGTTATAGTGTTTAGTTGTGGTAAGCTGAGTTGAGAATCTTGTGTAAGATTTAAAAAAAAAAAACACAATAATCACTTTTCTACCAAATAAAAAGGAATTTCGCGGACAGCCTGGAACTGGGAGACCATTTATTTTCACACTGCGGTCCAAGGGTTATATAAGCTACAAGCTGTGGCCTGCGACTTCGTTCGCATAGTAATTTTGGTGAGTACGAGAAAGAAAAAAAGTATTACAGACTATAATTTATCGCTGTGCCAAATTTCATCTAGGTCCGTTCTGGCGTGATTGAGTAACAAACATTCATCCATCCATCGAAACTTTCGCATTTATAATATGTATTTGTATGTATAGATTAATTAGTCCTGATTTACACGCGCTTTTGGCACAAAACATTTATTCCATTAGCAGTTAAATAATAAAAAAGAAGAGAGAGCCGTCACTCTCCGTATTACTGAACTGCTAGCTGCTGATGAGGGTGGTTACTGGTTCCTAGTAAGATGCCTTAAAGCCTGCCAGTTACTCAAAACTGCGATTTTTTTAGGCATTCTCAATTAGTTCAGGGCTTTTCCTATATCTGTTTACCATGGAAGAACCTCCAAGGATAACCCCTCGTCAACACACCCACATTACGACTAGATTCCTTAACCGCCATAACAACAATATTGACTAAGGCCGCATAAACATTAGCAAGCTAACGTAAACACGTTACATTTCTACACAGTTGAATGGATTCGAGTCGCTGCGCGCTGACGCCGACGACGTCAGAACAGCTGGTGCGATGTACTTGTGATCTTCACACCTTGATGACGTCCTAGTACCTACATAATGCATGTATGTATAGCTGTTTGTGTAGTAATGTAAATGCGTGGTAAGATTTCAATGTGGTTTGTCGGTTTTTGTTTAGTGGTTTTTATACCTGATTATATATTTCGAAAGTCTATTGTATGACTATTACTTATATTTTTAGAGACCAATTCACTGCGTTCCAAATAACTAAAGAATGTTAGTCCCATAAAATCTATGCCCAAAGCACACAATTATATTAAGAGCATTATAACATGGTTTAGGTACATGACCGCTATTTCAGGTTATATTTGAATACAGTGACTCGGCTTTTCGTTTTTCAGTGTGAAAAATAAAAGTCCATCAAAAATTTATAATGAGGTCTCAATGACATGTGTTCAGCTGTGAATATTTAATTTCTACCCGTTGTTAATGTTCCCAAAAAGCTATTTTTTTTCTTGTTGTTACCTACTGATAGCCGCGGGCTTCAAAATAAGCCCATAATATGTTTTTATTCGGACTGACCTATCTTTTGTTTTAAAATGACATAATTTCATGATAAACTCAAATTACTACCGGTCCAAACACAATCTAACGTTATTAAAGAAGTCATTGCCTTATCACAGCGTGACTTATTTATTTTACACTAGAACTTTGTCCGCGACTTTTCCCGCGTGGATTCCATATTTTTCGCTTCAGACCAGGAAGGCATGGCGCAAAAGTGTACAGTTATTCTAAGCAGTGGGTGCAACAAGGCAGCCAATGATGACTCACTTTGACAGTTTTTTAATGTAAGCCAATTGTTCTTACATAGGTACTACTACTTATGTAACATTTCGAATGACTGGTGTCTTTCCTCCTGGTTTAAAGCCATCCATGGGCAAAATTTGTCCGCGTGAAAATTTCCCAAAGTACTACCAGGATAAAATGTCTTGACCCATTTCATGCAAATTTTTGTCCAAATCTGTTTACCATTAAGGCGTGGGCAGGACAGACAGACAGACTGACACACAAAAAGAGTTATTTTCGCAGTTATGGTATTAGTATGGACATTGATACCTACTACGCTTGGATATAATAATTATAATTTATAATTGCTATCGGCCTATTAATAGTATTACTTCACTTCGCGACTGACAGTCTGTAGTCGGTGACATGCAGATGAAGTTTGACACTCATATGCTATTGGCGTGACAGTTGTGTAAATATGGCGCTCGCGGTACTGACGGCGTGTTTGATACTACAAGTGTAAGGTGTGGTTTGATAATTTGGTTTAATATTTTATTGTGTTTTAATTGATAGCGGTTAGTGTGAATATTGATAAAGCTACTAGTTTAATTCTAAATATGTTTAAAATTTGAAAAACCTTTCTTTTTACATTGTGATGCTAGTTCTATTGGCATCGGTAGTGTTTTGAGTCAAGAGGATGGTAATGGTGATCAACATCCTATTGCGTTCTATTCTAGATCACTCAATAAATGTGAACGCAATTGTAGTACCACAGAACGTGAATTACTTGCTATTTTAGCTTCAATAGAACATTTGGCCAAATGTAACCTTATGTGTGAGTGTGTAGACCCTGCGGGCTACATCCAATGTAAGGAAAGAGCAAAAAAAAATATGTGTGTTCTCCTATTAAAATAAGATGTATACGTGTAAAAATAAAATAATTTCGGGCGCCGTGGAGATGCACACTGCATTTAAAAAAATATAATACTTGCCAGATAGAATTCATGGCGTGGTTTCAGTAAATCTTCGAAAAGAGTAGTAACTAGGCTCGCTCGCTATTACATGGAACTTTAACATAACTGGCGAAACGTGGATGTACTATGTATTAGGACACCTCTGCCTACCCTTTCGGGAATTACAGGCGAGATGTTATGTATGTTATGTCACACTCACATACATATACAGGTACTGGTAAAACAAATAACCTGAAATAGTTTCCTCTAATTATAGGTATTCGTAATTAAAGATTATTATAATATAAATCCCACCTTTTTATGGTGTTTACACCGCCAATACAAATACCTATTTATTAATTCTAGAAAATTCTTTAAAATAAAAATTAATCAGTGACTCAACACGGTGTCTTGTTTACATACAGGTATTTCTCAGTAAAATTATCCAATTATAGCTGTTCTATCTGTAAAAACCTAACGTTAATTAAGCAAGGAAACCCACTTTTTATTATAATTAAATGTATGAAAGGATTCTATCTATCATTCATTAGTGATTGTGTGAGACTGTCTGGTTGGTCCAGTGGTCGCGACCGCGACTATTGAGCATGAGGTCTTCTTGGGTTCGATTCCTGGGTCGGGCAAACTGCTATTGGGTTATTCCATCAGGAATTTTTCATTAGCAGCCACGGAGTCGGGATTTGGGTCTGGTTGTTGGCAATAGGTTCGCCTATTACATGGAACATAACTGGCGCAATGTGGCCGTACTATTAGGTGCAGCACTGCCTACCCCACGGGACTTAGGACGAGGATTAGATCAAAACCACAGAAGACAGTTAAGGCCGATAATTTGCTACCTGAAAGAAAATACATATTTTTTGTAATTTTCGCCGGAAACCCGAAAAAATTACCAAAGAATAGGTACCTACATGTTTACATAAGCTAAGTGACAGCCTCACAGGCATGATATGTTACGAATTAAACGTACACTTGTAACATGAATTTAAATAAAAAATAAATCACGTTAAGTATAAGAAAAAACATCACGAAAAATAGGGAAAAAACATAGATATATGTAACATCTATTATTAGATTTCTAAACATTTTTTTTATTTTTTTTTATTTATTCATATTAATTGGTAGCTCATAAAAAGAAAGCTGTAATGTGAGGCAGCTTTTTGCACGTTTTTAATGCTTACAATAAATAAATAAAAAACGTGATTGAACGACCGGTAATCGATGGCAAATTACATAAATATTATTCTAGTTACACACAGTGTTATTAATTGAGATCATTTAGTATGGAGAAGTATGAAACTATAAGATGTAAATATATAAGGTATTTTTAGGGTTCCGTACCTCAAAAGGAAAAAACGGAACCCTTATAAGATCACTTTGTTGTCCGTCCGTCCGTCCGTCCGTCCGTCCGTCCGTCCGTCTGTCAAGACCGTTTTTCTCAGGAACGCGTGGAGGTATCAAACTGAAATTTCTATATGATACTTAGTTCTACTGTCCCTGGAAGCTGTAGAAAAATCAACCTTCTAAGTCAACGCAATCAAAAGATACAGCCACTTAGGCCGCAAATTTCCGCAAATTTTCGAAACTCGCACGGGAATCAAAACCTACAGGGTACTTCCCGTGAACTTAGAATCTTGAAATTTTGTACGAAGTCACGTCTTATAGTACAGATATAGGAAAAATTACGAAAACCGTAAATTTTTAGTTTCGTCATATAAAAAAAGTTATATACCCACAGGTTTGTACGGAACCCTCGGTGCGCGAGTCCAACTCGCACTTGACCGGTTTTTTTTTTGGTACTGAGATGGATATGCATATAAGCATAGTTATTGTACTATTATGTACATTTATTCTGATTTAATTATGTTTGATTCAGTTAAGGCTTAATTGATGCTTTTTACACACTGTGTCTATGTATCTTATCTATGTATCCTGTCGCAAGTCCGCTGGAAGAGATTTCTAAATGAAATAGGTAAGCAATACCTTTGTGCTCTTCTGTCTGTATGTTTTTTTTTTCAGTAATGTGTTTTGTGTGTGTAAATAAATAATAAATGAATATAATGTTATGGAATATCATCTTTACATACGTGTATTTTTTCAATATAGTTCCTCGAAAACTGGCTCTTATTGCACTACGATTAGGTTCGACATGCAATGTATTTCACACTCGTCGATTTTTTTCATTTATCACACACGAGGGTTTTAATTTGTCCTGATTTTGCCACAGATAACAATAAACAACTGTTCATTTCCCTTCCTTTCCTTTTCCTTTGTTGATGATTGCTTTTTTTGCACAGTAAAGAAGTGCATGTTTTTAAGGCCTTCATATGTGATGAAAATTTAAATTGTGTTTATGAACAGAATATCATAAATAAACATTATTACTTCTATAAAAAAAAATCGTTTATCAACAAATTAACATTCATGTATGTTCTAAATTAAAAAGTATTTGAAATTTCAATTTTTCATATTGAACTGTTTAGCGGCTTCATACTTTTGCCTCTCCTTCAACCTGGCGAAAGCAAAGCGCGGGAAAAAAAGCAAATCATTTCATTACCTAATAGTTCATCACAAAAATAGTTTGCGTTCTATTATTATATATCTTAGAAAGTGTATTGAAAACTGTCGTTTGATACACGTGGGCATTTGTTACTGCAGTTCTCGGTTCCATAACACCCTCGCCTGGCGGCTCGTGTGTGAATCAATAACAAACTTTCACCACTTATATCAAAATGAATATCCTTACCTAAGTGATTATTGTTTTGTTTGAGTTACCTTTGAATTTAAATTGTAAAGTCAAAATGATGAAATAAAACCTACGAAGCGCCTTTGGTAAAAACCGTAGTATTAAAAAAATAAAATAATAAATGCTGAGGGTCCTGGGTTCGATGCCCACGGATTGTTATTTGGTTTTTCTATCAGAAATTTTCTCAGTAGTTGCCACGGAGTCTGGATTTGTACTCGGTTGATGGCAACACTTAAACATAACTGGCGAAATTAGGGTGTTCGATTAGGTAAACCTCTACCTAATCCTTCTAGGATTACAAGCGTGATGTTATCCCAAAATAATAAATTATTTTGTATGGTAGATCGAGGTACTTATCCCTGTTGGTAGGTAAATGCTATTTATGGTTCCATAATTTGATAATTAACGCCATCACCAAAACTATTAAGACTCGATATGAAACATTTAATTTAAGGTATTAAAAGTTACTTATTCTAAGAGTTACATATATATTTATGTTTTTAATAAAAGTCAAGGTCTGCGTAATGTACATAAAGTTATTTGGGACAAAATACGAGTTTTTATTATTCAAATTCCTGTTGTTCGGTTTATTGGGCCTAAACACGTTTAGGGTCTTGTGTCGTTCAATCCACGAGTCAACTACTTAAAGAACAATATTCTAGATTTGTATACATATTTAAAAGTTGTTTGGTGATATTTGGTGGTGTAAGCGGACCCTAAATGTGTCGTTTTCCTGTGCGTCGTCGAGGAATGTTGGTCCACTAATAAATTATAATAAATCAATAAAATATCGAAAAACACGTGACAAGTATAAAATGTTCGTAAAGGTATTTCTATAATATTTAGCATAAATACTTGATTTGGAGAGGTCAAAATACTAGTTATTTTAGTCTATAATCAAGCAGGCGTTTCGGTCTGCCGATATTAAAAATTGCGCCATCTTTAAATGTGCTGTTGTATTGGATCTAATGCTGCCACTTCACCTGGCCAACATGTCAAAGTTTTCGCGTTTTTTGATCAATGAAAATTGATTTTTATGCCTATTGTGATGAAATTCGCTTTGTAATAATGATTTAAGGTGAGATCTGCTAAATGTATTGTTACCATTAAACATGCCTTAACTAGGTATTGGTACAAAAGTTGCACATCATACCATCTATATTGCTTAGTCTTAAGTATTTGCCCCTGGCTGGAGGCCTTACACTGAAGGCACCCACAGGATTGTCCGGTTAAGCAGACGACTGCCTCACAGGTTGACCTGCGAGATGACATTAGCAAAAAAAAAACATCTGTATTCCTCGATTTTCCATTATCCTTTGAATTTAACTCTTCTATAGTAACTACAGTCAATTACAACTCTATGGTTCGGCTTTGTTGTGTAGCGGTTTTCGTTGGCCTGACGTTTTAACTGAAGTGTGGTTGACGGTACCTGTTAAACATTTTTTAAAGCTTTGGTATTATAGGTAAAAAGGTAAAAAGACGTAACAAAAATATAAATACAAGCAGTCCTTCCTCCTCGTTCTTAAACCAATTAAGTAGACAAATTCTCCAAATTGGTAAACAATTAGTATTACAGCCCGTTCACACGAGGACGATTCGTTTTTTTGATCTGTCATTTCTTTTTTCGGCGGCTATGCTCTCTAAATGCCCGTGTTCACACGCATCACGAATCGTGAAAAAGAACGGAATCGTCTTAAATCACCTATCATCTTTTAAAAATCACGTACGTCAAAAAACACGAATCGTGAATTTTTAGTGACGGATTCGCTAATGCGCTCGCTCCCAAAAAATCACGAAACTAATGTGAATATCAATTCGTTTTTTAGCCGGATCGTGATAAAACACGAATCTGTATGCAATGTGAACGTCCATCCGTCATGACGTATGGTGTTTTATGACCGATCGTCAATGACGGAAGCCGTGTGAATGAGCCCTTAAGTAATCATTGGTCTCGGCGTAGATTTACACTTTGAATGACATCCACAATACTAGAAACAGCGACCAAATAAATTGAGGAAAGTTTAAATTGAGAAAGATTAAAATCATCATTCTTTGCCGTCAAAATCGGTTGTAAACAATAATTTCACTTCTAATGGTACCAGGACCACATAAAACTTAAGCGCCACTATTACCATTTCGTTTATATGTTTATGTTTTTATTGCTCATTCATAGAGGTAACTTTCTCCAGTTTCGCATGATTGGAATTTCTTTCAATGGAATATTTTTTGTTAGGTATGTTAGAATGATCATAACTTCATTAGAGATATTATTTTTTATACGTACTCAGTTACGTGTTATTTTAAACGATGTTTATGTAATCAGTGGCTGCTTGATTTAGGCTCGACTTAATATAAATCAATCACATGTAAGAGATTTTCAACTGACATCTCTTGAGTAAGTTATTAATTAAACGCTTCCTAAGTTGACACTTGTTTGAAGTTTATTTGAAGTTTCATTTTGACAGCTCTGCGAATGTCATTTAGCATTTTGACAGCAGATTATTTCGGGCGACAGATTAAATAAGACCTTTTAAAACTGAACAACTTTTATATTCAGCATATCATCTTGATCAGAGTTGTTAGTGTGAGACTTTAGAGTATATTATAGATATACTTTAGAGGATATTTTTTGACAACTAAGAACAATTCAAAATGCTGCAAAATAAGCACTCTCTCTCTCTCTCTCTCTTTAAGTTCAGACCAAAGTCCGGACGAAACGGGAAGTCACGTTCTATTGCAAGAGTTATGTCAACAGTAATAATTTAGTAATGAGTGCCCTCGTAACTTAGAAACTTTACTTTCGACACAAGGCAAGCATTTAGCGTTCTATTAGTGACTGAATGTAGGTACACTGAAATTATTCAGTAGAACTCCGAAGTCATGTGAATATTGTTGTATGTATAAATCGTATTCTAAAGTGATTACAGTCCTTCCCGACTTATTTTACCTTTGACACAACAACCTAATAGCAAAAATAAAGATCACTCTGATTTTGATACACTTGTTAGAGGCAGCAACCCAGCATCAACCCTATGGCAACGAAAATAAAGGACAGTTTGCCAATTTGTTTATTTGTCTTTAATTCGGGTAGATTTCTGTTAGTACTATATATTATAACCTATGTTAGTGTTATTGTCAATAAATAAGAACAATAAACTTTAACATGACATTTATGGCAGTGATACCAAACCAGAGGTAGAACGTGTGAACGGACTGTAGCTGTCAAACAAAAGCTGTTTGGAAATGTGTTGTAACTCGTAAATGGTATGCGGAAGTGACCACTGTTTTCACTATTCAGTCATCTGTCATCTTTATTGTTCATTTCATTGAGTTCAGGATTGGCAGTGTATTTCGCTTGATATGATGCTAATTCCACCTAAATAATAACAGCCGCTCGGGTTGATTGTCAGAATAAGCCACGCTTGCCTGTTAGTCCGTGGATGGGTGACCACCCATTACATACCGAGTTTCCTCCGTGCCTCGGAAAGTACGTTAAACCGTCGGTCCCGGCTGTTAATTGTACATCTTTGACAGTCGTTACAGGTAGTCAGTGGCCCGAAAGTCTGACAACCAGTCTTACCAAGGGGTACCGTATTATCCAGTATTAACTGGGTTGTGGAGGTCAGATAGGCAGTCGCTCCATGTAAAATACTGGTATTCAGTTGCATCCGGTTGGACTGGAAGCCGACCCCAACATAGTTGGGAAAAGGCTAGGCAGATGATGATGATGCTAATTGCACCAAGTGGTGTTTGAGACTGTTCCACTCGCTCCCTCTCTTCACGTTATTACTTTGAAAAGTGTCTATAATATGTTTATATAGTATTGCAGAGTAACAAATGTGAAAACTGTCAATGGACTGTCACATGCAAAACTATTAAAATATATAGAATTTATTCTTGACGAAAAGTGTATCAGGTAGGTATCCACAGATTTTTATGTAACAAGGATATTTTGTCTCGTAAAAGAGATCGAATGCGTCGTCATCAACGCGAGTACCTAAATGACACGACAGACAATGCTCATTGTTCTAAAGTTTGTAATCCAGCCGTTTGTTTAGTTTATGTAATACACAAGAAACGAAAGCGGAATGAAATTGTGTTTTCAGCTGATTTATTGTATCATGTTTTCAGCCTTTTGTTCATAATTTCTGGCAGTGTCTATGACAAGGTATCAGAGAGACTGACGCAAAAACGGTAACCACGTATTCTGTACAGCTTAGCCATACATTTTTACCGTGTCTTAAAGGAAACAGTTCGTTTTTTGAGTAACCCACGAAAACTTTCTATCTAAGGGGTTCGGAATGATGTAGGTAAGTACAGAATATGCGGTAACGGTTTTAGTGTGGGTTTACCTTCCACCCTGTATATTTATAAGGCGTCCTGTCTATGTGACGACGATGTAATGAAAAGTGTCCGTATGACACCATTCACACCTTACTCCTTTGAACATGGACATAGGAAGTATACCATCACGCCACATAACCAAAGGCATTGATGATGTAAATTCGTCAACCCGACCTCGTGGTGCACTACGACCCGCTCCTTCGGTCGGGCATCAGTCCCAGCTGGAGATACAATTGCCTCAAATCATTTACAGACTAAATACTCACTAATTTGGCATCAATTGTCATTCAGCCAAATACATCCATTGCTAGGCAGTAAACAGATGAATAGGAGTCTCCCAAGCCTAGTCATATGGCCGATCTCATGCTTGTCCCATCCAACGATTACCAGCGGCCCTCACCCGGTCATCAGACCTTTTCAGGGCTTAAATTGCAAGCCAATTGTAGTGATAAAATCCTTTACATCACTCGGGCATTCAACCATTATGTAAAGACCGCTTAACCATTGTTAGCCATCTTACAATACAGCGTGCAATTCATCAAATCCAGTAAGTACTTACACGATTTCAAGGTCGGTCGTTGACCTAGGGGCTGGGCATTGTTGCCTTCTATAAGAGAACCTCGATATGCCTTAGTAACCCTAGCACGAACGCGTCCACGCCTCGTCTACGTAACGTTATCGTAACGACAGCCAATCCATTTTTCATGATTATGACTAGGTTACTGTTCAAAAAATCGTATTTTCGACTTACTTGTATGTCTTCACAGGAGGCCTTAGCACAAGCGCGCGGTGAAAACGTAACGTAAATACGTCGATTTAAAATTTAAAATGCTCATTTCACATCTAATATTTTCGTAATTTTAAGACTTTATTCGTACCTATAGTATGGATAGTAACAGTTTAACCTTTTAAACGCCACTGTCGCCTATACGTGACAAGCAAGCGCCTTGTACGCCAACGACACAAATATGTGACAAAAAATGCGATGCAGTAAAACACGAAATAAACAATAAAATCATTACTTTTGTGTGTTTTTATTTTTATACTTTAAATATTTAAGCTCTTGTCTTGTCTCTTTCATAATATTGTTTTTCGATAAAGTTTTAGAATCCCTATTCTTTTTGAAGGTATTTTTTTTATGCGGTGAAATTGTGGCTTGGCGTGGAGGGCACGCGCGTGCGTTTATGCTCTAGCGTTCAAAAGGTTAATAAAAATGCTACAGGATATTATTTTATTTTCGATTAAAAATCGACGTATTTACGTTACGTTTAATCATCATCACTACTCACTACATAGAATAAATCAAAGTCGCTTCCCGCTGTCTTTAGGGATGTATGCTTAGATCTTTAAAACTACGCAACGGATTTTGATGCGTTTTTTTTTAATAAATAGAGTGATACAAGAGGAAGGTTTATATGTATAATACATACATATTATAGTAGAGAAAACATTAGTATCTACATTGCAACCGTGCGAAGCCGGGGCGGGACGCTAGTTGACTATAAAGTTGAATTGTATCGAAAATTGGTAACTTTGAACTTCGCTTTCTGGTGTATTTTTTCCATTTTCCATATAAATACTTACATAATTATAAAGTCCAATTTCAAATTCCACTTAAGTACATATAAATAATATATCTACCTTTATAGTTTTCTGGTGGATTTTACCCTTTATACCTGCAATTATTATTGTATCTAAAACTTCGGATTTCTTGCAATTTTAAAGTAATATTCCAGTTACCTGAATATTTTTCTTAATCCGGCTGATTAGTCAGCAAGCAAGTAATCAACTGGTTTTAGTAAACGACTTTACTTATCAGGCCATGTAAATAGGTTTTTTAGTCCACTATAATTTATGCAGCAGTTCCTTGATTGACTAACGGTCAATGTAGAACCACTGATGATACAAAAATCGAATTTAGAAAATACATTACGAGGTGCATGTATACTGATGCACTGCTGGTCAAAGGCCCCCATGACTTCCAGTTGTTTTGATCAAGGGTTAATGTGGACCACTGGTCGTTGGTTTTTTCCAGCTCGTCCCGCCATCTTGTACGAGGTCTGCCGCGAGGTCTGGCTGTATCAGGGCTCCAAAAAGTGAAACACAAATTATCACGTTGCTCAAAAAGAAGCTTAGCCGATGTGGGACTGGACTGGCCACGTCTGCCGCATACACAACGAGCTGTGGGCCAAAATAGCATGTTTTTTTTTTAATAATTGTTCATCTGCTCTCAAAACGAACGGTGAAGGAATAAATCGTGAGGTAACAAGCATTTCCTTGAACCAAATATTGAAAGACACGTGACTTTCGGCAACCCGCATTGCGCCCACGTAGTTGATAACGGACTACTTCTTTTCGTAGAGAGGAGACCTCTGCCCCAGCAGTGGGAACGTTACGATCTTTTTAATTAATTTGCAAAACCCTAGTTCATATTACGAGTGGTTTCTACTACTTTATATTTACATTTGTATCTAATACTACTTACTACTTATGTATGTACAATATATCATACGTAAAATACATAGACTGACCGAGTGGTCTTGCTATAGCTAGTGGTCCCAATCGCCACTGCTGAGCATGAATAGGGTCCTGGGTTCGATTCCCGGGACGGGCAAAGTGCTATTGGGAATTTCTCAGTAGCAGCCATGGAATATGGATTCGTGCCAGGTTTATGGCAATAGGGTCACCCTTGGGACTTAAACATAACTGACAAAATGTGAATGTACTACTAGGTACACCTCTGCTTAACTTCGGGGAATACAGGCGTCATGTTATGTAGAACTCATTTTACATACGCTATTAAAAGTAGAGCGTTCAAAGCCACGTGAGTACTAACAGCTGGGTACTGTCCATATTAACTGCTGAAGTGCAGTAGGTAATGCACTCGGGGTAGCACAACTTTATTGTTGTTGCTATGAGAGCTTTAATTTTATATTTGATTACAACTAAGTCGTATGGAAAATAGTTTTGTGTGAGGGTTTTCATTTGGAATACTATTAGTTTAATAACTTCACTTCTGTAATCCTACAATGTGTACTCCCACATTTCACCAGTTATGTTTAAGTCCCATGTAAAAGAGGCGAGTCTATAACCACCAGGACAGAAGTCTTAACTCCGTGCCCACTACTGAGAAATCTCTGATGGGAAAACCCAATAACACTTTGTCCGATCAGCAGTTTACTCAGCAGTCTGCTCTGACCTCACCAACGACCAACTTTTTTATATTCGTCTGTTATTCTATTATTACCCTAATGAACGTCAGAGTCAAATCGAATTGTTAAGAAAATATTTTTAACGGTTTCATGTGAGTTTCTGTTTAAATAAATCTGAGGATTACTATGACTAATTTCCGTTTTCAATTAAGGACATTTTTTCAGTCAATTTTCCTCAATCTGACAATGCTATTAACAAAACCCATGCCACGGGATTCACCCTGTATGTAATAATGTATGTCAGCCGTTAATTTGCCACTCTTTACCCATGTAGAGACAATAAGAGGGTATTAAAGGATCACTACTATCAGTGAGATAAGCATGCACTTGTTTATAGATAACGTGATTCGATCATGAATCTGCTTGCATAGTCATATCGTGTCTGGATTTTGATTCTTCGTTTTTGTCTCTTTCTTTCTCAGACACAGCGTGTTTTGATTTGGATGGTTTGTCTCTTTTTCTGTTTTTAAACTTACGATTTTTTCATTATACTCACTATTTTCATCTCAATTGTTGTCCGCATCGTCAGCAGTATTTGTAGTATTTCCTATATCGAGTGTTTTTATAATTTTATTGATGTCTTAATGACTGCCTCATCGGTCTAATGATAATAATGTCTAGTGGTCACATGGGTTACTGCTGAGCATTGAAGGTTAAGGTCGACAAAGTGTTACACTTTTAAATATCAGGTTGCTGGTCCCAGGAGGTCTGGGTGCAAACCCCGTTGATAGCAATTGTTTAGCCGTCTATTACATGGGGCGAAATGCTGTAGTGTAGGTATAATATAGGTACCCCTCTGTCTAATCGTTCGTGATGTTTAAGCTTACGGTGTCATATTGTAATTTGTCATCATTTTCATTTTCCATACCTACGGTATATTCTTTCATTGGTTACTGTCTAGTTGGCAATTATGTGTGTAACAATTCCATTAGGTATCAGTTTCTATGTTCCTAGGCAATACTTTTAATGGTATTTATTTATTTAATTGTATCTAAATAAACTGTATTAATTGTTACACTCCAAACGTAGAATGCATCTGGAACCTTATACATGGTTACATTTAAGTCGTTTTAATCCTCTTAAGGGGTCATTGAACTCATTATAACGAACAACTTTTTGACGAGTTAGGCGAACATACAATATGTACTGAACAGCTGATTTTTTTCGAGATTTCGGGGTTGGTCCCATAGTAAAAGTAATTCGTTATAATGAGTACAATGACCCCTTAACTTAAATTAGATTAAAAGGACTTAACTTTAACCATGTATACTTAATTTTGTAATATCTACCCTTTATGCATTTACATTCATCGCAGGGTAACTTTTTTCTATACTTACGATATTCAGTTCATACTTACTTTCTTCATTTTTATCGTTGTCTGTTGCTGCAGTATTTGTCGTATGTCTCGTTCTCAGTGTTTTTCTTTTGTTTTGTGTTACTTTATTTTAATTTTCAGTATAGAATAGTGATAGTGTATCATTAGTTTCAGAAGGCTTGGCAATAAATTGTGTGTACCTATTTAAATTTCATTATCTTTCGATGTTACTAGGCAACACCGGTGAATATTGTGTTTTCAATTTACTTCGTGTAGTAATGTGTTCTAATATTTTTGTGAAATCATTGTTTTTTCTTTATGCTTTTGGGATCTTCGAAATTTTGAATTTGTGTAAAGTAATCTTATGTATTGTAACCTAGTATGTAATGAGTCACTGCGTCACTAGGTCTCAACCTTCATGTTTCTATTTCACTCGTGTGTAAACTCTGTTCGTTGCGGTTCGCCACCAAACCGCGACGCCTATTAGGGTCACGTGCAATCAAAACGACAATTTTATTTCACTTCAATACGATTTTATTTTATTTTCTTACATTTATCAGGTAATAAAAATTGGCTCCGCTCAGCGGAAAGGTACATGGACACATTAATAAATTAACTTAATACTAAATCAGTCTAACGGTCGCGCCGAGCGCGTTGCGGCTTAGCCTAGTATCACAGATGAGTAGAGCGGTGGGACGCGGGGCGAAGCGCACCCGCGAGGATAGGTTCGCGGGCGCGCGGGGTGGCGGTCACTCGTCCGACGCGGACGACAGCTGCGTGCTGCCGCCCGAGCTGAAGGAGCTGCGGCAGGCCTCCCCGGCCCCTGCCGCGCCGGACTCCACCGCCGAGCTACCCGGGGTCAGCGTGCGCAACAGTTCGAGAGCAGCCCGTGCGCGCTGCCCGTCCACCGCCGCCGCAGACGCGACCCCCGACGCTCTCTCCCAAGCGCTCTTCTCTGGCAGAAGAATTCTCCGCGCCTCTCTCTGCACGCGCCGCGACCGCAGTGCGAAAAGGAACGGTGACAGCGCCGACGCCAGTAACAAGAGCGCCAGCGCGGACGTGCGCGCGCATTCCGCCAGCCCCGGCGCTGCCGCCGACACCACGGCCGCCACGGCGTGCGGCACGTGCAGCATCACAAGCGCGCCCGTCAACAGCCCCACGCGGGCCGCGCGAGATTCTTCTCTATATCTAAACAGTGACGCGTTTGATATGCGGCATCTGATCGATGTGATTCTGGATCCATTATGGCTAGGCTGCGGCGTGCGCGGCTGTACGGCTAGCAGTGGTGCCGCTAGTGAAGGTGCCGAGCTCACGGCCGGCAGCCCCTTCCTCAGATCCTCGTTAGACTTTCCTTCCTTACGGGAATTGCGTAAACTGGCAACCGATGGGCAACGAACTGGTCGCTCAGGCGGTAATAGGAATGGCCCGAATTTCCTGTCGTTCTCTATAGTCACGGAGCACTCAGGCCCATCAATCTTAAGAGTAAGTCCCTCCCCCTCCTCAGCAAGATCAGGGAGGATGCTGGGAGGCTCGTGTAGCTGCAGTGCGCTGGCACCGTGCGCTCGCGCCCGGAGGCCGGAGGAGCGCGCCGCACGGTAGATCCTCGCGTACATGAAGCACACGATGGCGATGGGTGTGAGGACTCCCAGTATTAAGTACACGATGTAGTAAGCCAGCTCGACTCCACGTACGATGGGCTCAAGCGGGTAGAAGTGGCGCACGACGGCGATGGCTGCGCGGATGGCGGCGGCACTTGCAGCTGCCAGCCACGTCAAGGCGCAGAGCGCGGCCGGGCGGCGCTGCAGAAGACGCGTGTGGCAGCGCAGCGGGTCGGTAACGGCGTGGTGCTGGTCCAGCGCGATCAGCATGATAGACAGCAGCGAGGACAGGCTGCAGGCCGCGGCGGCCGCGTCGCCCGCCTCTACCCACGAGCGGATGTCCTCCCTCGCCGAGTGCTCGCCGAACAGCGCGGGCGCCAGCAGGGAGGTCGTCAAAAGATTCGTCGCAAGTAGATTGATGACGAACCTGTAACAATGAAAAAGTCTACGTTAGCATACTTGTACAACGTCCACACAATGTACCGGCCGGGTCATGTTTACGCGGCCCCTCACGTTTCGACGTTGGCGCACCAAGGTTGCATCAGAAAGGCCATATTTCGTACGTTTTATAGATTTGATTCAACCGCAATTAATTTGACGTTCGCTTCAAACGATAACATTGGGAACCGATTAGTTCGGTGGTATTGTTTATAAACATTGTGTTTGTCACGTCATCCGACATCGTTAACAGAAATAGTAACCCATGAACTCAGGGTACGGAACGTTCATGATTAGTTGCGACAATAAAGAGGTTCAACAAAGCGATTCCGCGAAAAGATATTGATTAACACGTGGCGACACACCACCAAGCCTTGGCTTACGTAAGTCTCCATTAATCCTGATGATTCGAACTGTCGCAAGAAATAGATGTGTTCGTAGATTATGTTGAACATTTTGGAGTGCAAGAACTTTCGTAAACTGACCAACACCGCAACTCATGCGCAATCCGACCGAGTTACAATGTTCACGAATTATTTGATAACAAACTTATAATTACCATTGTTAGTACTAATAATGTGAATGTCAGACATTTAATAGTTTGTAGTGAGTTTCTACATTAAACATTTCCTAACGAAAAAAGTGATAAATGGCACTAGTTATGTAGCATAAAACATAAAATCATCAAGTATGGACAAGATTTGGACTTTGAATCCCAATCTAGATTTATTTGTAGTCTTTAAAACATTATTAATTATGCGTCCACGGTACATTCAAATTAATTTACTTTACTCGCTATATTTAATCAGTTTACAACTTGAGTAGATACCAGACGAACCAAATTTCTGTAAGTTTGTGTCTAATGTTTTGTCTTTGTTTTGATGGCCCTGTCTAGACAAGGTTCTAGAGACAAGTTTAGTGAATTGTTTAAAACAAGTTGATTAAATTAATTTGCGAGAACATCCGTAATTAACTTTAGAAGTAAAGTTTTTAATTATCTAAATGATTAATTAAAGTTGTAACTTTTATGAGGTTGCAAATCTTGAACCCACAATATTTTACTGTTTGTTTCTGTATTATGTAAATTATCTCCATTTACAAAACAGTTATTTTATAAGCCGAAATTATTTGTTATTTTAAAGCAAATAGATCGTATAAATATTGATTGAACATTAAATTGCAACGATGTAAATATTTAATAAGAAAAGTGTTTTGTTGGCCTTAGGGTTACTACGGAACACATCGTAAAATAAGACATTGATTCTCCATAAACTACACAGTATAAAAATAGTAAATTAAGAGTGCTGCTCAAAGGAAAATCAACGGTATATCACTCCATACTTCAACAATCTTCAAGGGAAGGTTGCATGTAATATTAACAAACAAACATATGAAGAGACTAAGGTCTAATAAACAGTTAGTCACTCCTAAACATTTGGGAAGTAGCTCTATAGATAACTCTATATAGATAGATTTAAAAAACAGGTTGAATGGTGTAACTGGTTCTTGATAAAACATAGAGTTTATGATCGGAATTTTTGCAAACTGAACCGAAAACATGGAAAACCCAATTGTTATATTCCATCAATTCGTTAATCCACTATAAATTATTCTCAGGATTTTCTCTGAACAACATGTTGTTCAAATTCAAAAATAGAAACGAGTCAAAACCAAGGAGTTCTAACATCCTAGAATTAGCGGCAAACCGAATCGATTCAAAATCTTATTCGAACTCATTATTATTCGATTTAACGTCGTCAGTATAATATTGTAAAACCAGTTGCGCTCTGATTCACTAGAGACCCGCTCTAAAACATGTTCATCTGTTTTAGAGCGGGCATTAACACACAAGTTTGGAAAGATATCCACTATACAGGGGCAAAAAAACTTGGGTCTCGGAATAGTTTTTGCATCAACATGTGGAATAACACCAGTTTTGTTTGGGTCTCCAAACTTATCCTTGTTTATATATTTTGATTCATCTACAAAAATTCCATACATAAAACCTTAAGATGCGCAATTTACTTTATTTTGTCGTAATTAAGGTCAGAGTTCATGTTTCGCAATGAGATTGTGTGAGAAAAAACAGATTAGAAATAGACAGATTTCTATATTATGCTTGCTCATCTTACAACCCTATATCAATAACCTTGTAGATCCATCTTTATTTATCAATAGTCCAGATTGTTCCTGTATTAACATAAATGTTAACAAATGCCCTTGCAGATTATATGAAGCATTGTCTCCTCATCGGCCTTCAAATGCAAGCAATTGACATTTGAAAATCAAATAGATTGAAAAGATGCAATTATTCAAGATATTTTTCTTTGTAGGCGGATACGATATTGCAAATGCATACATCATTGATTAAGGTCTGGTTGAGTTACCAAGGATCAGGAATGCTCTAGAATAGTTTGAAGCATAATTTCTTTCTGTAGAAGAATTAAACAAAATAATTGATTCTGAAGATAAAGATCGTAAACTTACTGCTGTTGAGTTTGTTTGTTTCTGTCAGTTCTTTGGACTTAGGTAGTATTCAGAAAATGATTAATCATGAAGTCTTAGTTGACTTTGGACTACCTTAAATGTGTAGGTTTCAATCATACACAGATTAGACAAGGGAAAGTTACAAATCTCCAACAAGATTATAAGCTAGCTCACCTCACCATATTCCCATAGATACAAATCTAATGTTTGAATAATGAGCGCGAAGGTGGTCTTAATGGCAAATGACCATAGTGAAGTAGAAACTGTTATGCCATGTTAAAAACAAAAGGCAATTCTTTATTGTGTCGAGGCCAAATACATACAAGACGTACTCAATGTAAAGCTTATGATCTCAGATTTGCAAAATTTTTGGAAGTAGGTGCAATTTAATTTAATGGTCAGATGCACATTGGAGTAACTAGTATCAGTAAGGTTAAATTGAAAAGAGTTGAAGAAGCTGTTTTCAATGATAGTTAATATCTAATAGATGTAAATAAATTAAAGAAATAATCTAATCCATTTAAGCAATGTTTAAATTAATTGATGTTAAAAGAAAGTTTGAAGCAGAAACCAGTCTAAATAACGAGACTAAACTGTCGAAAAAACACACTTCGACAAAATTACCTAACGGTCCTGCAACTAAACTAACATTCACACTTAATAGGAACTTTCCTATCATTGCGAGTGTAATCATTGATCCGGAAGTTTATACTCTAGGTCTATAAAATCCTTGAAATCACGTAGGAATATTAAAGACCGCTCAATGTCACTCCCAGACATCAAAACGTCAAACCTTTACATCCGGGAATGTGCGAAAATGTATGTCAAGTGAAATATCAAGATTTGTTTTCCTGACATCATCAGTTTTTTTATGACGGCAATGAAATTTATTTTTCATAATTATTTCTACTAGCAATGACAGCTTCATCTATCGATGTTTGTTTTTCCTTATCGTTTTCTCTGAAACTACTAGCTACCAGTACATTTTTAATTCCTCTTACCTCGCTACACTGACCTTTCATTATTTACTTGAAAACTATTTAGTTTTCATCGCAGCTTATAAAAACAAGTGCTAAGATGTAAATCAGCTTGCGTATTTGCCCCACAATTTCGTAAACATGATGTTTTATTTGTGTTGTAAGGTCGATATTACCAAAAATAAAAGCGCAAGGTCGGGGAAACCCCAATGTACGACACAATCTAAAGTCGTTGAAGTTATTTGTCCATTACAGGTTGCAAGCGACAATCATTACCTACCCAGCCAGTTAATTTTAGATCTCGTGTGGTTCCAAGAATGTTATTATTATTGCAGAATAAAATCTTGAGCTACTTATTATTACAAATCTTTTGTTCATAATATTCCGTACAGTGTCCTTCACAAAACAAATGAATGTATGCAAGCCAATGCACCTATTACTCGCACTTGGTGCTATTTTTATAGTCTTTTTCATATTTTCCATGAAACTCAATACCCCAGGAAGCGAACTATAAAACCAACACCGGATTTCATAAAAAAAATACAGCGAAACTAAAAAGTTTGTAATCGTTTGACATGAATGAAGGTCGCTTACAGACTCCAAATAGACAGGTGACGTTTTTTAACGGTTTCAAACGTCAAGTCGGAGACGATTATTGCTCTCTTACATAACTATGAAATGTGAGAAGGAAATTACCTAGTCCGTTGCATTTTAGAGGGACAATTGGACTATGGAAAGAAACTGTTAGATGAATAGGGCTGTTGAGTCCAGTGTATTTTTAGCAACATCCTTTAGAATTTTCCTGAGCATGCATGTCGGTCGTGATCGGTCGTTGTGATTGCTAGATCTGAGGGGAGGTGATGTAAAAAATCATTAGTAAACTAGTTAATTCCTGTGGCATCACCTGTTACTCTCGATAACTATTTTGATTAATATCAGTCGTGATTTGCAACTTTCACGCGGTAACTGGTCTAAAAATAGCGCACCATTTATCTTTTCGAGTGCCAATATTTTATAAACAAACAGATTTCTAAGAAACTTTACCGGAAGAAAGATGGATGCTAGGACAGGGTTAGAAATATAAATTTTATTTTATTATTCCACTTAGTGACGGGCAAAGAGAATCGTTTGTATATCAACATACATTATATTATTGGATATTTTATATAAGAGTTACATACAAATAAATTTCACAATTTTTTTCCCGTTTCGTCACAAATAGGGCGCTGATGCAATACTACGTTTGTATGTGTGTCGCCGAATCTCGAAAACCGCTGAACTGATTATGATGGATGAGCTGTTGAACCTTGAGTTGTATGAGGAAGTTAGATGACATTATGCGAATTTACGATTTTTGTTTACAAATGTTTTGATATTAATCTGTATTTTTATGTGACTTTGACATGTTTTTTCTTTTAGTTATTATAAAAGGTCGTTCATTTGAGTTGACAGTTGACGTAAGTGCATGTGATTGCAAATTGTTCACTAAAGGAATGTTTCAGTAATTAACTGTGATTAATGAAGTGTTGTGAAAGCGGTGGGTGGCTGGCTTGACAGATTTTATAAGTGGTAGCTCTTGAATAAAACAATTATTTGTCAAACAATCAAATATCTTAAAATATTCGATTGTAGATATTTTTGGTACTCTACACTCATAATTTTGTTTGTAAACACCACATTTTATCTCGGCAACATAATTTCATACTACGAATTATTTTTGACATGTGTCATCTGTGTAGCAATTACAACAGATAAAAAATTAAATATTCGGAAGTAGCCAGTGCCATATTATGTGATAAGAAAAAAAACACGATCAAATGCACGACTCGGTATTATTTCCGTACTGGATAAAGAATGAAAAGTGGTTTTTATTTTTTTTTCATACAGGAACAATTCATATTGTTTTTGCATATTATAATAGCAACTTCCCCATTAACAGCGAGAGTAATTAAGTCACGGAAGGATAGTATTTCTAAAATCAGTTAAAATTCCTAATGAATTTCAATTTCCCTTTGCTGTTATCAAAAAAATATAGCATATTTTTATTCCAGTCACCCATTTTATCTAGCTATTTCATACATACCACGAAAATCCTTTTACATTTCCTTAACTTAATTTTTCCTAACTAACTTTGACCACTATTAGTTAACTCACTTTTAACCTTAACCGTGTCACTAGTAAGAGTGTTAAGTATTTGCAAGCCACTCAGCTTGATTAGGCGTTACCCGGTCAAATTCAGAAGTAGGGTGCATCTCTCTGCGTAGAACAGATTGTCCTACTTTTCAAATAAGCCGCGGTATACGCGTTTGCAAATTGTTGTTCCATGACGTCATTTGAAAGTTTTACTATGAAACCGTGAGTAAACATTGGAGATCAACGTACTGGCTGCTAAAAATAAAATTTGTGCAACGGCAGAAATCGCATTTTTTTTTCCGGAAGGAATTGGACCAGGTTTACGATCAACTGTTTCCAAAAGCAGACATTTTATTTTACCCTGAATGCAAAATCTGTTAACATGTGCATTTGTCACTTATGCATTAGGTATTAACTTAATTTAATCACCCATAAAACTGAAATGAAATATAATTGCATCCTTATTTGCAACACAATAAATAGTTTACGGACTTTTATTATAGGAAACTACTGTACCTAGCTACTTAGTACCATAATGTAGACCTCCTAGGTACCTAGTACTCAAACTACTAATACCTAGGAACTAGGAAGCTGTTTCAGTAGGTTACAGCCCACCATAAACATAAACTTTGCAAACAATGACGACGTCGCAAACCAGTTAATTAATATAACTTGTTTAGATAATGATCTCGTGGATGTGGGATGTAAGGATTTTCCGTTTCTGCATATCCGTGTAAATGCTTTATGAATCAAAGAAAAACAGAAAAAATATTAAGTGGGACAAATGACAAAGTTTGCATGAAGCAACCAAATTGAATCGTGTGCGCATGCCTTAATATTTGCACAGTTACAGCAAAACAAATCAATTTGGTTGAACCGTCTAACATCATCATTTACCAGTTTCAAGTGTAGAAAAGTTCATTGCTCTACTCATAGACAAGACCTTAATTAAAATAGCTAGCTATCCATCAAAACTTATTGAAATTGTGCCAAAGTCGGCCAAAAAGTTTCAAAGGATAAATGGTCTACAGTCGAAATTAGAGTGAAGAAAATAAATTTGTTAGAATAATTTCAAGGGGAAATTGGCTTACACGTTTGAAAAGTGATAGCTGGCAGTCTTCAGTTGCTCTCTGTCAAAATAAGACTAGTTTTTTGTTAATATCTAGAAAAAAACTATGTAGGTACTGAAATTAGTGCCAAGAAACCGAAAGGCAATTTTTTATAGTATAATATATTTTTTTTTTGTCGACAGCTTATTAAATGCCTGTTGCCAACGTGTTACTTATTTAACCTTTTTTATAGAAATAGAGAACAATGAAAAAGCATCCATATTGGCATCCTATGATACGTCACAAGACTATCTTCGATTTTGGTGCCACTGATCCATAAAATGTAATTGATAGCTCTGTCCAACCTTGTATGAACAAAACATACCATCATACATACATTCATAAAAAAGCGATAAATAATATGGAGCCCTGCAAACGTTTGTCGAAAGCTAAATGGCCAATTAACTTCGCTATGGTGTCATGAAATGTAATTGCCAACCGATTTGGCGGTAATACACCATTATGAGCCAAATATCTTGCTAGTTATAGCAGAATTATTGGGAACATTTTGGCAGCCTTTGCTTTTGTGAGAGTGGAATGTTCTTGTCTTCACCTATGGTTTATTTTATTAGGGGATTAACCATCTGTCCCTATGAACCCTCTTAACAATAGTCAAGTTTTGCATTTTCATTAAAAAATCTTTCGCGAAATATCTGGAAAATAACAGCAATTTAAAATTGAGACAAAAATTTAGGAACGGAAAAACCAATGTCGAAATACAATAGCCTATAAAAATTACTATTTTTACTAAAAATATTCTAAAGTTAACATATTTAATTTATGTTTTTTTCCACGACAACGTCAACAGGTTTTTTTTTGGGGCAAGTGAATAAGAAGCTTATTTTTCAATTTGGATCGAAGGTTTTCTAGATACAAGAATGATGACGTGCACACTTTTGCATTGTTACGTATTCATTAAAAAAGTTCGCCGATTTGTTTTTGTTTTTTTTTTTTTTACTGAGCTTCGAATGCTTACGTCGTGAAGCTTATGTTAAAACCTGTTTAGAATCTTGCGTCGCAAGTCTACACTAGAAACTGCACTCTCTCTTGAACGAACTGTGGGTTAATAAACTTAATGGTAACATAACGAAAGAACTTTAAACGTCAAAGTAAAATATCAGAGGCCGCCATTACAGAAAAAAGAATTATGTATGATGTTTCAATCGTTGTTAAAACAGGTAATATTACATCACGCTCTTTCTTATCCAAAGTCTGAAAACTTACTTCACAAAAGCGTCTATTTTCTTAACAATTTTCATTTGTTTTTCTCAGCTGAATATCACGTGACTCCGTGAATTTCCGACCTTATCTGTTAACGTACTAATAATGACGTCAAGTTTATATTTTGACACAAATCGGTAATAAACGAACCCGCAACGCAAATATACGTAAACTCACTGAAGGTTATGCGTGAAAAGAGGTCGTACCGAAAATGATAAATGCATGACAGTAATTATTGTTATAGAAATGTCAAATAATCATTTGCAATTTGTAGTTTCGAATTTGGAACAATTTATTTGCTTCTTTTTGTGTTTCATAAATTGTTTTTCTTTTATGCCTAGTCTTTGCCAACGTCATTTATTTTATTCATTTCTTTTTATAGAAAAAATACGAATAATAATGCCATGCACGTGCAAACGCCTGACGCATTAAATACAGCCTACATTTTTGTTCTTCTTTCAACATGTAATAAACATATTCATGAAATATCGAAACCTTTTGATGTCATCGATCTTTGTTTGATATTATAAGGACAGCCATAGAATACAAATAATTTTAAACGTGTTACATATCGTTGTGGTCATACGTGAGACCTTCAGTGGGATCTACGTTGAATAATGTAGTTTTTTTTATTATTATCTCACTTTAGTAGACAAAGCATTACGTGCCAATGAAAGGGCTTTCTAGACAAAGAAGCTTATCTATCAATTTGATATCAATTTCGTTGAAAAACCTTTAGCTAAATAAGAAAAAGAAATGCATTTATAAAATAATATATTTTAATCTTACAACACAGTATCGCTGTCAGCTAAAGCTTACTATTTTTAAACTTGACTACAACCTTTGTTTTATGGAATGCAAACAGTTATGCAAGTCAATAAACAGTAACTTAGTTCTTGCCATGCATTATCGATCAGCTGTACAAACATTTTTATTGTTACTAAGTAAATCATACAACTGCATAAATTATTTCACATAAAAGCCTCAAAGCGAACCAACAAATGGGACCCATTTCTTCGTGAGTATATATATATTAGAAGTAATTATTGAAATGGAACATGAACGAATATTTATGGCTGCATTATTATAATAATTACGAGTACCTACAGTAACGTGATTAACGAAATTATAATGCCAAATTACAAAATTCGCAACGCAACTGCATTTAATAGAAAAGTTAACAATCTAATCTATGATCTCCATTACATTCATAGACAATGTTTTTTTGTTTGGCAAAATGCTGCACGGAAACGTGATTGAAAAAGTCTATTGATAACTTTTCTATTAAGAACGCCGACAGCAGTAACGGCTAATAATAATGCAGTAGCGATCTTATCAACCTATACAAGTATAGTATTGAGTAGGCATTCAGTGGTACCACAAATATGCACAAAAGAAATTGTGGCGGGGAATACCGATTTGGTACATGTTTTCCTCTTTCAAGTTCAAATTTTCGGTAACGTTGCTCAGTCAAGGTTACCTTTCGACCTTACTTACGTCTTTAGAAAGATGAGTGTTCTTACTATTATATAGTTCTTCATATTTAAATCTCTGTAGTGTTCAAGGTTTAGGTGTAATTAAGGCTTTAAATAAGAAGCTCGTAATAGTTTCTCCATAATTAAAGAATTGCATCATAATTCTCAATTCAAAAATACAATCTGACATTTAGAAGTTTCGCAGATTAAAAATAGCACATTTAAAATGTCAATCTATTCGTTCGAAAACCTGCCAGGATCAATGTCGTTAACGTTTACATTCTACTATGTTCTTAAAATTAAAAAGGGTTAAGAACCTTCGTAGACACGAAGTAACAAAAAAAGAATTGAGGAAATATACAGTTTCAAGACACAGGTCCTGTATGAAGTATGGACAAAGGATTTTTAATTATACAAGAGTGAAAGGAACTTTGTATAATAGTGCTCTGTTTATCAGTAGTTATTTCAATGACGGATGTAACGAAAAATAAATTTTAAATCAAATTAGTCATTTGATAAACTACCACAACAAACTACTTATTTTGTTTTTATTTTTTACTCTAATTTTCTCAGAATGTTATTTTTATCAAAACAATAACTAATCTGGTTTTACAATGTGTTGGCAAAGGTCGAATACATAATAAAAATCTAATTAAATTAAACCATGTTGCTACAACTTAAAAACATTGTCATTTGTTCATTTTTATTTATGTCCCATACAATTTCCCTGAGACCAAAGTTCTGGCTACAAGCCGAAATGTCACTAACTGGCCCACTCGCTTCATAATCTGTGACACTGTCATTAGCAAGAATAAAAATAAAATCTTGACAATTCTCTCCAAAAGGAAAACATCTGTAGTCTGTACCTATTTCAGGAAGTACCCACTGTTATGTGGGTGGAATTTTGTGTAAGTAAATACGCCAAATGATTAATCTTCATAAATCGAATTTGTTTATGATTTTTCCGAGGAAACTTTAACACATTCACTAAAACAATGGACAATCGCGATTTGCAAACAGTAAACATGGGTCAAAGTACATGAATACCTGTTGACGTCGAACAAAAAGCATAACATTCTGACATAGTGACAATCCAGGTATCATTATACCTCAGCGTGTCAGTACGCATGCGTGAACGGAAGCCGCCATTGTTATGCGCAGTCGCTACAAGATGGCGACGACGGTGAAGGATAAAAAAAATCAAAATAGGCACTATTTTTAACCCCATTGTGTCCGATGTCATGGGTTTCAATTTCAAAAGTGATTGTTGCGATATTTGACTGAGTTATTGTCTGGAAAATTTTGGAGGATAAAATGTAAATTGAAGCCAAGATAATCTGAGAGTTGGAGTTTCCTCTTTGTTGTATTGGAGAAATCTAAAGTTCAAATTCAGATTTTGAACCACTATTGCTTAAATTTAAAAATTTGTTGCAAAGAGTAAAGAACTAAATTAAACCTACACCATTTGACTGTCTTATCATAATCATAGAATTTTCAAATAATTTCAACTAACCCACTGAAAAACGTTAAATATTTCCATTACCTTCAGCACCATCAAACAAGGGCCTCGAACAGTCGAACTCTTTTCAAGTCTTGTTCCATTAAATTGAAAATCTGCATACATCAAAGCTTTCTCTGTAATAATTGTTATTGTTTTGAACACGTTGCATTCACCTTCACCTGGTAACATGAATACCGGTTCTGAGCTGACCTAATTCTGAGGACATAGGGTTGAAGCTTGAGCATATACGACAGCTTGGGATTTATGGACTGGTGTTATTTGACGGTGATTGGAAGTGAAGGCAAAGCAAAAAGGTGCTGATTTTCCGAAGAGTCTGACTATGAAAAGGCGGGAACTCTTGACAGTTTTTTTTTAATGTGTCAAAGTTATTCGGTCCTTATATTATGTCAATATTCAAGCGTGTTTTTAGAACCCTTAATATTTTTTTTTAACTTTTGAATTTTATAGAATTTTCTCAGTCATAAGGTGTGCCAACCCTACCTACAAGTAGGTAATGTAAACTTGAGTTTTTCCTTTTACACCGTGTTCACGGAGCTATTTAAACAAAGTGAAATATTTTCTAAATAGACTTTATGAGGAATTTTCCTCTCATATCAAATGGGGCTTGAATGATCGTAAACATTATGCTGCTAGGCATTTATGCTTAAATTCATTTAGAAAATGGTTCTTCTTTGTGCTACAAAGAAACAGTATGCTATGTGGCGAGAACAATTTTAGCTATATAAAGAATAAACGTAAACCACGTTTACCAATTTTGATCAGTAATTTTACAATAATAACAATTCACAATAATAACTTACTTTCTAGAAAGCTAGCTTTCATTCCACAAGGTTATTCTTACGTGAGAATTTTCGTACAAACCCAATTACCATTGGAAATAATATCAGATCCGTCGGCAAATATAAGAAAAACCCGATTATTATATCAAGGTTAGTGTGGTTAGCAACCAGTCTATAGTCTATACACATTGGTGACCACATACCTGTGGGTTGTATTTCCATTCCGAGATGCCTTTTACAAAAACTAGTCCGACCATTTAAAAAACAAAACAAAGGAGTCTATATTGTCTATTCTACGTTGGAAAATTTTAATGTCACATGAATTTATTGGCGCGTAAATTCAAACTACTAGAATCTATGGTGAACACTTGACGTTTAATAGGTTATGATATTTATTTATACTGTCTCGTGAATGGCATAAATTATAATTTATGGAAACAAAAATGTGGTGATAGATTTCTAACTTTTATGTGGCACTTGGTAGCTAGTTACTTTAACTTCCTATCACTTAACCCAAAAACCGTAACTAGCGTTTGCAAAAGCCACTAACTTAATGAACATAGTTAAATGGGTCAATGGAAGCGGCCATCAAGGCAAAACCTACATCTACCTGGTGCACGAAACCTCGTTTAGCTGTACCTACACGTGGAAAAGAGTAATAGAACTTAAACGAGGTTTTTTTCTGGAACGTTGGTTTAAGCGAGGAATTAAAAAGGGTTTATTCTATCATTCATTAGTGGGGTTGGAAGATTATTTTATTAAATAGTTCTTTTGTTCAGATAACTAAGAGATTTTTTGTTTTTAACGGAAACTAGAAATTCTATTTTAGGCTTGATACTCTTATATTAGGTCAGACAGAAAAATAATCTTTTTAACATTTTGATTGTTTCTATCCAAAATGTTTTGCGTTTTTAAACCAATGTGTTAGGTGATAATAGAAAAATGTTCCACAAATAGAAGTATGTCAGCCGATGACAACTTAATGACAATTGTAATAGCAATTCTAATTGTCAACGTTTGGACGACACGTGATCCGGGCCATTCTATTGTCCTAGGTTCTCACGATCGAAAAAACATCGATCGAGTTAATTATTCTGACTATTGTCTCCAAGAATTCGCTATTAGAAGTGCTAGAACTTATATTATATTTAGTTGGAATTGTTCAGATATCTGAGTCTTAGATACAATGATGTTAGGAAATTCTCTAAAGTAGGTTGTTTGTTACATAACAATGAGGGTTAGTTATTTTCTTGGAGACTATCTATATCGTGTGATTAGTGCCTAACCTGGAGTCAGAGTTTTAATGCCGCCCATGGGCCTCTGACTTGGCTTTACATGCCGTCGAGAAATATCTATCAAGCATGCTGGTTTCCTCACGATGTTTTCCTTCACCGAAGCAAGTGATAATTATATAATACGCACATTAATCCGAAAATACAGAGGTGGGTGCCTTGGGTTCGAACTTGAGACCTATGACTTGTCAGTCAGACGGTCACACCACTAGGCTATCACTGCTTTTTGCTTGGATACTGTCACTCTGTAATACTTGTCTAGAGATTTAGTGGTCTAGTAATCATGTAAGCAGTTTGAGCGTAAATTTAATTAAGTTTATGTCACTCTTTCGTAAAAACAATGATAATAATGTCAGATGTACAGGAAGAATACAACAAAGCAATAAATGTTGAACAGACTAAAAAAGATACGCGTTTACAAAAAAACAGTTATTGTCAATGGCGGAAAACGCAGGTTTTCATTTCCGTTCTCTATCAATACAAACACCAATAGCTTTTTTGTGCCACCGTAAAAGCTTTACTTCCTATCAAAGGATGATTTTCACAACAGAATGTCAGTTTTGATTTAATTGTTATCTCACTTCTCTATGGTGAAGAAAGACAAAAATGAGATTAATTTATGTTAAGCATTAAAAGTGTAAATCATTGCATCATTCATTATTGTAATCATGTGCATTTTCCTTATTTTATTTAAAAATTATGGGCAGTTGCTGTTAAAACATTTCATCGAATGTATTGTCATCACAAATTAACGCAATTTCTGAAGTAATAATGCTTGGGAAATTTTCCACTTTAAATTATATTCTTAACTGTCACAATAAATATTCTAGAGTGTCATCTTAGTCGCCATATAAATTGATTAAATAATGGAAAATTATTGTTTCTTACTAACTATCCACTGAAGAGATCTAATTATCCAGAGACAATTTAATCTGAGAAGAAAATGGTGACGTGACGCAAATTGGACCACAAACAATAGTAGAACCCGGATTTAATATTAATGACGTCAAACTGTCATGTCCAGAGATTTTAATGAGTCAAACATAATCACTGGCGTAAGTACAGAATGTTGTTTAACTGTAAATGATCGTAGATCAATTAATATAGTATTTTTTCTCGTGAGAAAATCTTTTCCTTTTAAACATTTTTTCAATTAAATATTGTAGTGAAGTTTAACGTTGACAACTTATAAATATTTTCCTCTCTTGTTCTTTTTACTCTATGGTGAAGATGGCCCAATTTTAGCCATTGTGTGAATGATTAGTGAGAGTGAGAGTAAAGACAATGTAGATAGACTAGTGAAATAAAGCAACAATTGTTTCTATTGCTGCCAAATAATTCAGCAAATGACAATGAGTGACGAGAACAGCTCCTGACTTATCTAATTAGTCTATCGTGAATATGCGCACTGTAACTGACAGGTCCTTGTCAAATACAGTTTAGAACAATTGGAAACTGCCAATGATTTTGCTAATGTGGTGTTTATCATTTTAGTTCCATTGAAGACAATTGATTATCAAGCATTGGTATGAATTAGATAGTTTTTTTTTTTCAAACAAAAACGGTTTTTGATTGAAGAACTTCATGGTTTAGCGACAAATCATCATTAAATATTATATATGTTAGAATTTGCTCTACCATGACTATTATCTGTAATTTCAGGTGACAAATAGTTCCTATTCCCGTTGTCAACTGTCAAGAAAACATGGAACTATTTAGCAACTCTTGTCTAATTACACTTGAACAACAAATAGGAAACAATTTACATAGCTCCCTTCAAATTGTGCAATTACATGGACTACAAAATTATTTAATTGCGTTCGCAATGTCAGCCAAAGGCTATATAAAAGCGATTCTAGCAATATGATTGTAAGTTTAAAGGCCGTACGATACGGCAGTGGTGTAAAAGGAAATTGGTAAAGCGTGAGACGAACTTTGCAACCGATATTTGAAAAATGTTAGGAAATGTCATCAGAAAAAATGGCGGAACAAAATGTCATGACGAACATTTTACTTAATACTCTTGTCATCATTTTTCTGATTTATTTAAGACATGATGTCATGATACTTGGCTTCGAAATAGAAAGTCGATAATAAAAAGACGAGCCTCAAAACTATCGATGATAACGATTTATAGAATGACAGTTAAACGACTATACGCCATGCAAACCCCGATTTAGACTAAAGTTCGTGATTGCATCCGCCATCTTGATTCACACTGCTTACCATATTCGAATTCGGAATAGGAGTTGCCATACTTTCGTTGATTTTATTGACGTTTATTTCAGGATTTTTATGGCTGGATGCGACGAAAGGCGATTGTTGCAAAATTTTATAGGCTCAGGATATTATGTATAGGACATTGACATGAGAACATAATATAAAAGTTTATTGTTAGATTAAATAGATAAAAACCTTTAGTGTCGGCCAAGTTCACGACCTTTTGTCATCAAGTAGGCCTTTACTACAAAAGAAATGTATTGTATTGAAATAATAACAGCGCGTACTATGTCTGCAATTGAACACAACACTCAAATAACTAGAAAACTTTCCGAGGTTTCGAAGCAAATCGATGAGCAGGTGAAAAATAATCTTTTTTACAACAATGGCGCCTTGACCGTGAAATCAGCAGCTAACAGCCTTGTGGCTTATTGTCAGTCGGTATTAATTACTGTAATCAATTTAAATGGTTTCTTCGGAACTAAATTATATAGATTACTCTTTCATTCATCAAGATAAGTGCCTTGTTATACTGATTGGTCTTAGTTAGGGAAATCCTATAAGTTTTGAAGTTTAAGGAATGAGATTGGGACCTTGTTTACTTGAGAGACCCCTACGCATCTTAAGTGTTTACTTAAACATATATAACAATCAGCATGTAATAGTCTAAAAATAAAATCACTTAACCTGATTTTACACAAATGACACGATCTAGTCTGAATAACACAAAAAAAATGTTTTTGTTTCAAGCAGAATTAATTGTCTATTTCAATCGATCTATTTCTGTATTCTCAAGTATGTTTTAATAATGCATCGTTTCTTAGTAAGGTACTGATAAATCGATGCCCATGCCCCTATGAGAAACCTAATTGCCTCGACCAATAAATAAAATAGGAGCAAAATCCAAAAAAGTTACCCACCTATACATGTCAGTTACTATGGTTAAGTTAATTAAGTTTACTGACCATAGTATCTTGACTCACGGTAGTTTAAGTAACTACATTTAAACGTTCTGTTTACAAATATTTTTGACGTTTACCTTTGCTGCAGCACCAGTTTGAGCTGTCAAATTATACCGGGTGCTGTTTTGGCACAAGAAGTCGCCTAAAAACGAATCATATTGTCTATTCTTGGTGTGGTACTAATAACTTCTAATAGAACAAAAAGCTGGTTATTTTTAGATTGCTTACTAATGACATGATGGCATTTTCTTGCGGAAAATAATATGGCAGCAATTATTTTATTGTAATTATATTTTACTGAGTAAAAAGCTTTTTCAAACGAGATATTTTGGGCCTACATTAATGTAAGTGAAGTGATTTATTAATGAGGACTCTTTGAGACATGTAAAGCGAGCTGTGACCCAATTATTACTTTATTCCTTGTTTTATAATGACCCAAATGTATGAATTACTCAGACATCTCAATGCCATCTGCTAGAATGCTTTGTTCTATACAAAGATTTTAAGAATTAATTAAGGTATAATTATGTTAAAAATCAAAATTGTAAAAAGAAACAAAGGTTACATACACTTTTAGCTAAAACCTTGCTTATTTCTCCAATCGAACATCAAGTTTCCTTAAAAGCCAAATCTTACAACACTTTCCATAAACAATACGCGAACTGACATAACCTTTTTCATTATGCATAAACAAAACATTGTATTCTAACTCAGGGTCGTAATTACCTTAATTGCGGACAAAGTAAAGTATAACGATAATTATTCTTGAACACAAAGTCTTTATTTTGCCTTCATGCATTCCGAAAATGTGGCTCTAACCGTTTCCGTTGCTGCAGTAAATCATAGCATCCTGTAGAGTACGAAAATAATTTCGATTGAAGTTAGTCATACTGTGGATGAATGCATTAGTCGTAGAATTCAAAAAACCATTTTATGAGGCGCGGTAAAGAAGTATAACAGAACTGTCAAAATTAAATTGACACTATTGATAAATAATTGGTTTGGTTCACGAGGTACTTCTGTAAAGTCGGATTGCAAAACTTCACTATGGTTTACGAAGATTGCTCAGAGTTACACACTAACAGTTGCAGTAATCTTTCAAAGCAAGGTTAACCTTAATTTAACCAAGGGAACGGTACATAACACGTAATTATAGATGCCTGGGACTTCTGCCCACCCAGTAAGCAATAAGAGCATGACGTTACAACTACTTACAAGTGGTAAACTGGTAACTATCGATATCATGTTACAGTTTGTTTTTTCTTACATTTCTAATAAAAAAATGTTGGGATTTTTGAAAGAATGTTTGCAATATTTGTTTACCAAATTGGAGAAGTGAAGTAAAATACACGTTAAATCTTAATGACAAAGGGCTTTCTCGTGTAATCTAGGTGCTTATACAATATAAGTCACAAGTCAAATAAATTGTAATTGTAAAACTCATCAAGTTCTTTGAACCTGGCACGAGGGATGGGTGAATATTTTTTCAACCATTCTTAAATTACAATACTTGTCATTAATGACATTACTATTTACAATGTTTGCCTAGTATTACTTAATAGGTATTAGTTATTACCTCTGTCGTAATATATCTTCGTTCGCAACAAGGAATTTGAGACACATTCGTTCTATTTCGTCAGTAAGCGTTCGTAATTAATCTAGCAATCAAGGTTAAAACAATACAGTCGAATTCTAAAGAATGGAAAGTGGCTACCAGGCTAACTAATGAAAGCTACATCACTCATTTGTCAAACGACTTGTTTCGATTGAGGAATCGATTAATTTATCTTAATCGATAAATAATCGATAAAAATAACTTCTGTTTTTATCGAAGCAAACGTTCATGGAATACAGTGAAGGTTATTTAATGCGGATTTGTAAAGCGAACGCGATATCCTCCGGTTCAGCGTTCCCATTTAGTTTACGCGTGCTATTTCCTTTGAAAACAAGGAGATCATTATTATTATGAATTTATAATGATTAATGAGATTCCACACGTAGAACGGAACATATGCTACGTTTGTTTTTGCTCAGTCAATCGAGAGGTGGACGCCCACATCTCAAGCTTTATGATCTAGACGAGTTACGCGTCACGGTGTCGTTAATCATCCAGCAAATTTATAAATACCTCATGCCCATACATGAGTAGCTCGAAAACAGATCACCTGTGACGTCTTTGCGAATACATGAGTAGCTCGAAAACAGATCACCTGTGACGTCTTTGCGACGTAGGGTTTTAGTTTAGTGTTAATTTTCATGATTTATTTGAACTTCGAGAACCTTTCTAGTCAAATTTGATTTTAATTCGAATTTCGAGACTAAAGCAACAACGATTGACGTAAATTGATAATACTCAAACGCAGAAGTAAAAGTTACTGTCGATAAATGACAGTTGATAGCTCTACATATCTATGGTACAAAACTTTCCCGCCTTTTTAGTTGTCACATGGATTTTCTTTTTCGCTTGCATGTTTTTGTTTCCACCTAGTTGTCAACGCGTTCCACTTTTGAAAAAAAATGTAGTCGTCATTTACATATTGCTCCCAGCTAGTATATCAGTAACTGCGTTCTACACGGTGCCCATTTAGATAGTAAAAAGGTGAAAATGTCTTAGAAAGTCACTTTAGTTGATAACGTCATTAGTCTTGCCCAACCTTACTGCTGCACTTAAGCTTTTTACATACATTTTACGGTTTCTTCATTTACTGGAAAGAGGGAATTTTAAATTATTTCCTACGGCGTCTTAATGTTTTAAAACTATAAGCGCAAAGGCAATAAAATATCGTGCCAAGTCCCGCTTAACAGATTTAATGTAGGGAAGAAGAATTTTTAATTTAGCTTTAGTAGTTACTCGGTTATTTAAACATTATAAAATGTTTTCGTGTTTTAGTGAGTTGACAGGCGTAAAATATTAAGTAGGAAAATATATTAGATATGTTAATTATAGTCAAACAAAATAGATAACAAATCCAAATCTGCATTTAGGGACAAGCATATTGTTTCGCGTAGTCTCCCATGAGTCAATATTTTTTATCAATGGAATTCAGTAATTTTAAAAGAATACTAGGAGTAAAATATCAAAAAGGTAAAACCCAGAATATAATAAGAATGAAATTTAAATTGGCCGAGCAATATAATGTAAATTAAAGTGATAAATAGGTGGCAATCATATATACAAATATAATAAATCATAGATATTCCATGTCAAACTTTGACATTGACTTTCATATTTTACTTCAACGATATCATAATCACAGTAAAACTAGTTAAAAAAATATCATAGCTCTGCTTTAAATCAAGATAATTGATAGTCTCTGGCCTCATTCATATCACTGTAAGGTCAAAACAGTAATTTTACGATTAGTCATCATGACCGGGAGCTGCCAAAAATGTAGGAATAGATATATAGATCTCCTTCAATCATAGATATTAATAATAGGCCGTTAATAGTTAATTCTTCTAATTTATCATTCAATTTAATGATAACAAAATGTTTTCATAAATGTCCGGTTATTATTGAATTGGCAGCACTTCCAATAGATACTTCAAGCAGTTTACTTGATATAGTTAACGTAAATATTCGATCTACCTTCTCTGGATAATGTCAGGCGATAGATTTCAAAACAACTCTAAAATTGTCTAATAATCTACTGCGAGGATTGTAACATCACTTATTAGTAGTAGTCTATGGAAAGACATATTAAAAATGAAACAAGTGAAAACAGTTCCACAAACAACAAATGGGTGTTTTCGCAAGATCCGCTGACAACCGGATTAACAATCCTAAGTAACATTTTGAGTGAAACCTCTTGGCAACGACTAAGTATTTCCATCAGGCCATTCACTAGACGTAAACTGAGCACAGATAAATTTACAGTTTCATTTAGAAATAAATTGGACTAGGCTGGATAAATGATGCTCTGCGTCTGTTATAAAAAATAATTTTGTGCTGCCAAAATAGTTCTGGTACCTGCGTAGGTGACAGCTCATTTTTATTAAGCATAGTCAACTCATGCATGTAAATTGTACTGAAATAATTCCAGTTTAATAAGTCATTTACCTATTAAATTGGAATTATTTCATAAAGCGTGATCAAAGGTACTACTTTTTTCAATTCCACATTGCCAATTGATTAAATATTTTTCGTTCTAAACCAAAGAGTATAGAAGGCTGACGTAAACTGTTAGTAACTTTAATAATAGTTGATCAAAATAGATCGCGATGCTATTAAAACTGAATTTTAATTGTATTTACAAAAGTTACCGGCATTGTGTTCCGATAGACTGCTGATTGATTTCCTAAATCTTGGTTTCCTTTAAAAAGTTACTATCCAAAGACAACATAATGTTTTTTTAACGGTGGACTGCTGTCAGTTTTCGCGCTAAATTCGGCTCGGTACTAATTTTGACATCTCCAATTATGAGGTCAAGTACAAATTGTGAAATATGTGGGTATGAACGTAAGTTGCAATCTTTTTTTTGTCTAACTTTTAAAATGAAGCGCGATTGAATCTACAAAGTATAAAATATTGGGAAACTCTGATAAAGAATGTAAGATTAAAAATATTGTATGCTACATTAAAATTGTACCGTAGATAGGTAGGTATACAAAACTATAAAAATCGGCTGTCGCGGTACATAATTAGCTGTCATATTCTAATAGGCAATGCTATTTTTCAGATAGTTAGTACCTTGGTTTAAATAATTGTTGTGATAAAATAACCAATTTGTTACACGTTCTATCACTCCCATGCATTAATTTTATTTGTTCCACGTTCAACTTCACCTTTGCATGGATTAAAAAGAATAAAACCTGCGTACAGATGTTTTTTCTTCGTTATTCTTTTGTCGTTCTAAATTCAAAAGCTGCGCCTTTTTCAACAATAGCGGCGATATGCCTAACTTCATCGTCTAACGTTCCACCAATCAAAATCCAGGTGTTATTAATCAAAATATAATTCAAACAATAGTGGGATTATCGTGTTAACCGTACGTCTGCGGTTACTTAGGTTTCTTCCACTCAATAATAATTCTTATCCGGCATTACGTTGCATTGATTTATTTACTATATTACCCCTGAGTCATCGGTACACTTACTTTATTTGTAGAAGGTGTAAGATAAATTGATAATTGTGGAACGAGCGGTCAGTTTGCATTAAAGTGTCTACAAGAAAACGCTGAGGTTTTATTTAAAAATGATAGCGAATTAAGAAAAGAAGAAACTTGCCAACCAGTACTTAGTCATTACATTTTGAAACCAGTGACAAAATGTAGCTGGTAAGAATATTTAGGTAAGACTACAAAGCTAATGGCATGAAGTCAGAACCAATCACCTCGACCTTTCTATACTCTACAATTGTTGTTACAGTTCTATTATGCAAGTGATAAATATTATCACACTAATATCAGATTCTGTGTTAGCAGAGATCACGATCGCGTGAGATTATTTCAAGTAATGATACCGCTATGAACTGAAGAGGTTACATGAACTAATAATACCATTACGAACTATGTGATAATCACAGTATGAACTAGTTTCCTCAAAGCAGATGTAGAAAATCCACGATAACAAGAAACATATATAAACCTTGAGCCAAGAATCGATGACAGGTTATAAGAAATTAAATCCAATTCTTCCGTTCTCTAATAGATTAGATATAAAATAAATTATTGCATTACTATCAAACAGCCGAACCAAATCGAGGAAATTGTAAAAGGTAATGAATTTAACATTTGTTTGTAATGAAATATCCGTTTATAATGGAAACGGGTTACTATTTCAGAATAAATCTAATTACGTATGTAATTAGGGATTTGATTTCATTGGAACTAGATTTGGGAATATTGATGAAGAAATTGTCAAAATACGCTTGCGTTTGTACATTTCACCTCGACCTTTTAAAGGTTTAACTAATTTGTACAGGTACAGAATTTAAAAATACAAAGGTAAAAATAAGCCGTTTTTTCTACTCTACCCAAACCGAACTATTTTTTGTCAATTAGGCTTACACGCGAGTCGAGATTCTTTAGTCGTGATTCAACAATAAACATTTAACCAAATTCCCCTTTACAAAGACTTGAATATTTTAGAAACAATGTGTTGGATACAGATAAGGAATGAGCAATTAAAAACAAAGTAAGGAAATGTATAGTCAATACTAATAGCGTTTAAGATTTGTATGAGGAATCGGACAAAAGAATAGCCGAAAGTTAATATTAATATCGAAGTATCAAACTTTGTATGCACGATGAATGCACGTGCCAAGGATAGCTATAAATTTAGTTCAGTTCTTGAGATAAATACCGCGCATAAAATATTTCGGAAACATTTTATGATGTAGCCAATGCACGCAAGATTTTTGACGGAATTGAAAGAAATTCCATTGTCTGTTGATCCCCACAATCAAAAGTACTTGTGATTTTCCATCAGATTCAATACTATCATTATTAATTGATGAGGAAAAGTCTGTTACGACTGCACAAGAGAGCGACAGAATATTTATTGCATTTGAACCTTTAGATTGCGTGGCACCCGGACAAATTGCGAAACTACATCGAATGTTTGAGGTACCCATGCCTGTTGAGCCATTCACAATTGGCTGGTTAACAACTAGGGGTCAGGATTGAATGAATCATGGTGACGGTTCATGAGAAACCGTTTTGGAACAACCAAAGTTACTATGGGATATTAATAGAAGTCACGTAAAGAGGTTATCGAAGTAGTTAATTAGGTAGATGCATTGTTAGTGAACGTTAGCATATCTAAGTTAATAGTCAATGTAAATATTGTAGTGATTAGAGTGACATAGTATTGAATGAAGAAGGCGCGGTTTCCAGTTTTGACTATATTTACGAAACAAGAAATGAGGATAGATTCAACTAGTTTAATCAAATCCATGACCGGATAGCGTGATCCAGCTCCGAGTGTTGATTGGCTTATTTTTTCATGTTCTCCATTCGACCGTTAAATCATTTGACACCAAATTGAGCAGAATCATTATCATTACTTTTAAAAGAATTGTTTGTTTAGGTATAAACAAGGGTATTGTTAATGAGTTCTTTAGTAATGGCAGTAGTCATTTGTTCTTTTGATTGGTGACTCGGGTTTATGACACAGCTCACGTACTGAGGTCAGTATCAATTGCATCTAATACTGTAATCTCGATAAGATGTTCGGGATTCCTTTTCGTATTCTAGATGAATCTATACAAATCGGAGTCACGGTCGGACGATATTCGAGACTTTCACGCCTGTTAGACCGAAATCATCGGCATTGTTAAGCGACGTCTTAGATTAGTTAGGAATCCTAATTAAAAAGACGATTAAACGCGATTCAGAGAATCAGGAACAATTAGCTCGGCACGTTTGATGGCAGAACAAATAATCTAGTAAGTAGATAAAAAACACGAGACTTTACGGAGTTGCGGTAGCACATCATTTTTATTTTCGGTGTAAAATTGTAAGACTTGATTTAATCAGACATCCATTTAGATTGTGAAAACCCGGTATCTGCCAAATCAAAGTGACTGTGAATATAGCAAAACAAAGATTTCTCTCTATGATCTTAGTCCTTGATACCCAAATCTCAAACCAAGAAGTGCATCAGAGTTTAAAAACCTCATAAATCGCTGCAAACAAGATTATTGCAGACTTTTATAGACCAACAATGAATGATACGCAAATTCTCGACGAGACATAAAAAATATAGTAAACAATGCGAACATATAGATTTTGTTTTTATTACCATGAGGCAGTGCATCTCTGATATTTTTGCCTGTGTTTCCGTCATCTTATTCGTTTTACTTTACTCCAATAATCATATAGTCAGTTTCAAATCTTTTTACGACTCTCGTTTTCTCGTCTCCTGTGATCTCGAATGTGGACTTTATTTTTTTCAATGTTGCTGATTTCTGCTTCCTGTCCAAAATCTTTGAAGCATAAATGAATAATGGCCTTCATTCGTCATTTCCCATTTTAGTCTTCGAACAATCAGCTATACAATTTCAAGTTTGTGTTCTAAACAACCAATACAACTATCGTCCTAATTATCTTCACAGGCCAATGATTCCTTATCAGCCAAAGCAAATAAGCATTGTTTTGCCTTGATACGCCCTGCTACTGTAAATATGAAATTGACGTTTTGATAAACTGCACCAATGACTAGACTATGCCCATTTCTCACTTCAACTGTGATATATGGGCCAAGTTTGGTTTTAATGGATTGGAGTTACTTAATACTACTTTCTCATTGTGCAATTTTGGACTGCTAAAGTTGTCGTATCTTTATATTGGGTTTGTCTTATCTTCTATATCAGTCAGAACTTGAACTGAGTAACGGCCTTAACCGGAACCAAAGGCCAATTTTATTACTCGAGTAACCAGTCTGGGAATTTTAGTTTTCAAGTATTCTGATAATATAATATTGCGGAATAACGATTATTTTAATGTTTGAGGATAAGTTTGTTTTAAATTACATCTGTATTAAAAAACATTGTTTGGGACTTTTGTAACAAGTATTGGACGTGTTTTGTATACAAACCGGCTTTTCAAAGATTTGTAATGTTTTACCAAAGTTTTGATCCAGTATTTCGTCCAATATTTTGATGGAATATATAAACATTTAGTCAATTAATCAAAATTAACTACAACTGGTCATTCTTTGATCCACGTGATTCCAATACACTTAAAACTACTACTAACGGTTGCCACATACACAGAAAAGCTAAACAAATAATCACAATGGACAAACTCGAAAATTTTGGACGCATTTGATAGATGCTCAAATGATAAAAGTGGTAATTTTGGTTATTTTATTAATTTTTGGACTGTGAAACTATAAGCTTGACCTTCTGACGGAACTTTTAGCTTAACTCGTGGGAAGTGAGTTGAGCAAAAAACTTTTGTACCTGGCAACCAGAACGACAAAGCAGTGGCCCACATTGGTGTTCGGATGTTGCAAAAGTTTCGACTTGAAGTAATAAGCGTTTCGTGAGCAAAGATTTCGGTATTCCTTTTGTAATGTGGATCTATTGACTCGAATTAGTCTAGATATTGTGTGGTAAGTGTTTTTAAAACCATTTTGAAGAGAATTTAAATTTCGGTTTAAAAGTATTGGATTTTGAATGCCAGGTCATAAAAGTTAAGTTGTGGGAATTACTGTTTTTAGTTCTTTGTTTTTCAATGACGGAATTTTAACAAAACTTAGTGTTATAGATGTAGATTGAATTAATTTTGACATATTAAGATGAAGATTCCCATATTCTAAAGATTATTTCAGTGATGACTATGTCCTTAACCATTTAGGTAATCGATTATGCATGATAAAATATAGGTACGTGATGGAATATTATATCGTACTTAACCATCTTGATAGTATATTTTACAATACTTTATGATTATTGATTGACATCAATCAGAGTTACAATGATATAATAAATTTTGTTTTGCAATACGTCAAAATTTGTCTTTACGGATCATAAATCATGCATAGCGGCCGCAAAATAAACGAAAAGAGGTATGGCATCAGGTAGAGAGACTACAGCACTAAGTCTAATAATACTGTTGATTTTGGCTGATGGCCCAACTTAGGTAGAGCTCTCATTAAACAAAGTACACTTCTCATTTCAAAATACAAGTCGTTTTAAGTTTCATTGCATTGTTTTATGTTCCTCTAGTACTTGTTCAATTATTTCCAAACTATCAACCCTAGCTTTTGCATCATAAACATTATCTCAAATGTCGAAAGTCGATTACTTCTATTGCTTTCGCCAGTAACGTTCATGTTTAATCTATTTAAATTATTATTTACGACATCTACAACTCTCTCTTGTATTTGTTCGACAGTTACTGATAGACCATCTAAACTGGTGAAACATAAAATTTAAGTAACGATATTAATATTTAACGACTTTGAATTTGGGAACTTGTTGACCTTGATCATTTAGAATCCTGGTGTCTTTTTTCTATTAAAGTTCACACATGATATACTAAGGTGATATAAAAATAAAGGTGAACTTACCGATTTGATATAGTTCTAAGTCCCGGTCGACGGCAGAAAACAAGCAAAGCCAACGAGTTGGCCGCTGTTGACACCAGGAACAGCGCTAGGAGTACAATCTCCTCCACTAGTCGGTCTCTCAAATCCATCCCTGACATCAAAGCTTGTCCAGGAGACATGAGAACCAAATATTCCGAGACAATGTCATCACTATCACAACACTTAAACTTGCAACTGAACACTCTCAGTCAATAATGTTTTTGTATACTGCAGTTGTTAGTCGCGTAAAGTTTTGAGAACACGCTGGTCGTTTAGGCCGCGTCTTTCTCGCTCGGCTGTCTTGTGACAACTGGCTGAACGCTCGGCCGGACTGCCGCGGCCGGCGCGTGTCGGCCCCCTCCACACGCAGCCGCTAGTACTTCACTGGCGACAGTACATATAAATCTACAACTAATGTCGGTCAACATCCTGGCTTTTTGTTTTATCGCTTGTGAAATTTGCGGTGTGCGGTTTGTTTTGAGATTCGTTTGCATCATATTTTATTGTTTTGAAGATGCCATCGAGTTGAATTGAATTTGCATCAATCAAAACTTATATCTCTCATCTTCTTTTGCTTATGTACAAAATCATAATAATTACAAATGCTATATTTACAATTGTTGGACCTTTCCCAATCATAATTGGATTAGCCCACTCGATATCGGTTTCACTGTCATTAGTCATTGTTTTCATCTCAAATTTCCAATATACTCATTTATACCACTCACAAATCTTTGCCAGACACACTCGAAAATTGAACGTTTCTAAAATTTTGTAATCATGACACTAGCGATTGCGGCAAAAGATACATTATGTTGAGACAATAGTTCGCCTGAAGGTCCTGAGCAGCCAATAAGGCTTGCAACGAAGGTTAATTTAATACTGCCACAAATTGATTGATTGACTTAATGATTAAAACATAAAACCGAAGCCAGGTATTCCACTGTTTGAATCAGTGTTTGAATAGAAAACAGGTACGGTTTTAGATGTTTATGTGACTGATTGGATTGGTTTATTTAATATTTAGTAATTGGAATAAATCTATTTCAGAGATTTTGCAATTGCTTCTAAGGTGTTTCGAGAATTTGACTACATAATTATCATAGCTGCGAACTAAACCATTGGTATTACTGAAACCGGCTGAATCATTGAATTATTATATCTTATCTAATATGTTTTACATGTTTGTCGATGAATGATGATTCAGAAATTCCTACTCATAAATATTTTTATGAATGGATTAGTATACAAATACCATATTTTAAACCAAATCAATAAACTCTTTGTGTGTCCGGTTGCTGGCAATAGACTCGCCCTATATAACATGGGATTTAAACAGAATTATTGGTGACACGTGGGTGTTCATACTATTAGGTACACATTTGCCTATCCCTTCGGGGATTACCGGCGTGATGTTCTGTTATGTATGTATGAATTTGTTTTTAGACATTTTTCGCATCATCTGCTCTAACATAAGAATGGCCGTCAAGCAACTGTTAATTAACTACTACATTTTAAACTTCTTCACGAGTTTCAAGCACCGTAATATTGTTTTCTTACAAAAAACGTGATTTTTATTGTACTTTTAGTATTGGCAACGTGCATTAGTTTAGCATATTAGATTTTAGAGTTATTTGCTTATCTTCAGAAGGAAGTTGTAAAGTGGGTGAGGAAATTATGTCGTTGCAGTACCTGTTGCAATAGATTTATTTATATTTCTATTGCTTTTGTAACATGTGGTTGTTCAAAGTAGTCGATATTGTTGCTGGGTCAGTTGACGTATCCTTTCTTGGATTCCTTTTTCGGTGAAGTCCATCATCCGCTTAGCCTTTTCCCAACTATGTTGGGGTCGGCTTCCAGTCTAACCAGATGCAGCTGAATACCATTATTTTACATGAAGCGGCTGCCTATCTGACCTCCACAACCCAATTAGTACTGGGGGTAATACGATAGCCCTTTATAAGACTGGTTGTCAGAATTTCAGGCCACTGACTATCTATAACGACTGTAAAAGATCTATAAATGACAGCCTCGACCAGCGGCTTAACGTGTTTTCCGAGGCGGTTAAGTCCATCGGTTTCTATTAATCTTGTCATATACAAGTCATATTAAATTAGCGTGGGGAACTATACAGTATTGATATCTGGCCGTGATAAAAAAACAACTACACTACGTCCTGCAGTCATTGAACCCAAAATATATCGATAACTCACTTTTGTCATGTTAAGATTTCGAAACCCTTGACCATATTGACCATTACTTTTGCGAAGTGTCACTAAATAATTTATTTTGCCCCGGGAGATTTAACTAAAACATTTTCTTTACTCCTAAACTTGCACAATACAATGAAACAGATCAATAACATGCAAAAGTGGTTCATAACAACAATTTATTCCAGAAATGCGTTACGAACTGTGTATTCGTGAAATCTAAGCGTCCATAACTATCGCCTAGCCGGTAACCGGCAGAAATAACCTGTTGTTGTCATTTTCTTCACAATGAACGAGACGGCAAGACCGAGTTTCAGTTATATGATCATTATGGAAGTTTTGTAAAGAAAATGCTTTAATTTCATGTTAGGTAACTTAACACAAGGCCAAAAATAGGTAAACAAACGTGGTTTTGCTAAAAGAAAACTTAGCGTTTTTAACTTTTGTAAGAAAACTTCTTTGCTTTTGCGGTTTTTTTTTGTCGAAGCCGAGACGAGACCTTTTTTGTTGAGTTATTTTCATCCTATTTCAGTGAAAAGTCTGTCGTATCGGTTGTAAATTAGAATTTTCGTTGGGTCGTATTTTCGGAACTGATGAATAACATAATAATATAATATCACGCCTGTTTCCCACGAAGGGCAAGACAGAGATTGTACATGTAGTACACGGAGTAAACCCATGTTACGCCAGTTATAAAGCCTCATCTGAGCCCATTTGGGGCCCTATCAGAATACCAGCGCTGCGACATTTAGTTTTTAAATGTTGCAGCACTATAATGAGATACCCCCTTTTGAATTTAATAAATGCTTGAATTTTATGTCCATTTTTATGTTAGTCTGTTTTAATAAGCTTTTATTCAACTTGCCTTGTTAGTTCGTTCTTTCATTTTTAGTTTTGTTTCCTTTGTTCTTCGAATTTTATTTTTTGTTGTTTGGCCTATGTGAGTCCAATAAATACTTTTTCTTTCTTTATTTTTAATAGGAGACGAGCCTATATTGCCATCAACCGGTTTCAAATCCAAACTTCGAGCTTCTACCGCGAAATTCCTGTTGGAAAATCCCAATAACAGTTTGCACAACCGGGGAATCGAAACTAGGACTACGGAACTCAATGAAATATGGAATATTGTTGTACGCTTTCAATATTATGTTGAATTCCGAGACATTCAGACAATGGACTGCTTGATTTGATTGTGAACGTGAGGTCATACATAAGATCTCACACTACACTGTATACTAAAATATACGATCTCCAATCACCTCAGGTGAAACTGTAAGCCGATCTAAATGTTCTTGGGAATATACACTTGGGGTCGGATAGCTCGCAAAGGTGGAATATAATAAGATACTCCGTGGCAACAAGATTAAAATAGAGCCTGGAGTGTTGTTAACGGGTGATAGTTGTGGTTTTGTTTTATTTGGCTCATACAGTACAAGGTGTCCAGAGGTAGGAAGAAGTAATGTGTTACCCCAACATAGTTGGGAAAAGGCTAGGCTTGATGATGACAGTTCCAGAGGGAGTTGAGGGAGTTTAGGAACGCTAAGGATCCCTGTATGGAATACGAAGTCTTTCAAGACAAGAGGCAAATAAATCTGCCATAATTTTCAGCAAATCCTTTCATTTACTACTACTACTAGTCTGCCATATTTGGGAGTCCGCCATATTGGATTTAGAATGACGTCACTTAGCCAACCATGCATTGTCATGAAAACTAAACATCATCATCGTCTATCTGCCTTTGTCCCATTCGGAATGAAGAAAGGAAAATAAAAGAGAGATTAAGAATACCCAAACCTTACCTTCCAAAAATTTCACTCTATTTTTTTCTGCTGTCTCGTGTTATTAATGCTGATTTGTTTCTATTTTGGTGGCAATTCTATAAAAAGTCAACACTCTTTGAGAGTGGTTTATAAATACGAGGGTTGGGGACAGGGATTTATGAGATTTGACTAGGTAGGTATCTGTCCAATTTTAAAACACTCATTGCCAAATGCGTGACTTACTAATGTGTCTTTCTACAAAAATGGAAAATGATTAAAACTTTTGGCTTCCGATTTTGTTTTATTTTAGTTTCCCCAAATATTCCAAAATTTCTTTAACATCACAATTTTCTACTTCAAAAGGAAACAATTTATAATATCACATCTCATTTCATAACTATTGCTTTCCATTTAGTCGTACCAGGAACCCAAGAGTTGAAGGAGTTATGTCATAGCGTTTGGATAACAATAAACTTGCGCACTTAGCAGCAACGTGCCTGCTGCCTGGATGAAAGTACATTGTTCTTTGCAAAACTGAGATAGTTTGTCTTTGCTCTTAGACATAACTGTTTCGAGCCGAGTTCTGAAGAATGTCTGATAAGATAAAGTCGGATTATCTTGTTTTTGAACTTTCGCGATTTTAACACAAAATTCCGGTGTAACCGTGAGAAAGACCTTTGTCTGACAACCTGATTCACTTCCTCCGGATCAGTTCTTGTAATGTTATTTATACTGATATTTTCATTACAAGAATAGACATAACAGCACCTAATAGCCCCCACATTTCGCCAGTTATGTTTAAGTCATATGCGGGCGAGCCTATTGCCTTCAACCGCGCACAAATCCAGACTCGTGACTGATTCCTGACGGAGCAACCCAGTAATACTTTGCCCGACCCGGGAATCAAAGCCAGGAAGGACCTCTTGCTCAGCAGTCGCGCTTGCGACCACTCCAACACCAAGGCATCAAGAATAGTAATACTCCTTATTACATCTATAAACTACGTAAAGTTATTTCTTTAGAAAGTTTTTAGTCAAAGTAGTCTAATTTCTATTTTATTTCCCCTTTTCTTAAAACTCTTAAAAGGAGTATATTTTCTATGACGTCATTTGACTCAAGTCACCATACATGGTTTCTGTTTACTTCGGTATTTTTAGAGTTATAAGATGTTATGTCATCCGAATATGAAGCTTTGACAATAATCTACGTTGATTATGTTATTTTGCACTTCAGAAGCAATTAATTAATTAATTAATAGCTAGTGCTGGTGCCCGTGACATAAATAAAATAATTGCCTCTTGATGTTTAAATTAAGTATTTCCAAAGACATATTTTCTTCTATAAATAAATTTGTTTCTTTTTGTTGCTTCTTCTGGTTAGACATAAGCTTTGCTTACGTCCTTAACCTTATTTAAGGAGTAGGATATTGCTTAGAGTATTTATGTATAAGCTCATCAGCATGTTTTTTTTATTTGAACACCACCAAATGTAAAGTCCATTGTTATACTACTTACCTAGCTCATCGTCACCTTCCTGCCGTTGTCACATTCTGCTGGAGGTCAGCGCAACTCACTTTGTTCTTCCATTTTGACCTGTCAGACGTCACGGCATCATTTACGCCTTTTTTTATATCATTACTCACACAACTTTTCATTGGCCTTCCTCTACCTCTCCATCCGTCAACATTCTTAGTCACTACGCAGTCCCATGCGTTTCATCCTACCCCATCACATATGTCCGTACCAAGACAGACGACACGGCATCATTTACGCCTTTTTTTATATCAGTACTCACACAACTTTTCATTGGCCTTCCTCTACCTCTCCATCCGTCAACATTCTTAGTCATTACGCAGTCCCATGCGTTTCATCCTACCTCATCGCATATGTCCGTACCAAGACAGACATCAATTTTTGTTATTAAACTCATTCCTTACTTTACCCATTCTTGGTACTGTATTGTACTCCTGACTGTTTTTGGTCACGGCGGCCAATCTTATTGGAGATCAGCCATTGACGCGGTAGATATTATAGTGCGCCACAAGTTTAGTGTGTGTGCAGACAGTGGTGCACTCTCTGTTCCTTTACTTTTATAGTCCGATGGGACGGCAAGCCCACACGCCTGGTGAAAGATCAGATGTAGGACCAACGGCTTAACGTGCTTTCCGAGGAACAGGTGTAACATATCGGAAAGTTCCGAACTCCGGGCTACTACTAAGAAAGTTCCAATGGAAAAACCCAAAAGCAATTTTTCACCCACCACGAGACCAACGCGGCATTCTTGATACTACTTAACTGGCTACCATCCGTAAATGATTCCGAAATCCTACTGTATCCAACTTCGTTGGTAAATTCCGAAGAATACTAAAACCTGCAGCAAAACACGGTCTTTGAACTATCAACAATTTGATGTCATACAAGTATTGTATACTCGTGTAGTTGCTGTTATCTCAGTAACTTATGAACCTGGGGTGACAGTAAGTACGTACGGTCGAACAAGCTATTTGGTATACAGTTAAAAAATTTCATCTTCCGTAATACTGCCAAAATCAATAATTTTTACTAATTGCGCAATAACTTTTTAAACATGTGTTTGTATGCTGTTTGTATTTTTTAACTAAACCAATTAGCTTGTTCGAACGTACTATACTACCATGTTTGTCATTTCTTGTCACATGTTACGTAAAACGGGGTGAATAGAAACGCAGGGGTGAATCGAGACAAAACTTTGAAAGGGTTTTTAACGTAGATTTAATATGCAGTATTTCTCAGAAACACCTGAACCAAGTTAAATATCAGCCTGGTTTTCCTCGCATGTAACATTTCTGAATTCATCTCTTCTAAACTCGGTGTTTCTACCTGGAAAATGAATCATTTGTGTTATTTAATAATACACAATCGATCATGTATTTTCCCTCTGTCATATAATTATGATTGTGTATTGTATGTTATATATTCATAACTTGTGTCTAAAGCGATAACAGCCGCACGGGTCGATCTTCAGGTTAAGACACGCTTGCCTAGGTTGATCCGTGGATGGGTGACCACCCATTAAATACCGAGTTTCCTCCGTGCCTCGGAATGCACATTAAGCCGTTGGTCCCGGCTGTCATTTGTAGATCTTTGACAGTCGTTACAGTCAGTGGCCCGAAATCCTGACGACCAGTCTTGCAAAGGGTATCGTTAAGTATTACCCAGGAATAGCTGGGTATCGAAGGTCAGATAGGCAGTCGCAAGACTAGAAGCCTGGAAGATTTTTAATTAGCTAGGCCATCAGGAAAGCCAAGAGGTTGTTCAATACGTAGCAAAGCTAGACATAGAACCGTCGGTTTCTCTGAAGAGGTCACCGGAACGTTGCCTGGCTACGGACGTTGACAGGTCTACCCCGGGCCCTGCCTATTCTTCTTGACCATTGATAACGTCACTATACTATTGACTCACTGACAATATTGACATGACTTAGTATTCAATGACGTCTCAACAAAGGCGAAGGGCGTGGCTCAACACCCGTATACGGGAAAAAACAGTCTAGAAATAACTACAAAGAAATATTAAATCGCCAGAAACACAGGACTACCTAGTTCCAGCATAAATCATGGGTGCACTTGACAAAGTTTTAAGCAAAACTGTATTTAATGTTAAATATACCTTTATATTTTTCTTTTTTTTCTTTTTATTACTACGAGTGTTTTATCATCTTCTAAACATGAAAAGGGTCAGTGGTCAACATTCTTGTGTTCCCGTATCGACATGATATGTGGGTGTACTCATATCGTGGTCCTAAGGTTAGCTTAGTTATTACTAGGCAAGCATAAGAAGGAAGCTAGTGAATGGTGAGGAGTTTGTAGTCTTCCTTTGGGTGAAAGCACCAGGGTAACATGCGCAATTCAAATTTTACAAGGCAGGGCAGATTAGTATGGGCCGGGTTGTATGTTGATTAAAATATAATTCGCGATCGTAAAAAATATGGCTTTACACAGTTATCGTTAAAATCATCAATACAACACTCTTAGTACATATAATCACACATTCAGTGGATAAAAAGTAGCCATCGCTTAATAGCGTACGGCCTCCTGCAATATGAAACGATGACTTGGTGAAGTTCGCGGGAATTGGCTGTGTGTGAGAAGAACAAGAATTTAGTCTTCTTCTTCTACTTATACTGGTATTCCGATTAAACAGGAAACCGATACTAACATAGTTGGGAAAAGAAGATGAATGCGGTTGTCGATGCGTCTTCAGCCGGAGACAGGACGGAAAAATCTCGTAGGTATAACCTATACTAATAATTATGAAGCTAAAGAGTTTGTTTGGTTGAACGACCTAATCTCAAGAACTACTGGTTGGAATTGAAAAATTCTTTCAGTGTTGGATAGCTCATTTATCGAGGAATGCTATAGGCATATAAAACATCAAGCTGCGACCAATAGGAGCGGATCATTAATCAAAACTGTTACGCAGACGAAGTTGTTATATTTTGTTTTACACCTAAGTATGTCGCTTGACAACAAATATCTCACTGGAAAAAATAATTTAAAAAGGCACACTTCTACACCAAGTAGCCTAGCAATAACCGAGTAATAGCCCGTCATCCAATAATCCATGATACGGATACCAGGGTATTATAAGATACGCGAAACACACAGTAGACACTCGATCATTTTTTGGAAACAAAACAACAAAATTGTGACGTCACATGTAATCTTGAACGTCACAACAATGTTTTTTGTTCATTATTGATTGTGTCCAACACCCGTATCTATCAACAAGTCAAAGTGATTACTTGAGTAAATGTCATTATTTAAGATACGATTTTTATTATTTACCTAGTTTAGTAATTGCTTGATGTTGGAACTGAAAAAGATTATAATTCTTAGCTTTGCTTTCTTTGACGGTTCTTACTTCGTATAAATTCTTGCTTATTGCATAAAAAAATTGCACAGATAATTACTTAAGCTCAAGTAATAATTTTAACTTAACTATAGATACGGCTGTTAGTATACAGCTTATTTTTGTATGAAAACGAATAAATGCCCTAGGAGTACATAATATGTTAGGCTCAAAGGCCGTAAACGCTCATTGAGCGAAAAAACCGAACACATCGTTATGTGGCAAATTCAAAACGAACAGTAAGCGAAATTCGCGTCGTGGCTGTTGTAAAAACTACCACAACGCGTTCTAGCAATGAGGAAATGCCAGAACGCGTTCTGAGCCTTTTTCAAACAGCCACAACCCGATGTAATTCTTCAGTAAGAAACTTGCCTGCGTAAGATGATGCCCAAATCCCCCAAGGATGGGTAACTTTAACGGTCCAGGTTAAGCAACTCTTGCCAAGGTTTGGAAACGGATGGGTTCCCTTACACCTTTGGACAAACCTTACCTTTGTCCCACCTTGCCCCATTTTAGGAAGAGGTTTGTGTTTTAGTTAATGGTTGCGGTCGGTGAATACCTATATTGAATAGTGGAATTTAAAGAACTGCTACTCAAACCATTAGTAGCTTAATTCCACAAGTTCAACATACTTTATGTTGATAAAGTATGATGAACTTTTAGAACAACTAACAATACATATTCACTGCTGAAATCGGCCACAGGCCCACGATTCGTTCAGTCGATAAAATCGATGTTTTATTTAGCATCACCAATGATTATCATAATTACTTTTTGATGCCGTAATTATCAACAGTTTTGACACCTGCGATAATATTTTAATGTAAGCGGTGCCATATTGGTGCTACATATGTATCTAGTCGTTATGCGTGACACAATGATGTCGATGTAGTAAGGGTTACTACGCATTCAATTGTTTGTAAGTTATTGTGAGTTGGCAAACTGACTGGTAGTGACGGACTACCTGGTGGTGTCAGCTTGATGCGGCTGCCAAATACGAGGTGTAAATGGACCCTTCACGAAGACTTCGACCAAGCATTCTGTACATTAAAGTAAGTAACCCTACGCCAAAAATAAGGCTGGGAAACTTTTTTTTGGGGTGTTAAATCACGTATTTCGGTAAAACTCAATGTAACGCACTCAAAACATTATGCTGATCGATGCATTCAGTATTATTCGGGTCAAGTCACACAGTATTTTTTTTAAACTTAACTAGCGAAATATGGGTGTAATAATAGGTACACCTCTGCCTAACCCACAGGAGATTACAGGCGTGATGTTATGTTATGTTTCTGGATTACTGCACTAACTTTTCTGATACAAAAAATGATTATGTCAAACTTTGACATAACCATTTACATCTTTGACAGTCAAAGATTAAAGTATCTCAATTTACTTAAACTACGATAAAAGAAAAATCTGTGTTCTGATAAAATATACTGTACGATAAATCATACAATAGTTGTACATATTGTTCACTCCAAAAATATTTTTTTGTCTAGATACTCACTGATTTATTTTTAGCACATCTATTTCAGTCGATCAGCCGATAGTGGCAGTTAGTCTAATTTTAAAAATCATCGATACTGTAGCTCTGATGATGATATATACAACATACTCAAACACAGATTGCCATCTACAAAAATAACATTAAGAACAAACATGCTTTTGGAAACAAACAAACATACATAGATACAAACGATTAATTATTGTTGTACTTCCCAAAACAATTGAAACCGATCAAAATCTTTGTAGGACATTTTGAACATATATGTCTGTCTGGTCACTAAATAATATTTATATTGAGGTACAGTTCTTTGCAGGTGAATAGAACAATAAACTTAACAATAAATGAAAACTCGTGTAAGATACTATACAGGGTGGCGCCGACAATACGACAATAAATTAAACTGCGTATAACTCATGACCTTCCCAGTCTCCGTACAAAAATTAATTCAAATATATGCAGTGGTTTAGTCACAGGACATTATTTTTCATTTTCGGAATTTTCTACATGATGTAGATTAATAGGCTAGCACTGACAGGTTAACGACCCCCGCATCAGTATAAACACTAAACACGTATTGCCAACTCGCTATTTCGAAAACCTTTGCCAAATTCGTACCTTAAATGTTATTTCCAGACGCAAATTAGTGCAAATTATACCTAAGTTTAGTAAACCGATATTTATAAATGGTGTTATATTTCCTAGACAGTTTTATGCTATCTAATTTGCTAAAACTTTTTTTTTTAATTTCGATGCTTGAATTTTTTTGATAGGTTAAAAATATTCCTGTGAACTAGTAGTGTTACTAGTGTTTTCATTTATTGTCGTATTGTCGTCGCCACCCTGTATAGGGGTGAAGGGACACCGACGCGAAAACGGAAACCACATACTCAGTACATCATTCTGGACGACAAAAAATCTGCTGTTTCCTACAAAAGTGCAATACCTACACGGTGAAAATGCATGGGACAGTTGATTTTCTTTTTCATAACCGACGAAAAATTTCTATGTGGGGTTCAGAATAATGTACTATTTATGTGGTTTCCGTTTTCGGTACGGTGTCCCTTCCACCCCGTATACTACTACATACCGAGTTTCCTCCGTACCTCCAAAAGCACGTTAAGCCGTTGATCCTGAGTCAGTGGTTCGAAATTCTGCCAACCAGCTTTACCCAGGGGTATCGTATAACCCAGTAGACTGGGTTGTACAGGTCAGATAGGCAGTCGCTCCATGTAAAATACTGGTATTCAGCTGCATCCGGTTAGACTGGAAGCCGACTTCAACATAGTTGAGAAGAAGCTAGGCAGATGACGAAGACATCCACTTGGACTGGAAGCTGATCCCATAATTGGGATAAGGCCAAGCTGATGATGACTTAGCTTAGTAACACCCGGTCATTCCATCGTCAGACAACCTTGGTGACTGGTTATTTGTTTATCAAGGCAACAGATCATGGCGCAGATGGTGACAGCATACATACATGAACTCACGCCTTTTTCTAATGGGGTAGGCAGAAACCGCAGACCGCCACCTACTACAATCCTTCCATACTCCTTTTGCATCGTCCACGTTCAAGAAAATTATAATAAAGTATAATAAATAGAAACTACTTTACTTCTACCACTACAACGTCTATAAACGAGACTTCAGTCGTGTAGCGAACAAGTATAATTTAGAAAAAAAAAAAATTAGGAAAATCATCAATCGAAAATAAAATAAAAAAACCTCAATCATCATCATCACCAAATAAATAAAATTCAAGTGTCTATTTTTAATGTCAAAACAACAGCTTTTTACTGAATGCATAATACGAAAGTATGACGTATGACGATGGCAGTTTGAGTACTATAAGCGACCTACGCAAATGTCCTTTCTTTGGTCTTGTTCGTTCTTCCGTTAGCTCCTTGAGTTATGAGTCGAGCTACATGATAACTGACAAATGCTTGCACTGGCTGGACAGGTCCACACTCATCTGCATAGTCCTCATGTGAGTTTATCAAGATTATGTCTGGACCTTAAAAGAGACTATGACCTCTGAGTTTGTTTCGGTTGTTTCTTCTCAGAGTAGTCAGATACGAAACACCGGCCTCATCTAGTTTTAAGAAAGAAGACGTGTAAAAGTGTTTGTAAAAACCTATTTGCAAAATAAACATCATTTATCATTTATATTATGTACGGTACTTATAACAATAACAATTTTTTTTTTACTTGTCCGTTTGTTCCGGCTAACTTCCGGAACGGCTGGACCGATTTTGACGAGACTTTCACTGGCAGATAACTGATATTGTCTGCAAGTACTAAGTTATTATCTGCCAGTAAGTCCCGTCAAAATCGGCAATCGGCTACTATAATTTTTGAAAAACAAAACTTTTTGATTTCAAAACCAAACTGCTGAACCGATTTTGATGAAATTTCTATGGGACCAATCGGGAAGTAGATCCATTCAGATAAAAGAAGAATTTTTCAAATCGGTTCATAAATGACGGAGATATGAGGTAACAAACACAAAAAAAAAAAAAACATACAGCCGAATTGAGAACCTCCTCCTTTTTTGAAGTCGGTTAAAAAAGGGTTCCGTGCAAAAAAAAAAAACGCTTTAAATTGTGAACACAATCAGATTTATTTATGGAACAATTTTTTTTTTAATAATAATTTCTCGCGGACGAAAGTTGCGGGCAACAGCACTAGTATAACATAAAAACAATGGCTACAGCCGAGATCAAAATATACATTCCCATAATCCGATTGTGAATACTTAAATCTCAATTCAATCAGTTCACTTAAATTTTCTTAGAACCACCATACTCGACTGATATCAGAACAACTTATTCGCACAAAAATTAAATTAAGCCACCTACATACGAATCTGTGAACTCCTCCACAAGTTCTGTAGTTGAATGAACGCATAATGCTTGTTCCAAATAAGTTTTACTTAAGTTGAACCTTGAAGAAGTTTGCTATCAATGTTGGCAATCTAACTTTGCAAATCACTGTTTAATTTTCAACAAATCGCCTGATACATCTTACATTGCGGGGTTGGTAAGATGCTATGGGAAATGTAGTAGTAGAAAACGCGTAATGGATATAAAAATCTGTGAAAAGCTAATTTGTATTAAAATTGATAACAGATGTTGATGATTTACATAGATTGCGAATGTGATTAATGTGTTTTACATTGCTACGTAAGAATTTCTAGTGTTTGCTATATTTTATTTAATAATTACTGGACAAGGCTAGGTTGCGATGGTTATCTACTACATGAAATTCCCTATAAGAGGAGCTCGTGACTAAATAATAACAGCCGTTTGGGTCGATCTTCAGGTTAAGCCGCACTTGCCTAGGTGGATCCGCAGATGGGCGACATTACTTACCCAGTTTCCTTCTTGACTCGAAAAGCTCGTTAAGCCGTTGGTCTTGGCTGTAAATTGTGGATCTTTGACAGTCGTAAAGTAGTGACACGAAAGTCTGACAACCAGTCTTACCAAGTTGTATCGTATTTACCCAGTACTGACTGGGTTGTGGAGGTCAGATAGGCAGTCGTTCCATGTAAAATAACGGTATTCAGCTGCATCCGGTTAGACTGGAAGCCGACCTCAACATAGTTGGGAAAAGGCTAAGCAGATGATGATGAAGGTACCTATAGCCGTACAAGGTTCTTTTGGCGGGGGCTAAAATTAACCTTGACTTTTCAATACTGTTCTTTACCAGCAGCACCTCACTGTCAATGCAATTTAAGCGCAAAAGATTCTTGTAGTAGAGATTTTACATAAAGCACCCTTCTATACCTTTCGGGTCATTGTACTATACGCCTACAAAGCCTAGCACTGAAGGAGTAGTAAGAAATCTAGATGTAGATAAAACGTCTCAAGTGATTAATTCTAATAAAACCACACATGCTTACCTGCAAATAGATAAAGTTTTATTTTCTAGTTTTATTCCATTGAGGATTTCTCAGTAGACCGCAGTCTGAAATCGTCCCTATTTCAAGAGATTCCAAACATAAGTGGCGAAATCTGGATGACACCTGAGTGAGCCTTACCTTATTCTGATATGTTTTTAAGTATAATTATGTTATGTGTAGGAGTATACCAATTTTCACAAAATTAAAAATAAATACAACCGCGTCGTGGGTTTAGTGTTTGCAATCGCGGCTGCTGAACATGAGGTCCTGGCATCATTTTCCAGGTCGGGCAAGGGTTATTGGGTTTTATTCATCAAGATTTTTTCAGTCGCAGTAACGGAATCTGGATTTGTGCTCGGTTGATGGCAATAGGCTCGCCCCCTATGACATGGGACTTAAACATAACTGGCGAAATGTGGGTTTACTATAAGGTACAACTCTGCATTACCCTTCAGGGATTACGTTATGTAAAAAAAATACGGTACATAATTTTTTGTCCATCAAATTAGTCAGACAGTTTTTTCCAGTCTGTAATGTAGCCCCACCCTAGACCCAGTTATTTAATCCTAGGCATTAGTCAGACTCCAGCTATCAACTTATCAGGTTTACACATCAACCGGCCACTGATAACGAAAGGATTAGGTCTTGGAAAGATTTCACGATAATATGCGGAGATTTTTCAGGTTCTACAAACTGTCTAAGTGTTTACAGGTGAAAATTATGATGGTTTAGGCCTAAAACCATCGTAATTTTGCAGTCGCGGTATAGAAATGACGTAAGAGACATAACGTCGCTTGTTCTAACACCACGTAAGTCAAAAATGTAAACTTTACAGCAGAGTGAAAAAAACTACTTATATAATTATACCATCTTATAATTCGTATTCACTTCAAATTAGATAGAGACGTTGCTTGTTTCTGATTGGCTAAATCTCTCTAGCAAACGGCATCAAAATGTCAAAACTGCCAGTTTTTTTTTAATCTTTATTTTACTGGAGGCTTTTATCCTCAAAGGCAAGTCAGCCTCATCATACCTTAACCTATTCTAAACTTGCCAGAAATTTACTTAAGATAACCAACAATTAACGGATTTAGCTGGACAAAGGATACTTTTTATCCCGATAAAACGATGCTGTAGGATCAATTCCTTTCCCTTCACGTAGACGAAGGTTCAGGATAGTAATTTAAAAAATATATTATTATATATGTCGCAGGAAGTCATGAGTCGGGTTGATTATTGTTTGCATGTTTATCGCACAATATTACTTGTTTACATTGTAATCACTTTTAAAATTCTTAATTTAATTTAATTTGATTTGTTAAATGTTTCTATAATTTAAAAACCTTAATAATAGAATAAAGATTATGAATACGGTAATTTACGTAGTGACCAATCAGAGCAGAGCACGTGCCTCGAGCGGGGTCGAGGCGCCATCTTTTACTTTAGTGAGGTTAACAGTTTTTTGAACACATTTGGTTGAGAAATAGCGACGGATCGAGTTGGATCGTTGAGTTGAGAGTGTAAAAAACTAAACTTAAAGTAAGATCGGTGTCCTGAACCCGCTGCTCGGTATTAACGGTTAAATATTGTCTTAACGTTATTGTGAAGGATTACGAAACATTGTTTAACCTAAATTAAAATAGTGATAATTGTGTTTGTGCTTGCATTTTACCCTGATGACGCCCACTAAGCCCGCAACCACTGACGACGATGTCGTCGAGAACAATGCTTCTCCGACATATATTGACGACCCGAATGGCGCAGCGATAGTGAGGCTGCCTTACGTTCATAGGGTTCCGGGTTCGAATCCCGGTAGGAGCAAGTGTTTGTGTGATAAGCATAGACATTTGTTACCGAGTCATGGATGTTTATATGTATAATAAGTATGTATTTACAAACAAAAAGTATCTATGTAGTATATCAACTATCTAGTGTCCACGACACAAGCCTCGTTGCTTAGTGTGGCACTAGATGGCGCTGTGTGTAATGTCCAGCGATATTATTAAGAAAAAAAAAAAATATATATTATTTGATACGATACCACAAAGTGTGAAAATTTTGACGCCATTCAATCGATAATCCCACAAAGGATTTCCCGACATCGTAAATGCTCTAATAATATTCAAATCGCATAACCAAACATCTAAACTTGGTATTTATAAGATTTATCTAATACATGACATGCCAACTTAAAACATGACTAAGTACCTTTACAGTACGCCATTACAGTAACTAAACCAGTATAAGTTGACCTGTACATCTTTTGAAACTCAGTACTACGATAGGCCAGCTAAAGGTCAAACTAACCAACGACGTGTGTTCGACTGTACTTAATGAGATTCTCCTTACCACAAAGAACGATCATGAAGAAAATAAATTGTGTTGTCAATAGTCCATTGGTTGAGGCGCGAACTGGCAAGCCAGAACTGTTAGTTCGAAGTTTGTTCTTTACACTTTTGATACCATATACAACGTAACATTACGCCGCTAATCTCGGAAAGATTAGGCAGAGGTGTGCACAGACATTTCGTCAGTGATGCTAGTTTCATGTACCTAATAGCGAGCCTAATGCCATCATCCGGACACGAATTAAATCTCTTTTTGACATGAATTTTTGTTTCCCTACTCCAAGTAATGCATAATTATGAACAATATTAATAGCTTTATTTCAACATTGCAAGTAGGCACGACATTTTCCGCATTCCTACTAAGGTATTGTTTTTCTTTTGTTTTTTTAGGAACGTAAGAGGAATGCGGCACATGTCATGTGGAAAGTTTTGAGAATGAATGTGGATGGGTATAAGAGTAGAGGAAGACCAAAGAGACGATGGATGGAGTGTGTGAAGGATGATATGGCTAGAAAGGAGGTGTCTGATGAGATGACGAGTAATATAGAAGTATGGAAGAAGAAGACATGCTGCGCTGACCCTAAATGTAATAGATAATTTATATTTTTTGATCTATAATTTCAAAATTTTAGTAGAAACTAAATAGTCCTATAACTAGTAATAAATATGGGTCAAAAACATAACTGGCGACATGTGGGTACACCTCTGCCTATCCTTTCAGGGATCACATACGTGATGTTATGTAAAATATGTAAAAATAATCAAACATCAAAATGATAAATGCCTTCTTGAAAATAATAAATGACATGTAAGTAAAAATCGCGTAGGTAGCAAGTTATTTGGACCAAGCCAGAACTTACATTACATTATGAAAATAAATACGTAGTTCAAGAAAATCTTGGATGTTTGTAGAAAATATTCAAAATACTTGAGCAGCTTGGGTTCATAGGTATTCGGTTCAGATTTTTGTGTACTATTTTTAAACCAAATTAGAATGGAGCAAGCTTCTAAAAAATGTTAATTGAAAGTACATTATTTGGTTTTCAGATATATTTTCAATAATAAATAATGATTTTTTGTAATATGTATTTTTAGTGGTCGCAAGGGTTGACCCCCAGGTTAGGTCATGTTATTGGAATTTGTCATGAGGATTTTATCAGAAGCAGGTGTCTGAAAATGTGTCTGGTTGTTGGCAATAGGCTCGCCTTCTGTTATATAGTGACACTTAAGGGGAATTACCAGGGTAGCCCACGAAATTCAAAGTTTCTTTGGTTTTTTACAATTTGCAGGACAGTTTCAGGCTGTGTTAAATGAAATATGATTTGCGACTAAATGAATTTAGATGATTTTATTGATGGTTTCAATTATTATAGCTCTGTAAAGCTATATTTGTTACGGTCGCAAATCAAATTTTAATAAACATAAAACCCAACACTGACCTGCCCCGCCTTGCAAAAAACGTAAAGAATTAATTTATTTACTTATTTTGTTCTCAAAATCCACAGCTCTTAATTTTTTTATCTTAATATACATATACTAAGGTAAAGGCCAAGGGAAAAGGCAAAAAAGAGTAAGGGGGGGGATTGGGTAAGGTAAGGGGGGCTTAAGTTTGTCTGGAAGAGATCGCTATCAGCGATAAGACCGCCATTGTAACCATAATATTAACAATTTTTGTAAAACCGTTCTGTTTCATTTTTGTTGTACAATAAAGTATATTCTATTCTATTCTATACTAGTCTTACAGCCAATTACGGATTTACAATTTAATAGCTAACTATACAATACATGCAGCAGAAACATTGAAGTGAACCGCTAGCATAATCTGAGCATTGCTAAGTGTACATCGTGGATGAGTGTGTAGGAGTGTGCATGAGGAGTTGCAAATGGGTGTGTGAGTATGTTATAGTGGTGTGTGGTGATTGTCTGTATACCTTCTGGTATGTTCAATTATATTTATTTAGTTTACATTTATTTGTCAGTTCGCCACATACCGACGTTATTAATTGTTTCTGAATATACCTTTTTTAGTATTAAATATATCAAGATGAGAGAATCTTTTGTTAAAATTACTTAACATCCTACCAATTACTGAATAAAATTATCAATTACTAATTATTATTTCGTGGCCTAACGTGACGCTATCACCTTAAACAATTATAGTGAATTGTGAGTGTACCACATCTGCATACTACTCACATTTCTGCATTTCCCTTGGCTAACACAGGCGTGAATTTAAAGTAACGATTTAAGAGCGTTTACGTCTATCGCGCGAAGTCAAGTTTAGGTAATTCAATGCATTTTTTACGCACACAAAAGCGCGCGTGCCTGTGTGCATAGCGCTGGCGCGTTCTCTTGCGCTATAGTCAAACTAACCCACTATGATCCGTTCGAGTGCAATTGTTGTAGTAAAATTTAATTTGAATTTGAATTTGAACGTACACGGATTACTAAAGTACGAGTGCATAAAATAAGTATTCAATAATATATTTCAAGTATAGCTATAATTATGATTAATATTAAAGTCGTTTTTTAGTTATTCAAACATGAATTTGTTGATCTAAACTTTAGAAAGAAACCGAACTTCGTTAATTATTATTGATTTGTGACTGATTAATAAATATTTCTTATTCTATTCAAATAAATCACTTTTTACGGATTTACTTACGTTTATTTTATATTATATTTTAACCTGACGCGATGTTCCTCTTAGTGACACCTCTTATGAGGGAAATACAATAGGTTGGCGTTAACTTTAAAAACAATTTATGTTCTTATTTACAAAAAAATAAGTAAAAGTTTGAATAAATAAAATTCGTAGGTAAAAAAATAGGGTAGATATTGTTGTCACTAAAAATATTGTCAGTCATCAAAAATAATAATAAAAAAATTTAATCATCAAAGTACCAAGATTTTTTAATCACACTATAAACGTCCGCTATCCTTCCAAGTACGACTAAGGTCAACTCGGGTCAGGCAGAGCGCCGAGCGACATGTCCTCTCTCTAGAAAGCCTCGCGGCGGTCTGATTTGAAATTGCTCGCGCGCAGTGATTTATAGTAGTTTTCAAATATTTATAGAAAAATAATCACTGTAAATTATTTGAAATTTTAAATTGGATGTTTTAAAGCATATGTTCTTCTATTATATTATGCTATTATTATATTAAATCAAGTAAGATATATCGGTGAAAAAATCATTTTAATTCCTTAATATTTCACATTGTTTGAACTTTAATTTCTTATATAAAGAAACCTAAATCAAAAAATTTTCTTCTCCAACTATATTCCTTAGGATCTTAGCAATAGGTAAAAAAAAAATCTAATTAGGTTTGCCAGTGGTTTCCTATAATTAGAGCGTCGAAACTGACGCTAAAAGGGAAATTAAGAAAACCTCTGTTGAGTTATCTTGATAGAATTTACCAATACTCTATTAATTGAAATATTTTTCTCTCCAACTATTGAGACAACGAAATTTCCTAAAGTTATTAGTAATTATCATTTTTGTAAAATAAAGGGTTGATGGTATTAAAGGGTTTGAAAAGTACTGTTTTGGAGTCAAACAGCGCATGGACGGCGTAAACGCTCTTAAAATTTTCATCTCTCCCAAATACAAGGTGTAGTTTTGCAACCTCGTCAAAATTCAGGAGGTTGTCTTAAAAGACGTAAATAATCAATATAAATTACGGTACCTGGTCAATAATAATTAACGCTGCTTTTTTGTTGTTTTAATTTGAAACTATTTCAGAATGAAGCCCTTTTCAAAAGAGGAGAATCACCCGTTTATCGAATAAACGTCTGCGTTCGTTTGTGTGTGTGAAAGCGCGGTTATAGGGCTGGTATTAGACGGGCCGCGTTTTGATACGGGTGGTGTACACTTATCGATTTCCGATATTAAGAAAAAAATATAAAAAATTACCTACCCATTTTATTATTGATTCGGGTCGAGGATCATTAGCATAGTTACCTCCTTGAATTTGACAGGGATGCCAAGCAACACCTTGTATAGAGCATAGACCTACGAAAATATTTTCACTTCATCCATTTATCAAGTACAAAAACAAAAGCACACACACGTAATTAATCCACAAACAGCGAAATTGCTTAATAATACCTATAAGAAAGTGTAGGTACTGAGGTCTATGAACTTTGAGCAATTCAATGTGAGTGGAACTTGGAAACTGTGTGTCTTGAAGCACTATTACTGTCATCAATTACTTTTATAGGCTGTTCACTGTACCATAAATTCCTCTGTGGGTAATACGAGGCAGAAATTAAATCAGTTGGAAAGCTTAAGTCAAAGATACCAGACGTTTCTTTAAGGTAAAAGCTAATTTGATGCTTAATTCTCTCAAATGTTAAATCTCCGTATGAGTTTGAAAACTGTTCGGAAAAATGAAAAATATGTTTTGCTGTTTTCCGCTTGGCTGGCTAATCTCCCATAGATACTCCAGCCAGGTGGATAAGTTTTGTCTGGCAAGCCATAGTCCACCTTTTGTACCGTAAAGGCGCGATTCTATTGATCGATCGAAACGGATTCACAGAAGAGGCTATTGTATCTTTGATTCCAATTCACTGCTACTGTACTGATCACTAGTTCCTAGGTTCGTATTCTAAGACGTACAAAGTGATATTAGATTTGTGCTCGATTGACGGCAATAGGCACACCCCCTATTACAATAAACATGGCTGGTGAAGTGTGGCTGAATAAACCTCCGGGAAAAAACATTATGTCAGATAGTCAGACAAATCAGATATAATAGATAAATTAACCACAACTATTTCAGTCAGGCCGAAATGTTAACAATCAATTGAAATGAAACAAATGACGAATTATATTGTAATGTTACCTTCAACATAAATGACGAATCAGTATTGAAAAAATATCGTGTGTAAAATCGATAAATCTAGAGAGTACATAATCTCATATCAGTCTACGATGGTTATAAAGTATTGTTTGAGGATAATTAATTGTTATTTATCATGTAATTTATTATTAGTCGGTACATCCCCGAAGTTATCAATTTAGTTTTGTAATAGTTAGTTTAATGATAAGATCTTAGATCATTTCTTAATATCATTATACTAATATAATTGTGTATTTAATTATGTTAGCTTCCGGAATCGCATTGTAGGTCAATTTACCAAAACCTGGTGATAGAAAAGTCTTGAGGAAACCGATATTTCCTTGAGCCAAAAACGAAGACGTGTGCCATCTATCAATTGATTTTCTACAGCCCACTCAAGAGCTAGAAAAATAAACTGATTCCCTTGTATTTGAGTGTATCATTGATTAACACTTATTGTGCTTAATGTTTTTGATATCGCTGAAGTACATTGAGCCTTGTATGAATGTAAGCACGCGTATGATCACGCTGTTTATTGTTTGACGCATGAGCAGACTTAGGAATTCACCTTTTTTATGAATTCATATTATGACACTAAAGGAGCTTGTAGCCAAATCATAACAGCCACTCGAGCCGCCCTTAAAGGTTAAGCCGCATTTGCCAAGGTCGGTCTGTGGATGGGTGACCATCATTACATACCAAGTTTCCTCCGTGCCTCGGAAAACACTACAACCCACAACTTTGACAATCGTTACAGGTAGTGCAGTGGCCCGAAAGTCTGACAACCAGTCTTACCAAGGGGTATCGTATTACCCGGTACTAGCGGGGTTGTGGAGGTTAGATAGGAAGTCCCTCTATGTAAAATACTGGTATTCAGCTGCATCCGGTAAGACTGGAAGCCAACCCCAATAAATTTGGGCAGATGATGAATATGACACAAGGTAACTAGAGGTCATCTGAACTTCATCGATCGGCAGCCATGTAATTAAAAGCACCACAATAAACTGCTGAACTTTTTATAATAAACTCGCACAAATGAAACGCTAGACTTTTGACACCAATTTTTAACAACCGTATCGTCTATCGGCCAATGACTTTTGGAAAGAAAAATTGGAGTAAATATTAACACGTTTTTGTAATGGAAGCTTACTGTTTTGAACTTTTAACAATCAATTAATTGCTTTCCTTCCAAATGGTAAAATTTATACAGAGGTCACAGAGGCCACTTAGTTTGGTTAAGGATGGCGGGTTTGATCTGTAGATGGGTGACGAATGAATCATCCATAACATACAGAGATTTTTCCATGCCTCAGAATACACATTAATCCGTTTGTCCCGGCTGTAATTTGTAGATCTTTGACAGTCGTTCGTTACGAATAGTCAGAAGTCCAAAATTCTGACAACCAGTCTTACAAAGTGGTATCGCGTTACCCAACAACTGGGTTGCGGAGGTCAGATAGGCAGTCGCTCCATGTAAAATACTGGTATTCAGCTTCATTCGCTCAGACTGGAAGCTGACCCCAACGTAACGTAGTTGGGAAAAAGCTAGGCTGATGACGACGATATAAGAAAGTGTTTAGTATGAGATTGTGTTGGAGTGTATGCCATCGATCCATACCATCATAATACTCATAGAAAAATGGTATGATTGCAGACTGTCTGCCTGACTCAGGTCTAGGTATTGCAAACAATCTTTTGTCCAGTCTTACGTTCAAGTACATTCTTTAACACACATTTCAATGAATCCCATCTATAAAACAATGCGTTAGCGATGAGTGATGATAGATACTGAATTGCATTCAATTCTGTAATTCCAAGAATTTTGTTTATAAAACAATAAATTCATCAACGACCCGGCCATGATTGGTAGTGAATACATTAAAATTGAATAATTCGGTAATGTCGTCACAGCTATGTTATTGTTTTTGAACCTGCATAATAATGTAATAATGCAATTGATTTTGGTTAATCAATGGACTGACCACGCCATTAGTTCCTGCCGATGACGTCAGAGGATACCACAAAACTTAATTAAATTATCTTAATAAATAAATAAATATCGCTGGACATTACACACAGCGCCATCCAGTGCCACACTAAGCAACGAGGCTTGTGTCGTGGACACCAGATAGTTGATATACTACATAGATACTTTTTGTTTGTAAATACATACTTATTATACATATAAACATCCATGACTCGGAAACAAATGTCCATGCTCATCACACAAACACTTGCTCCTACCGGGATTCGAACCCGGAACCCTATGAACATTAATATTTTTAATATTCATGAATTAATATGAAAACAGGATGGGTTTCCTATTTGGTGCGTTGCAATCGTACTTCCTGCAAGTGATAAAATATCCTTCTAAGTATACAGCGTGTACCAGAAAGGTGTATTCACATTTTATGGGTGAGGTATAGACTTCAAAACTAAACCACTTTCTTCAAGGAAATAACATCGTAAACGCGAAAAAATTCGACCTCTTCGACCCAAATGTATGGAAATGCGTCTCAGGTTTTTGATTCAGTCACACGACAAGAGATTCTGATGCTCTTCAAGGCCAGTTTTTAAGGCCAATGGTCTATTACCTAGTAGGTTAAGATCAAAATATTGATAGTTTGTGAGGCCAAATTACGATATTTAACTATCTCCGTAATATTCACCGTTCGATACTGAGGCCGCAGCAAGTACCAGGATCGCAGAACCTGCAAGGAAATCTTTCTTATCTGACTTAAAATGCGATAAAAATAAAAAAAGCAACGGTCGCATATGTTCATTAATAACAATATTTAAGATGGTTTATTATAATAAAATTATTCTTTTGTTTAATTCTTCTTTTGTGAATGCATATTTTCATAAACATGACTGCGATGTAAGATATTTTAAGAAAGGCATAACAATATTAACAGTATTGATGGTTCTCGACTGTTTAAATTGTTTACAAATAAAATTTAAATTGTTTAAATTGTTTTTTTTTTGACTTAACTTCATTTTGCATTCCACAGTGAAGGTATTTATGCCAAATAATGTATTTTATATGGCTGGTGGCCGCAACAGTAAACTAAGTACGTCCAAAGCGTGTATTTTGCGCAGAAATCTTGGTTTTTTTAAACCCAATAACACTTAAAAAGTGTAATTGATTTTCTCCATCAGATAATTCTTTGTAGCAGCCATGGAGTCTTGATTTGTGCCCGGTTGATGGCAATAGGCTGGCCCCCTATTACATGGGACTAAAACTTAACTGGCAAAATTTGGGTGTACTATTAGCTAGGTACACATCTGCCCAACCCTTCTGGAATTACAGGCGTGATGTTATGTTATGTAAATCTTACTTCTTTTATGTGCAATCCATTTTTACTACGGTTGTGTCTGAGCTGTTTGTAATTTAAAATCATACTAAGGTACATCTTCGTCTTGAACTCTGAAGGCGACCTTTCACATCAGAACAGGGTTTAGCTTTTTTAACCCACTTTTATAAATCTGGCGGCTTCCTCGATTATTTTTTCTGAATCAAAGTGAGTGCTCGCATGCTGTTTTTTGTTTATTTCTTTTTTATACGGCTTTGAAAATCGGTATAAATTAATGATTTTTCTTGATTGATTCATAACATTACTTTGATAGTCATAGAGTTTAAAAAAGTCAAAGATATTTTATTATTATCGAATCATATTTTTTTTAATGTACAGCCTGACAATGACCGGCAAATTGCAAAAAACGTAAGAAAATTTGAATTTCGCGGGCTACCTTGGCGTTTCCACCTTAAAGTGATTTATCTACTTACTGATAATTTGGTGGTTTTATTCTAAACCTTAACTAGTGTTTCTAGTGAACACCAAAACTACATAAAAACATTAATAATTTTGTTATTATTCCCAAATAAATCGGAAAACCCACTATTATGATTCAGTCTGTTATTTTCGCATTGATTTGTATCTGTTTAGGAAATAATTCATAAATTAATCATCGTTACTGTCGTACTATACGCTATGTGATAACGATAACAGACTGACGTCACTATGTGTTGTTTAGGAGTCAATTGATAATGTTTACAAGTTTTTATTTTACGCCAAGTGGACGTAATGTAGATTGTAAAACGCGTACATTGAGAAGGAGATCAAGAATAGGAAATCCCTAAAAAGTTTTTTAAATAACTAAAAGACACAGACGAACGTCCTGAATATTTTTGAACAGTTAGAATGTCAACTCAAAGAAGATGAATTGGGAGCTTTGAAATCTAAAAAAGCGCTTTTATTTTGGGTGTTGCCTAGCGTTGTGAAATCGGGCATTAGTTAGTAGTTAATTCCTCCGAAATTTTTGACTAAGTGTATTTAAAGTTGCAATGAAAAAAAAAACAAAGTAATAAAAGTTTTTATTTGTTCGTTTGAACATTTTGGAAATTTTATCCATAGGATGATAGTATAGGATCGTGACACTTGTACAGGACCTAGTTAAGTGAAACGAAGACATGTCTTTGTCGAATATCTACCAAAGTATTCCAATAATAGTATTATATGATAGGCTATAATATTCTAGATTAGTTGCATTCACGTGTTCAAAGGATAACATTAATTTTGGCTATAAGAAACTCTTGTGACACACACATATATCACACATACCATACGCCATAGATCCCACTCGTGATACGTGCTGATAATATGATTATTCTAGTACAACTGCAAAATTGCTAATCTTTACACTATCAACCGAAAAAACCTATATATCACTGCCAAATAGGCATATTGTTACTAATCATAATTCTTAGATAATTTTGGTTATCAATTAAATGTGATTATGAATGGATTTTGGGTTTTTACGGTAGCAGTCATTAGTGGTAGAAAGCTGCTGTACATATTATATTTATTATACAAGGTGTAGTTTTGCATCCTCGTCAAATTCAAGGAGGTAACTATGCTAATGATTCTCGACCCGAATCAATAATAAAATGGGTATGTAATTTTTTCATTATTTTTTTCTTAATATTGGAAATCGGTATGTGTACATCACCCGTATTAAAACGCAGCTCGTCTAATACTAGCCCTGTAACCGCGCTTTCACATACACAAACAGACGCAGACGTTTATTCGATAAACGGGTGATCCTCCTCTTTTGAAAAGGGCTTCATTCTGAAATAGCGGCAAATTAAAACAACTAAAAAAACCAAACCATACATACATTTTGGGACAAGCCCGCCAAAATTTTCCCAAACCACTGCAACTACCGAAAGCCAGAATAAACAGTGGCGACCACCAGAAAAGCGCCGAGACAATATAATATTATAATATTTTATGAAGTGATAGCATAAATTACAAAAAAAAAATGTTTGATTAGTGATCTTTTCCAGAGTTTTAGGTATTTTTGAACTTTTGATTATAAAGAAAAGACTGCTACGGTATCAGTTTTATTATAACTTAAATTTCAGTACACTCGCGCTGTAAATCATTTTTAAATTGGCTTCAAATGATTTAATCTGGGATTTTTCATTAAAAAAAACTAAAAATCGAATTAACTCAAAAACTACTGAATTTCGATAGAACATTTGGTGGCTTAATTTGTTTCATTTTAACTCTACTATGACGCCAAGTTACCAGTAACCCTGTATCTCTGATTCTATAGCTTATCTTAAATAAATGTAAATACAAGTATCATCACCATTATTTATTAGAAAAATAGTTCACTGCTGGACGGACGTAAAATGAACGGTAAAGGAAAACATCATGAGGAAACTGGCTGGTTCTAGAACAAAAAAATCGAAGACATAATTATGACATATACTAACACACAGAGAGAAGGCCTGTGGTGGTGGAACGCTATAGGCTCATTATGCTGGAAATAGGCTTTCCCAAACAACAGCACAACGACTGGTCCTGCTTCTCGCATTCAACGGTTTCCTTTCCCATGTAATCTTACTTATCTACTAATATAAAAGCGAAAGTTTGTGAGGATGGATGTTTTTTACTCTTTCACGCAAAAACGTCTGAACAAATTTCGATGAAAGGACATCGGGAAGAAACCGTCCAACAGATTTGCAAAAAGTGACATTCGAAGCGTCTGGCAGGTAATATATTTTTTTTAATATGACGTTAATTATTATGTAGGGTTTACCTGGAATACCTGAATATTTACACACAGATAGTTTATGCCTGGATTAACATATCAAATTTAGGACTTTTACCCGTTAGTACGGTCCTATAGAATAATTATTAATTGGTACCAAACTCCACGACGGCGAAGAAACTCCACGGGCAGTACTAGTGTTCACATAAGAAAAAATAAAGACACAAAAGTTGAACTGGGTATTATGTCGACAAAATGTCCTTTGACATAATCTCCTAATTACCTTTTACGAAACAAAAGAGAAGTGAGGGCCATGCCTCCAGGGAATTACTCAGGACTTAATAAGTATTATGTTATAGTGACCTGTTTCATTACAAGCAAGATTTTGGGCAGTAATTAATAGTACACCTTCCCTAGGGAATTTATACTACGAAAGGTAATAAAATCCCTAAATTGATTAATCGTCTGATCTTGTTCCTCGACAGCAAAGACATGACAGGGTTATGTTTCGTTATAAGTTTTGATTATTCCCAATGTCCACCACCTGCTTGTCCACTACTGGTGGACAACGACACGATGTTTAAAAATGATATTCAGCAAAAATCAAATGGTGGTTACTGAGAATAACATTAATAAGTTTTGTCACTGATTGGGTCGCTGTCCTCCTGTAGTAGAAAAGCAGGTGGTGGACATCAGGAATCATCGATAACTTTGATTATTATGGCGACAAAGGCTTACGTTTTTTTATAAAGTTAGATTTTCAATCATGGTAGCACCTCTGCAATCCTAAAAATGATACATTTGTGTGTTCGTGAATTCTTTTTTGGTTGGTCAGTTGGTCAGTGGACGCAGCAAAAACACCATGTAACGATCGTAGCAAGTGGCGTTCTATAGTTTCTGCATGCCCCCGTGGGGAAAAGCGTGAGTTTATCTACAAGTATGTTGGTAATTTCATAATCCTAACCTTCTCCCGCAATTGATTGAGGATTCAGCTGTTGGAATATTTCTCTAGGACTTTCTCTGGGAGTTCAGGAAAGGTTCTTTGTGTCAATTATTTTCTGTAAATTGCTATGTCTACTCGCTCTCCCGAATTGATGAGACAGGAGAGAGTCCATCCTCTTGGGCACAAGAAGGTGGACTCTTTCCGATAAAAACGTCCACGTATTTTATAACTCAGTCAACCGCAAGAATTGAAAAAATCAGGACATATTTTCAGAATGTTATTCAATTCGCATCAAGAAATAAACCACCTGCAAACCTACTAGACCAAAATTGTTATGTTATTAGCAACTGGGTATCGAACTCAAACCCCCAAACATCCGTTACCTCATGTCATCATCATCTGCCTAGCCTTTTCCCAACTATGTTGAAGTCGGCTTCCAGTCTAACCGGACGTAGCTGAATACCAGTATTTTACATGGAGCGACTGCCTATCTGACCTCCACAACCCATCTAGTACCGGGTAATACGATACCCCTTGGTAAAACTGGTTGTCAGACTTTCGGGCCACTGACTACTTATAACGACTATCAAATATTTTCAAATGACAGCCGCGACCCACAGCTTAACGTGCTTTCCGAGTAAACTCGGTATATAATGGGTGGTCACCCATCCACAGACCAACCTAGGCAAACGCAGCTTAACCTGAAGATTGATCCGAGCGGCTGTTATTATGTTAGCCACGAGCTCCTCATCCGTTACCTCGTATACTACACCAATATAATAACATAGGCATAACAATCGCTTAATTACCACCGCGGCAAATGGCCTACAAAAAAGAAGTTTACATTATAATATAGTACCATTCGAGGTTGCTCAGAGGTCACTTATGGTTTCAATACAATACGGACCGTGAATGTAGAATTACAAACAAAATAAACAATTAAAGTAAACAAATGATTCTGTGGGACGTGGTTTGAATTGATTGAAATGGTGCAGTCATACTTTTTAGTCATACTCTCGTCTAAGCTGTAGATAATTCCAGTGAATCAACAATTTACACTATTAGCTATTCTGTAAAACAATACGAGAATCGAACCCAAGACCCCACACGCCCAGCAGTCGCGACTTCCGACCGCGAGACCAACGGAGCAGTTAAATATAATATTGTGCTTTTGAATATATTATGTACGTAACACCTACTAGATTTGATTTTATAAAACAAAGCTTCCCAAAAAGTTTTCCCATCTCGGGAAAATTCTTTTCAAACTCGAATTCATCAAGTTGAAGCCACCAAAAAACTAGTAAATTTTTGTTAAATATTTGAAGGATTTTTCTAGCAAATATTTTACAAAGAATAACTAATTATAGATTTTTTTAAATGTGTCTCCGACATTCGTCCCTGTCTTTCTTTGCATTTAAAAATAAATTGCAAAGCCCGTTGAAAAATATTAAAGTTGACCTATTTCGAAAATGTTCCCTCTTTTATATACAAATTCAAAAGACTAAGCTGAGTGGAAAATTACCAATTAAGCTTGACCCATTTTCAAAGGTTTTCACTTTGTAGGAATTAAGAATGGTAACTGAAGTGGAAATAATACAAATGGACTTGTTTTCTTACCGAATAACTGGTTTTTTTAACGGAAACTAGAATGTTCGAGTCAGTAGCAACTTACTAAAACACAACTTTCCTTTTGGACTCCGTCGCAGTCGGGTAAAAGGACGTATTACACTTTCTAATCATTGGTCACGATCATATGACATTTTGAAATCTTAAGACAAATTACTTTGTGAAGTCATATTTGGACTAATTGCTTTCAGTAGCATGTTCTTGTCATCAAGCCTAAGCTATCTTACAGTCAATCTTGGTTTTAGACTAACACCCGTATCTATAAACTAGTCAAAGTGTTTACTTGAGTAAATGTCTTTATTTAAGATACGATTTTTATTAATTGCTTGATGTTAGAACTGTAAAAAGTTATAATTCTTAGCTTTGCTTTCTTTGACTGTTCTTAGCTCGTTTAAATTCTTGTCTATTGCATAAAAAAAAATTGCACAAGTAATTACTTAAGCTCAAGTAATTAGGTACTTTAACTTGGCTATAGATACGGGTGTTGGTATGCTTTATATTTTAAGCTCGCCAAAAATAGCCACATTAATATTCTTCTGAGCATTTTAAAAAGTGAAACCCCGTCGAGACATAAATGACTAAAATCAAAAATTTGCTGTTCCATATACTTTGACCGTGTAGGTATTGCAGTTTTGTAGGAAACAGCTGTTTTTATTGAATAACCGACTAAATACTTCGTAGTGGGGGGTTCAGATTGATGTACTGAGTACGTGGTAACCGGCTTAGCGATGGTGTCCTTTCCACCTTGTATAGGATACTGACCAGTGATAGTCTAGTGGTGTGATCGTTGGACTGCCAAGCCATAGATCTCGAGTTCGAACCCAAGACACGCACCTCTGATTTTTCGAAATAATGTGCGTATTATACCTATAATTATCACTTGCTTCGGTGAAGGAAAACATCGTGAGGAAACCAGCATGCCTGAGAGATATTTCTCGACGCCATGTAAAGGCCAAGTCAGAGGCCCATGGGTGGCATAAAAACTCTGACACCAGGTTAGGCACTAACCACACGATAAAGATCATGACGCTCTCGTAATTCAGGGTTGATTTCGATACGTAGCCCGCCGTTCTTGGTGTAGGCCTGCTAGATCAGAAGCTGGCCGTGGAATATGCAACGTCTTTACCAAAAGACTTTACCATACCTTATCAAAAGCCAGGAGTAGCGAAATACTGTCCATTTTAAAGGTTTGCACTTAAGTTTCTAGCAAAGAGTTATGCCCAACTCCTCACTGTTCCTTCTCGTCATCGAAACACAATCACAACTATTCCAAATATTTTTGTTTTCATAGTTAAGTTAAGTTACCACTTATGTTTGTAAATGTTGGTTCACCTGTTATTGGCAACTGTATAAGCCTATTACTCATTACCATTTTTAACCGACTTCTAAAAAAGGAGGAGGTTCTCAATTCGGTTGTATGTTTTTTTTTTTTTTTGTGTTTGTTACCTCATATCTCCGTCATTTATGAACCGATTTGAAAAATTCTTCTTTTATCTGAATGGATCTACTTCCCGATTGGTCCCATAGAAATTTCATCAAAATCGGTTCAGCAGTTTGGTTTTGAAATCAAAATAGCTGGAAATTTTTGTGTTTGTTACCTCATATCTTCGTCAATTATGAACCGATTTGAAAAATTCTTCTTTTATCTGAATGGATCTACTTCCCGATTGGTCCCATAGAAATTTCATCGAAATCGGTTCAGTAGTTTGGTTTTGAAATCAAAATAGCTGGAAACAATATGTCATCCAAGTAAAAGAAATTGCGAAATTGATACTTGACAAGGATTTGTGTGTGATGCGATAACTAAAAAGGGTAAAATAAAAACTTTTTTGCAAAAAAAAACCGACTTCCAAAAAAAACACTAAAAAAGTGGGAAATAACTTTACTTTCGGAAGTCGGTGGCAAAAAAGTCAATAAAACAAACAATAGTCACCGACTTCCGAAAGTAAAGTTATTTCCCACTTTTTTAGTGTTTTTTTTGGAAGTCGGTTTTTTTTTGCAAAAAAGTTTTATTTTATAATTTATATACAGAAGCTGTTGGTGTACCTTTTTATTAATAAATAAATACCGTCAAATGAACATCAATACAATTTTCATTTTATAAATGTATGGTAGGTTTTGAGCTACTTGCTAAATGATCGCTTTTTTGATGAAAAGTTACTAAGCATAGTTGAGCTAAAAAAGTCAAGCAAGACAACAAAAACCATTAAATACAAATGAAACAATAAAAAAACAAAACAAACAGAGATTGGCGTGCGTCGAATGATTTAATAAGTTGTTAACTTCAATAACGCGAGGTCGGAGCGGCGGCGGCGCCAGCGCAGCGCATGTGAACGTGGTTCTTTTATTACAGCTATGCTACCGCACTTCCTTTAATACTTTTACCAGTCTTAGTTATTTTTATTTGTTTACACTAAGGGATATTCCACACCCCTCAACGTCTTGATGCTTTAGCACGATTTTAAAATGAAAAATACTCGTTTCTCATAGAATATTTTCATTTTTTTAAGAATGTATGCATAATCTATGGCTGATACTGCACAATGCTTGCTGCAAACAATTTAACTAAAATGCTATGGGATTATTGTACTTTCGATTAAAAAATCGACGTACATATTTACGTAACATTTAAACCGCTCACTGTACTTGTACTGTGAACGGTGCACTTTACTTCACTCATAGGTTTGCTGGGAGGAATCACAATGTTGAATTAATCCCGCACTTTGTACACACAATAATTCAGACAAGGATAGCTGACAATATAATGACATGAAACTTTATCAAAATAAAATAATTAAAGTACAATCTTCAACTGGCAACAATCAGACCAAACTTTCTCATATAACTTCTAACACTAATTTAATCTCATTCATCCTACAAAACACGTGTTTTAACACGTGTCCAGAAACGTTAAGCTAAGCGCACATTACAACCGCGGCGGGTCGCAGTACACCGCCTTGGAAAACACCAAAGTACATTGGGATCTGCGTTGGGCTCTCGTGTCACTTCTTGTCATCGAGTATATCCATAGATATTTATCGAGTGCAATGGATAAGCTCGCACATATTTTGCCGGGCCGTACGACATTGCATTCATCATCATTTTCTTCTTCCATTCTCCCCTATCAGACGCCACGGCATCATTTACTCCTTTCTCTTTCATACCATTCCTCACACAATCCATCTATCAACATGGTACAACATTGAATTGCATAACGAAAATCTTCCCTAGGGAGTTACCATGACGACTTAAAGCAGTATTGTTTTAATGTCACTCCAGTGTGAGAAAGAGACGGAGCTATAGAGGACGACTAGCACTATCTCTTTCCCACTCTGGAGTAAGACAAAACAATACTGCTTTGAGATGTAATGCCAGATCACTTTCCCATGTACGTAAGGATGTAGTAGGATTTTTGCAGTGCATTGCGGTCCGAACTAAATCAGCCTAAAATGTACCCGCTGCTGGTGCTCAGGCTTACTCTCTAGGAGTGGAAGTGGGCTGCAATCCATCACACAACAGGGTCCAAGCTACCGATGGTCAGGGCTCCAGAGAGAGGAACCTTCTACCAAGTCTCCCACAAATCAACATTGTCATGCACCATAATAATATTTCTTTCCATTATTTTTAGTTTATAAGTGTTATTTGTGGAAGAAAATAAAGATTTTTATTATTTATTTAAGACGAGCCGAGTCCAGGAGTAACGCTTTCTGATCCAATTGCTTAACGAGAGCCTCGTCAGGTATTGGCCGAGGCTCTTGGCAATTAAGCCATTGGCTGAAACGACTATCGGCACAATGATCGCTGAGTTCACATCCCACATGTCGACAACTTCGCGGACCAAGTCACAAGATACTTGATTTCCTTATATTTCACGAGGTTCTCGTCATGCGGGATCGTTATGTCAACAATGTCACTACTTCAGGCTTATTGGCTACAGTAGCCCTGTCAGTGCAAGTGTCTCCGAATTTTTGTTTGTAGGACATGTCCGCCCTTATCTACGCTAGTCCTAATGGTACCCAAATTATCAACCAAGCCATCCAATTGATCCGTAGTTCATTGGGTCGCACTGATGATAGAGTTAATAAAAGTTTTTATGTCCAATAAATCGTTGGTCTCTTAAATGTGTATTTTCTTCTTCTTTATTGATAGAATATTTTTGTCACTGTTTCTAAGGCAATTGGTTCTTGTGAAGACACGTGAATGACTTAATAATTATTATGGAATCAAGCTTCCAATATCGATACATAAACATTTTTATTATAATAGTCAGCATAATCATTTAAATTTGGAATTTTCGGTTCAAGGACACCGGTTTTCTTAAATTGACGACATGTCCCAGAATTAAAAATTCAAAGACATATGACATTCTACCAACCCGCCTGGATGGTGGATTAGGACACACTCTGACTCTCACAAACTGAAGGCCTGTTCTAGGCTCATTATGTGGCAGTGCCTGCCTGGGATTCGAACTGACGACCACTAGGCCATCACTGCTCGTGATCATTATTAGTTTTCAGACATGTTTTTTAACACACATTTAAAAGCAGCGAGAATTTACATCATTCGAGTGATATTTAATTGATATTAATCTGACTGGAAACCAGTTTCACATCCTTTAGTAGCACATTCATTCTATGTATAACAGGCTACAATAACTATATCAAAAAAACTTCCAATGCATCATGCAAATAATACGTCTTAGTTCTAAAAGCACAAGAAGAGACGATAACGACCCCAGATCACACACATTATCACAATATTATTGTTATTTTTGCATAATGTCTGATGTCATGTTATTTGGGGTCGGCGCAGCGTCTTCACTACATAGTATAAAACAAAGTCGCTTCCCGCTGTCTGTCTGTCCCTATGTATGCTTAGATCTTTAAAACTTGATTTTGTTGCGGTTTTTTCAAATAGATAGAGTGATTCAAAAGAGGTTTATATGTATAATACATGCATATAAACAAATTATCTCTAATTTCCTTACTTATGCATCATATTAAATATTGTTATTAGTCGGTAAGCTTTCTTTAAAAATAAATAAATGAATATTATAGTAGAGAAAACATTAGTATCTACATTGCACCCGTGCGAAGCGGGGGCGGGTCGCTAGTATTCTATACTTCTCTATTAATTGTCATCTTATCATACACCTCCTTTCTAGCCATATCTTCCTTAACGCAGTTCATCCATCGTTTCTTTGGTCTTCCTCTACTCTTATACCCACCCAAATTCATACCCAAAACTCGAGCAAGAGTCTTTGAAAACTTTCCAACTCTAAGGAATAATTCATCGTAATCACAACCGGTAAAGCCACGTGTTTTAAAAGAACATGATTTAATTTTAGTAAACCCATAATCACAGCAGCCACAATCACGTGTACCTAGATGCGTGCTGACACTGCGCGCACGCACATGTCATTTTAATTATGATTAATTCGAATAACCTGTAGCTAGATACATCCTCAGCAATGTGAGTAATTGACGCTCAAACATAACATAACAAAACGCCGCAAGCTGCATCTTTGGTCTTGTGATCACGAGGGCTTCTGCTGAGCATAAGGTACTGTGTTCAGTTCCCAGGCCGGGCAAATGTTTTTGGGTTTCTTGTGAACTACTAACGAGACAGCACGGACTCTGACTGTGGATTCCGACGAGACAGATTTATGATCATCATCACCATCTGCCCTTAACCTTTTCCCAACTTTGTTGGGGTCGGCTTCCAGTTTAACCAGATGCAGTCGGATACCAGTATTTTACATGGAGCGACTGCCTATCTGACCTCCACAACCCAGTTAGTACTGGGTAAATCCAAATCAAAAGGCATTTATTCAAATTAGGCTGATAATCAGCACTTTTCGAACGTCGAGTTTACAAGAGACAGTCCCCCACAACGCCCGCCCTTCGCCACTTCCTAGTGTTTTAGCTGGGAAGAAGAAGTGGCGGAACAAACTCCCCAGCAACACATCTGTCTGTTAGGTTAGAAGAACCAGATTCTATACAATAAAATATAAAAACAAAATAGGTAGACCTTGATACACCTTGGTAAGACTGGTTGTCAGACTTTCGGGCCACTGACTACCTATACTACAGATTAGCGATCAAGTATTATTTTGTAAACATGCCATAAACACGTGTTTATAGAGGACAAGATTTCGCAAGATCATGTCACGCGCAGACACACAGTCGTGGAAGGCGCTAACTCGGATCTACTCGGCTTAAATGATGATACAATCATGAATGTAACATGACTTGTTACTTTTTATTAGAATTCAGGGCGATACTACTGTAATGTTGTCAAATGCGCAATAAACATAAATTAAATAGAGGTATATTATCAGCCTATTTTAAACGCTTCTGGAAAAATATCTTTTCATCTTTTGCACACGGTATCTTCGAACTAAGAAGTGTGCAAAGCTGTCCGTTTGACTGACGACATTGTTAAAATGGCCGGTAACACCCGGATGAGGGACGCACGGAGCCTATAGACAGTGGCATAAAGGAAATGAGCTTAAACCCGACGGATTAACCCAGGTGGGACACACCAGGCTTAAATTATGCTGATGAGATACATAATTATATGCCTTACATGTCGTCGAGAAATATCTCTCAGGCATGCTGGTTTCCTCACGATGTTTTTCTTCACCGAATATATAGTAATAAGAATAGGAATACTTTGTTTGCTTAAAATACAGGTGTTTAGTGTTGGCACAAACCATATTTTGCCTTTATAGGGCATGCAAATATAAGTTTACTTTATTATACATATAATGCGTATTTAAAAGGAATATAAAAAACATTTCCTAATGTATTATATTAAACAAATAATTTTTATTCATCCGTTATAACTGCGTGGTCCTAGCCGAGCACAACAAAAGACACGTAACCACACGTGTATGAAAAGGACAACATTTCGCAAGCACACCTCAAGCGCGTGCGCAGACGGTAGCTTACATGACCAACATAACTTGATACATCAGGGTGGCGCTGCTTGCTAAGGAACACGTCCCACCAGCTATCAGATCCAGTACATTTCAAACGTAGTTCCGAATTCTGACGCTTGTCAAGTTGAATTGGTCACAGAATACATTGATACGTCACTTTATGACCGTTATTATAATGTTATTATGCGCGCGAATGACCCTGTTCTGGCGTTTTGTTGTTCTGAGGTAAATTTTTGGTTGCGTGCGCGTGTGATGACTTCATTTTGATTCTGTGACGTCTAAAGGAGGCTATAGGTTATTCCTATTAAATCTTTGGCTTCATAGTTTTATGTTATGCATAGTTATGACGTATTGGATGCCAATAGGTTGAGTTAATGAAAGTGGTTGAAAATTTGATGATAAAATATTGTGTGTGTGAAGAGTGGCGGATAATGCCAGAGGTAGGCCAGTAGCAAATTCTAGCAAAGGAACCCTTGTTTGTTTTGTTGGTTCTAAAGTTTGTCCATGCGTGGGCTACCCAAAGCGTAGGCCCGTGGCATTGGCTCATCTGCTACGTGGCTAAAACGGCTGGTATATTAAAGTTAGCTCTCCACTCTAAAATCCACTCCTTTACTGAGAAGATTCTAGAAATCTTGAATAATCATCTCTAATATTGTTCTTGAACTTGTGGAGAAAGTAGCCCAAGCTCCCTAGGCAACAAAATGTGTAAAATTCCGCAACATTTAAATTCTATCATCACAAATTTGACTTATTTATATCATGTGAACCTCGTTTACTAAATCTGGACATAATAACTGCAAATCATCCAAAGATGAACATCCTAAAATAAACTAAAAATGATTGGTCGACAGATGACTGAGGCTACATAAAGCTTCAAAATTGATACCAGTTGTTACACCAGACCAGACGTACTTAAATATTTACATCAAACTATGTTTGTTGTAAATTATTCAGCCGACAATTTTATAAATAGAAGTTTAAATGTTATATCTGTATTACATTTAAACTTCTAGTTATAAAATTGTCGGCTATTTGTTTTGCCTTCACACGGCGTGAATCATTATTTTATTTTGTTTATAATTTATAATATCTGTATTATAATATCTGTATTATAAACAAAATAAAATAATGATTCAGGCCGTGTGAAGGCAAAACAAATAGCCATAAAATAGGTAGATGCAGAAGGTACAAAATGTGTCAAACTAGTCCAATCAAAAGATCACTGAAACGTTTCTTAAATTCACATGGAATCAGGACCTTGGGTCCTGCCGCCCTACCATGACGCCTTAATGCAGGAACAAGTTCTATTTCGAGAGAGAGAGATGGCGCTAGACAGATTCCTGCATTAAGGCATCATGCTAACTCCCCTGACTTTACACTTACATACATCTCCTAAACTTCTTCAGTATGGGAAACAGAAGCTCTGTGATCCCAAAAATTCGAACAGAGTCTGGTTGACTAAACAGCGTCGTTGGTCTGGTTGTCGCAAGTGCAACTGCTGAGCATGATGAGGATTCTAATCCCGGGTTGAGCAAAGTTATATTGGGTTTTCCCATTTAGAAATGTAGCCGAGAGCGTAAATGTAGCCTCAAAAGTAGCCGAGAGCTTGGATAAGAGCCCGGTTGATGGCATTAGGCTCGCCCCTATTACATGTGACTTAAACATAACTGGCGAAGAGTGAGTACACTTGGTTATGGTACACCTCTGCCTAAGACTACGGAGTAATAGAGACGGGCGGGCGCGCGCCAATCCCATTGAAAACCGGTTTAAAACGGTTTATTAGCAACTATTAAGCATGATGTTATGTTTTCAGATGAAACGTCTAGGATCTGCGATCCTAAAAAATACACATTATTTCTACATTAACCTATCGCACGTATCTTTACAGTGACATCGCACTCTTTGTGTTGCCACTCGAACACTTATAATTCCAATCGCACTAATGAGTACGTTAATACGCATAACTACAGGTTAAGTACACAAAGAATTCACGGAAGTAAGTGAAGAGAATAATTTACAAATGCTTAGAAAAATCTATCCATGTTCGATGGGGCGACAGGGCCGGAGTAGGGCGGTGATGGGTGCAAGGTCATGGGGCTTAAACTCCAAAATATTTTTTATGCTCTCAACGAGAGCAGCAAGTTTGGTTAGCAAATGCCTATTTTTCTAACAGAATGTTTAAATGCTCCCATGAAGATAGTTATTTTGATCAGTTTATCTACTTTTTAGTGCGAGATGTTTTTAGTTCACGATTTTCGATTTTTTTATGATGTGAGTAGTATGATCCAGGACAAAAAGATTTTTAGTCCATCGCGCGCCTTTCACCCTGGCCTACGCAATCAAATCCATTACTTTAATAGCTGAATGACATTGTACAAAGAAACAAACCTCTAATATTTTTTAGGTACTAAAAAAAAAACTATCTCTTTTATTGCCAGGATGAGTGTACAGAAAAGTAAGCATTATTATTTTTGTTATAGTAAAACTAAATGAATGCCATTGCTACCGGAAAAACGAAATTAATTGCTTTATCAAAGGCCTCGAATCCTCAATGATTGACCGTCGAACAGTATCGTTCAATGACTTATCATGTCTATCTGTTACTCTTTACGGAAATTGATTAGAATAGAATTGGCAATGGCACGTACTGAATAATTGTACCTTTTACTTTTTCTTTTATTTCTTTTAAAATTATGTTATCAAGCGGATTCAAGCCACAGCATCGTCATGCTTCGTTATGCTGGTCTTGAATTTTGAGTGAAATTTATATTTCCTTTATTTATTTCTAATTCTAGATATTCTAATTTTAAATACTATTTAAAAAAAAAAACATTTATAATATAAAAAAATAGTAGCCCACCGATATAGTAAACAGTGTCTAACAAAATCATAAATTATTGTAATATCTTGCATATTTTAATTTATAACAATTATCTTCTTCCTCTAGAAATAAATTTAGCTTATACTGTAGTGAAAATATTTAATACTCAACCTGAAAAAGTGGAACCGACTCTGTATGGAGTGAGAACATGCCTTATTGCTCATAAAAGCCCTTTAAAATACTCCAATCATTTATATCGTTCTACATATATTTCATACTAACATAATATATCAAGTATACTCGTAATTTCATTATCAGCACACAGTAAATAATTTAAGTATCTTTATTTAACAATAATCGGAAACAACCACAATTAGCAACAAGACTGTTAATGGAATATTTAAAATAATGTCCAATAAATAAATAAAAACCGGCCAAGTGCGAGTCGGACGAGCATATCAAGAACTTAGTAACGCCGTACAATATTTTACAACAAAACCGCCGAAAAAAAATCATTGTTTGTATGACCCTTTCATTTTTTATATTTTTTTATTGTTGCTATAGCGGTCATAATAATACACACTCACTGAACTTTTAGGTGTCTACTTATTACCGTTTTAAAGATTCAGTCCTGTGACAGACGGACAGAAAGCGGAGCCTTGGATGCAGAACCTTAAAAAGGAATAAATATTTATGTACCGATCACTAAGATGGAGGCAGATTGAGATTTATAATAATTTAATTTAATAGTGAGAACGATGACTGGTGTGGATGCAATTGTTTCCTTGACAGGAGGAAGCGTGCAGTGAAATATAGTTGGAGCTGAGTAATTCATTTTATTTGACCTTTTGACCGCTATGTTGTGTAAACAACTTTGTTTGGTTCGATATAATATTATAAGTATCGTCGTTTCTTATTAATAAAATCATTAAAATATCACAAAACTAGCTTCACATCAGGTGAGCTGCGGCCAAACGCAAGCCTTGTAATTGTAAGTATAAAAAAAAGATAGGTAAGTACCTATTTTCGTCAATTTTGACTGTTGGAACAATCAATAATTAGCAAAAGAAAAAGTTTCATAGTTTCGATTTTTGTTAATTTTCTATCTCTCTGAATAACCAACGATGCTGACAAGAATAACGGAGAGTCAGGTAGGGGATATATTTTATTGTTTTACAGTTTTTATATATATACATATATGTTTATAAAATAATGTTGTTTATTACTCCAACAGCTAAAAACCGTTCTACCTACTAAAGTAGAATTGGTATTACCATTTTTTATTTATAGTTAGTTTCATTTCACTGCGGTTTTCTTGTTTGTCAAAATCCCAGTACAAATACGTCATTATGACATTAAATAAACATATTGGGATAATAATGAATGAACCATCACGCCACTCTAAAGGGTAAATAAATAAATAAATTTAATTACTGTATTGTAGAATTAACAGGATATTTTTATTACCGTAACCGCATATACTCCCGATTTCCTTGATTTAATTAATTAATTTAATACTCTGATACCTACAAACGTCCGATATTATGACATTAACGTCACACAGTGTAAAAATTTCGGAAAACATTCTAGGAACATTTTCTGACTTGGGTAAAACATTGTTGCTAAAAATAATAAGTGACGTATTTCGAATAAAACAAAATTGCATTTCTGTGATACCCTAAAGAACAATGCCCACCTTCCATACATTTAAAAACCTGATAATGAAAGTATATGTATAGTTATAAGATATAGTAGAAATAATTCTTATAATTTTAGAAAATAATGTCTTATAGTCATTTTGGCGATTTAAACGCCACGAAGTCCAAAAAATATTAATGTTTCTTTTTAGGTTAGGATTTGCCGTTACCAAAAATAGTGAAACAAACGTGCATGAACTAATTAACCTTTTCACCGCCAACGCACACAGAACGCGATGCCTCGCCAGCGCCAAGCTTTAAATGTATAATATGATCTAATGACTTGTCGTGGCGCTGGTGGCACGAAAACTTGGAACTTCTATTGAAGTCCGTGGCGGTGAAAAGGTTAATTACGCTCGAAGTTTTGTCTAAAATAGGAGTATTTACCTAACTATGGTCTAAAACATCCTTTTTACTTTGTTAATTCCTTGAAACTAACTGCCCCTAAGTCAATGCTAAGACTCCATGATTGTCACTATAAAATGACTGTCGATTTGAAAACTCCTCCCCGTTCTCCAGAACACATTATTTATTTCAAAATGGCACAGTACACAACGAGACGCAAGCGCAACAACGAAGGACTGCGCCGACCGCCGATGCAAATCAAAGAACTGTCAAATGTCAAAAAAATCCATTTCATTTGCGCACACTCAATGAAACATTGAATGATTAATTTAATTCAATTATTGTGTTAGTTTTAAATAATTTACTTTATCCCATGACTAATAAAGAAATAGTTACTGATCAAATTAAACGTAAAATAAGTATAAAACTAAGAAACAAAGTTAAATATGGTCTACCTGTAACATGTCAAATGGAACGTTTTAAAAAAAGAATGATTGGATGCGTTCAAAATATGTCAATACGATAAGTCATGACGTAGAATTAACTTAAACAAATGTTAAAAAATCTTTTTTTCCTGCGTTTCTTTTAACACTGTGATAAGCGTAATCAATATACAATTCAATAAGCTATATTTTAAGATTTATTTCATTTCTATACATAGTCAGGTCAAAAATAAGCATTCTTCTTTGGCCCAGACAATAAGTTCCAAAGTCATGGTTACTAGGTCTACTCATAAATTTTATATAATTTTGTTATAGAAATGACCTACGTCAAAACAAAATTAAGATTTCTCTCTTATACTAATTGAACTGACCTTGTAGGCACAGTCACGAATATAAATCAAAGTATAATCTTGTGAAAGAGAGATTAGTCTTTAAAAATGACTATAAAACCTTTATCAAAGACATTGAAAACCAAACGCATAGCTGGCCAGTTAGATCTTAAACAACCTCCAGAACAAGCAGGCTTCCGTCGACGACTTTACACCACCGACCACTTACACACCGTTAATCAAATACCTAATCGAGAAATACCAAGAATATAAAACTCCTTTGTATCTTGCATTTGTCGACTATTTTAAAGCCTTTGACAGCATCACACATTCTGCAATATTTAATGCCCTTACAAAACAACAGATAAAACCTACCTACACACATCTTTTGCGTAATATAATATATACACCTATAATACAGCTGCTATTAAGTTAGAGAGCTTAGGTCCAAAGTTTGACATTCTCAAGGGAGTCAAATAGGGCGACCCGCTGTCTCCAAAACTGTTCACCAGTGCCCTAGAAGAAGTCATTCAGGCGCTGACAGTCAAATGGGAAGGGAAAGGGCTTGTCGTCGGTGAAACAAGGTTGAATAATCTGCGTTTTGCCGATGACATTGTCCCTTTCTCCCCCACAGCCAAGCAAGCCTTGAAGTTGGACTGAAGATGAATATGTCGAAAACCAAGCTCATGACCAACAGCTCCGAGAGGAGCATACACGTAGGCGGGGAGAATATACAATATGTCCAAGAATATATCTACTTGGGCCAAGTAATCTCTTTCCAGGCAAGATAAAGAAATTGCAAGACGGACAGAAAATACCAGGAAGAGTTACTGGTCCATGAATGAGTATTAAGGGCACCCTGCCCATATCTCTGAAGCGAAAGCTGATGGACATGTGTATTCTCCCCATCTTAACCTATGGAGCACAAACTTGGTATTTGACTAACATCCAAAAATCTAAACTCAAGGTTTGCCAACGTGCTATGGAGCGCAGTATCTTAGGTGTAAAATTAACAGATCATGTTCGAAACACTACAGTGCGCTCCAAAACGCAAATCGCTGACGTGGCTCAAAAGGCTGGCCAACTTAAATGGGACTGAGCAGGACATGTCTGTCGCATACCGAACGAGCTATGGGCCCGTAAAGTTCAGGATTGGTGCCCTGAAACAGTGACACGGGGTCGCGGCAGACCACGAAGGAGATGGCGGGACGAACTGGATGTCTTTCTTGAGAATTGGAAAGAAGTAGCCCAGAATTGTGACCGTTGGAAGGAATGGAAGGAGGCCTTTGCCCAGCAGTGGGACGGTATAATAATAATTATTATTAAAAAAAAAACAAATTCTAGATATCAAAAACGCAATGTCTGTAACATCATACAATTTCAATCAATATCTAAGGAGGAAATCACTTCTGAATCTTAATTCAATGTAAGGTATTTACACCAAAATAACCTTCGAGTAGAGACTTGAATATTCTTTGTAAAGTGTTCTCATTTAACCCATTTACTACCAAATCCTACTCTGCACGCACTCGGCTAAACGCTAACTTTTTAAAAGCGCGTAGTGCTTCCATCTTTTTTTTATTTTTTTCTTTCCCGTGTGATTAGTGCCTAACCTTGTGTCAGAGTGTATACCTACAGTGGTTATTATAATTCCTTTTGCTATTTTTTATCGTGCTTATTAGTGATCTTATGTTTTCTACAACTTGGCTGTAAGACTAGTATATAAATTGAAATAAAATTTCTAAGAGCTGTGGATTTTGTGAATAAATAAAAATAATAAATAAACTTTTTCTGTTTTAACTCGTGAGAACCTGTAATTGGCTCTGTGTTACATATGCAATTGTTATCCATTTGTTATAGCTGTTGGTTCACCTATTTATTAATAAATATAAATATGCTCGAGTCTAACGGAATAAATCCTGACAATTCGAAAAATATAAAATATCTGTGCAAAAACAGAATATCTATAGAGTTTTTTTATACGAACATAATCAAACTATTCTTGCATCTTTCGCCCGACCTTAGTTCAACCCTGTCATTCATTCATGTAATGACTAATGTTGCAATAACACTACCGTTAAATTATAAACAAACGCTGGGTTATGTTATACATTATGTTACAAGTGTGAGAAAAGAATCGTGTTGTTTCAATCAGCTGTAAAAAATCTTAAGATTGGATCAGCAACAGAAAAGGAAATGTTTTTTTTGATATTTACCACATTTCGTATTTTTCCAACAGACAAATAAACAGGAATAGAATGTTGTTTACTTCTAATTGCTTTTGGAAAATATATTTTAATAATATTTTCTAAGAAAATAAAACGTGAGGTCTATAAGCGTTAGATTGGTATTTACCAGAGACTCTTAAACGTCTTACGGAATTTGGGGCCGATAAATTCTACCTAGGCCAAGCCATTATTCGATCGTGACTGAGACGTTTTTTCCATCTTTTCTCTTACTATCTACTAATTAAGCACATCTAAGGTAAGCACGGTGTCTATAAGATATATATGGATCAAAGCTGCCTAAAAATGTTCATTTTTTTTTTTTAAATTCTATGCAAATTGTGACCACAACAGCTTGCGTTCATAGCGCCATGCCCACTGGGACACGACAGGAACTAATAAAGCCGTAGTTACTACACACACATACCGTTATTCCGACTGCGGTTGTGCGCTTTATCAATCGCAAATTAATTTGTATAACAAACATAATTGATTACAGCATATTGTTACGAATCGTTGCCCAATAGCGGCGCGTGTAAACTTACCACGTGCACCACGTGTGATTAGCGCCATCTGGGATATTCTGGCAAAATGTTTCATACTTTGACTGTGACCCAAAACTAGAAATCAGAAAAATCTTGAGAGATCACAATTTTTTTTTAGCCCTATTTCCGTATTGGTTATAAAAATAATGTTGGTAATTTCGAAATATTTTGTGTATTTACGTTTTCTACAGAATTTTCTTATTGTTGTTTGAGAAAAAAAAAAAAGAATTGATTGTTACTCTAATCTTTAGAGTCTATCCTAGTTAGGTTAACGAATTCTGCTGTCAGCTTCGAGGTTCGTCTTTAGATGGTGGCAGCCGGATATGATATTAATCGTAATAGAATAAACCGAGGTATTTTATGTTTAATAAAATGCGATTACGATAAAAAGGTTCGCAATAATTACGAGACAAGGTCTTCGCCTTGGGCCACATTGAGGTAGGCTTAATGATTCAACCTGCAACCAATTACCGTCACAATGTTTAGAATTAAATTTAAAAAATACCAGCATTTAGATTATACATGAGGAAATAATTTGCAACTTTTGTTTTTAAACTTGAAAATATAAACCAGAAAGACAAAAGACATTTTTACAAACGAACTCGTAAAAGTTAAAATATCTTCTGTTTCACAAGTCCACTGTCTCGTGGCGGTACTTTCATTCAAGCCTATTATACAAGCTTGTATTGCCCTTATAACCTTTCATGATGTTAGGGTTTCCAAATACTATGCCTGCCTTATGGGCTTGCCATATTGTTGGCCCCTAGGCACGCCACTGCACTGTCCGGCCTTCTTACACGACTAAAATGTATGGGAGCAACAGATTTTGTTAACATCGTCATTCTCTTACTCTTACATTTTTTTTTTCATGTGCGTTTCGTATATTTATCACTTGCTTCGGTGAAGGAAAACTTCATGAGGAAACCAGCATGCCTGAGAGATATTTCTCGACGGCATGTAAAGCCAAGTCAGAGGCCTATCACACACCAGGACACCAGGTTAGGGACTAACCATACGATAAACAAGAAGAAGAAGATCAATTTTGTTTCTGATTTTCGCCACATGTGTTCTGCATCCATAAGTTCCCTATTAGTCGTCATCGCAGTAGCCATTCTTCTTATATTTCGTTCCTTTCCTCTACTCTTATTGGACTCTCTCGGACTGCTAGGTCATAGGTCTCAAGTTCGAACCCAAGACAAGCACGTCTGATTTTTCGGATTCAAGTGCATATTGTATGATAGTCACTTGCTTCTGTGAACGAAAACATTTTGTGGAAACCAAATCAGCATGCCTGAGAGATATTTACGATGGTATATAAACCCATGTGAGAAGCCCATGGATCGCATAAAAACTCTGTCACCTGGTTAGGTATTAACCACACGAAAAATAAAGAAGAAGATTATGTATTTGAAATAATATCCGACGAAAAATTTGAACGCTTGTGGGCCTGGAGTTACGTACTGAATCCATGTTAAAAGTTTGTATAACGTTAGCTCTTCCACCGAGTACTCAGTTCCATCTCAGTTAACCGTATTATTTCCCTGTTTCATCCCGCTACGCAATAAGAGGCGTATTATTAAATGGAAGTGGGCGTCCGTCATATTACGTTACCAGTGAGAATTTCATCAAATCTAACTGCGTATGCGATTGACATTTAAATCAGTATTAACCTCTATCATGTTACAAAACAGCTAAATTCGTACCAAGTACCGACGTAATATTGTTCGGTTTATGTTTTCTGGGTATTGTTAAACAAACAAGATGATAATTGTTTTTATCGGGTGTTCGTCATCCTAGATTAGGTTTAAGTTACAGACGGCGGAACAGGGTTAGTCATCATCATATAGTGCTGCGTGGAACTTTTGGTGCTATGGCTAGAAAGGAGGTAACTGCTAAGATAACGAGTAATAGAGAAGTATGGAAGAAGAAGACTAGCTGCGTCGACCCCAAATGAATACAAGCGCAGGAGACTGGTGATGATGAATCTTTTGGTGCTTGAAAGTCATTTTGCCATAAGTAGTAGAGATGGACCGAATGCGGATTCTGCCGAATGTCGAGTTCGGCCGAACATACGGTTGAAACATGTGCCTAAGCCGAAATTCGGCCGAATTTTGCGCGCCTGTAGACGGCGACAGGTTCAATCAGCTTTTTACATAATTTGTAAGGGGTCCTTGGATGGTTTGATGATGAAATTTTATTTGAGTGTATAAGTGGCAATATTTCATCAAAATCGGACCTGCGTTTAGAAGCAGTTCAGTGACATACACACGTATAGAAGAATTATACATAATTTAGTATTTTCTTCTGATTCCTTTAACAGCTAGCAATGAGTTCAGTTGGCAAAATGAAGGATATGAACTACTAGTCTGCCCTATATTGTTCGGTCCATGAACCGAACTTCAGCTGAATAGCGAAATTCGGTAAAAGCATCCGAATTTCAGTATTACCGAATGTGAAACGAATTTCGGCCCATCTCTAATAAGTAGGTAGGCCACACCGATTTCATATATTTGTTAAAAGCATAGTACTAGTATTCTCTGCTAGTATATTGGCTGCCATAAAAGCTGAAACGCTAACCGGGACATTTGTAATAGAATTAAAGAAAGAAAAGAAAGAAAAAAACGTTTATTGGCACACGCCACAAGTACACAATACAAAATATAAAAAAGCAAATATAAAATAAAATTAGGAATAAAAAAATAAAAATAATGATGACTGAAAACCCTCTGGCTGATGATTTAAATTAGGATAAACCATGGCTGATGATGTGAGCAAAATTAATTTTTCGTGGGCTACTGAGTTCATGTAGGGATTTCTAACCGAAATGTGTTGAAATTATGAAATGTGGTCTTTACTACTTATAATTATTTTTACTTTTATATTTTACGTACACCTTACTATCTTAATCCAAAATAAGGTGTCGCAAATTCTTGACATTGAATATGGCACGTTGTAACGATAGTTGCTACCAATATGTTCAACAGATGGCACAGTGGCGCAATGGACGACCTTCTAGCTATATTATACCAGTTTCATTTATTAAAAGGAACCTTAAAAAAAAATCCGTGTCACTGTGTTCGTACATGATTAAGGTAATCTTCAGTTTTCAATAAAATGCGAATTGTGAGTGTGTATGGTTGGTTCCAGCGTGAAAGATGGGACCTGTATATTTAAGTTATGAAAACAATAATTAAAAAGAGAGGTCCTGGGTCCTTCCAATAGGAAGTTTTCAGTAGCACCCACAGAGTCTTGCTTTGTGCCCAGCTGATGGCAATAGGCTCGCCCCCTATTACATGGGACTTCAACATAACTGGCGAAATGTGGGTGTATCTACTATTAGGTACACCTCTGCCTAACCCTTCAGGCATTATAAGGCGTGATGTTTTACAAACAATTAATAAAGAAACTATGCGGAATAACAAGACAATACAACAGAAAATAGACATTTGTGAACAGACATTTGTGAACATATTACGTCAATTATTTGAGATAATGCGTGCGCGCATTTCCACAAACGTCATTCATAAACTGAAACAAACAGACTAAACTGTATCTTATTCCTTTAATAAAAGGTTTAAAATTGATAATCCTATAGTAACTGAAACGTCAATGATAAACGTAAACGACCAAACAAAACTGTCTCTTATTACTACAGTAGTGAGGTTAAAAATTAATAATCTTAAAATAAATGAGGTAAAATTTACATCAGGTGATTGATCAAAATCGGCACTGCCCAAATAAGTATTATGTGGGAAATAAAGTTAATGGTACATAATAATGTTCCGGTGACGGAGAAGAATGTCGATGTTTATTTGTATGATCATTGTCTGTATGTTTGTCTTCTGTTTCAGTATCAACATTTCTAGTTTTAATGATTTTCGAATTTAGGTGTAGACGGACTGTGTTTTCGGCCTTTTGACAACATTGTAAAGACTCAGTAGGTATTAAAACTAAGAAGAAGGCTTTTTGACAATCCTATTCGAACTATTCGTCTGGTTTGTTCAAAACCAAAAACAATTTTATTCGCTTATTTCATAGCCCGTCATCTTTATCTTCCTGTCCTTTTCCTATGTAACTTGGGGTCGTGTAACACGTTTTTTCTTCATATTCTCACCTGTCAACCGTCACGAAATCATTTATTCCTTTTTCTTCTATATCATTCCTCACAATCCATCCATCGTTTCCTTAGTCTGCCTCTCGATTTCATAAAACTTCAGATAAGGATAAATACATAATTCGCACACACATTAAAATAAATGATATCGTGTTCTTCACACCAATACGTTTCGTGATTCAATCCAATTAGAAACTCCAAAGGTCTTCTTCGTACAACAAGTCAGTAATTTCCTACAATTTCCTGCAACCAAACTTTAATAAAACTCACTTACAGAACCTCAAACATTCCAGAACTTTCAACCATCAAGCAAACCCACAAAAAACGACTAGTCTTAGAGAACAACAAGAACAAAACATGTACTTCCTGAACAAAATTCAATTCACTAGAGAACAATTAAAAACAAAAACTTAATTCAACTGTCATACCCTTATAAGGTATTACGCTGTCCCTTTTTGTCACCAGATTAAGGTCATCAGAAGGTGCCCAGTGTCCTTTTAGAAGTTTTTACTGTTGTTTACCGAATAAGCGAAGCGTTAAACAAATGAAATTAACTTTTTTAATGGTTGGCAATGTTTTGTTAGGATTAAATTGTTTTTTGGACTGTCTTGTTGGTCTACTGGTCGCAATCACGACTGCTGAGCATGGGGTCCCGGATTCGATTCCCGGGTCAGGCAAATTGTTTTTGGGTTTTTCCATCAGGAATTTCTCAGCAACAGCCACGGAGTTTGGATTTTTGCCTGGTTGATGGCCACTATTACAGGCGTGATGTTATGTTATGTAAGTTGTTTTTTTTTTTAACTATACATATTTTGGAAGTAAGATACTATAGGAAAAAATGTGGAGGAACTGAATCGATGGTCTGTATTTCATGTAGCTTAAGCATTCTTTTGTTTGAGAAGATATAGTAGATAGAAAAAGCGAAACCTAATTCACACGCTGCTAGCTGTCTGGATGTATTGTCAATCCTTATTTCAGAAGTCAAGGCTACTCCCTAATAGACTTTTCATCATAATTTTCGTCTTCTCATTCATGCAAATATAATGAAAAACTAGCGATGGATTTTCCTAGAAGATATCATTACTTGTACAGTGTTCTTTACCCTCTGGAACATTACTCAACGAATGCCAAAGGGTACCTAAAACTTCACGTGGCAATAAATGCTGATGCATCTACTTAACATTATCTACGGATAGAAAGAGCGGGCATTCTTTACTAGAACTAGTTTCCATAAGACCTTTGAAAGACAGACATTTCGTTCTATGTCGTAAAATTAACATAAGAGAAGAGGTGATGGTAATTATTTCATTGAACTTAGATAAATCCACGTGTTCATGATAATTAGTGGTATTTTTAGAGAAAAGTGTTTTCATTTCACTTACTAAATCAGTGGGTGTTTTTGCCTTAGGGCTTATGACATGGCTGAAGTAGAACTTGGAAATTGACTGCCCGATGCAGATATAAAATCGCACAATTTCAATTCGCCAAACATTAAAAAGGATACATTCGTTTTTAGGCAATTTTGGTGAAATCTTTTTGGACAATTTTTAATTAAAAGCAATCTCTATCGAGACCCTATAAAAGCAAGCTAAGACATTCATCCCAGCTGTCATTTGTAGATCTTTGGCAGTAGAGATTCAGAAGCCCAGAAGTCTGATAACCAGTTATTTTCTTAGTCGACTTCACGTCGCTCTTGACAGAGTGGTCGTGGTCATGAGGCTCCCACAACTGCGCTGCCTTCGCGATACTTTTCCATCGGTCTCTATTGGCTGCATGGCGAGCACATTCTACCATAGGGATCTTGGTGACAGATTGGATGGAGTCTGTCCATCGGGTTGGTGATCGACCACGTGGTCTCGTGCCGTCGGCTCTACCCTGAATCACCAAACACATCAGCCAGATACTACTAAAACCAGTAACTGTGTTGTGGAAGTTAGACAGGCAATCGTCTCATTATTACTGTTGTTGATTTTTATGGCTGACTGGATAGATTTTCCGTGAAACTGTAAAATTACTTCCTAATTAAAACACAAAACAATAACGGAAAACAGAGACGTCAGAATTACTCAGGTATTGCAGTAACAGTAAATAATAAATCAAAGTTAATAACCTATTCAGATGGGTAAATTCCAATAGTGTAAGGTGTATCATCTTCATCTTTTTAAACTTTGAGTCATCTAATAAGAGGTAATTTTGTTTCTCTTAAGGAAATCGTCTGAAGAATTCTTTCCATGGAAATTTGGTAGACAACACTCATCGTCATCGTTTGCCTAGCTTGCGTTTTCCCAACTTTATCGGGGTAGGCTTCCAGTCTAACCGGATGCAGCTCAATACCAGTATTTTACATGGAGCGACTGCCTATCTGACCGCCACAACACAGTTAGTACTGGGTGATACCCCCTGGTAAAGAAGTACTGCGCATGGCCTACATCGTAATTTCTTCTAAATCATAAGTACTAATGTTAATTAATGTATAATAATTATCCCTTGCTTCGTTGAAAGAAAACATCGTGATGAAACCAGCATGCCTGAGAGATATTTCTCGACGACATATAAAGCCAAGTCAGAGCCCCATGGACGGCATAAAAACTCTGACATCAGGTTAGGCACTAACCACACGGCAAAGAAAAACATAAAAACAGTTAGGGAATATTAATTTACTCGCCTAAATAAAATGCACTTCAAGAAATACCCTTCCGCATTCCAAGTTACACGCACTACACTACAAATAAATAATTTATGTTGGCTCACATTCATTCACAGCACATGGTACATTGTTATCTTAGTTCCCAGAGCTCTAGCCGCCCCATTTTCGTTGATTGTGTCATATTTAGCTCAAATGTACGGTTTCTCAGCTTCCGTATTGAGTGACACGAGATTTGGATTGCTTGTTTGTTATCTACAAACAAGGTAATACGACGTAATCGGTACTTACGACCTACCAGCTTAGGTACTACCAAATTCACTGTTGGTCGACTACTTTTCAACCTTATTACTTGGGACATAAGGGTGATAAGTGGTAGACCGTCAGTAAACTCAGTAGTACCTGTTTCTTGAACCGTAATAAACCACCAAAAAACTAACAACAAACTATAAAAGGGCATGAAAAAACTCCTCCTCGACGCTGTCAGCTGGTAATGTGCGTAAGAGACTGGCGGCGTTGCCACGTTGTATAGCAACACTTAACCTCTGGCCAACGTAAAAGCCAGCCCTTGAGTCACGGGAAGCGTCAACGAGAAATGATTTACTTTATAAACTTACACAGTCACTTACGGCATATCTTCCGTGATTTTCAACTACTGTGAGCTCCTGATATTTTGACGCTGCACTGTTGCGCCATGATGGCGGGTTGACATAGATGTGGGATGGTTTACTTTATGGATTAATTTGCTGTTTCCAGTTATAATTGGTTCCGTATTACAGAATGTTATTCAGGACTCAAGCTCAAACTCAAACTCAAAGCATTTATTTCAATTAGACCATTACAGGCACTTTTCAATGTCAAAACACAAAAAAATAAACTAAGCTACAGTCCCTGTCACAGGGCATAATAACTTGTGAAAGTACTGTAGTTGCCCATTCGAAAGCGTAGATCCTATGGAGATGAATGGGCAAGAAACTCCATGGACACTCTTTTAAATCAATATTTTTTCACAAAATCTTAGTTACATCATTCATGTCGAGATTATACATATATGTGAGAACGAAGCATTACTTAAAACTAGTTTCAACAAAACAAACGGCTTGAATCTAGGTTTAAGTAATACTTTAGTATTGCATTGTATTGATCTAGTGGTCGCAAACGCAACTGCTGAGTATGGGGAATGAATTGAACCCAGTAAGGTTCAATTCTCAGGTCGGACAAAGTGTATGTGGGTTCTTTCATCAGGAATTTCTCAGTAGCAGCCACGGAGTCTAGATTTGTGTCCGGTTGATCGGTTAGTGGCAATAGGCTCGCCCCCTATTACATGGTAATTAAACATAACCAGCGAAATGTGGGTGTACGATTAGGTAAACCTCTGCCTAACCCTTTGGGGATTACAGGCGATATTTTATGTTATGTTAAAATGACTTCTAAACCTATTCAAAAGAAATTAACCGATTGCTGTAAAACTTTCTTTAACTTTTCTTATATTCAGACTTTAGACGCTACAATTCTTAATTTTTTTCTACACTTCTACAATTTTAGAATACCTCATTCCCACATAGAGCTTTTCATCTATTATTATCTGATGCAGTCGATTCTGACATCACTTGCATCATCATCATTTTTAATTTCGTTTGTAAGTTTATAAACTTACAAACGAAATTAAAAATAGCTGTTTATTTTTAACTTCCAGGGAATCACGTTTACGTAGTTAGGTGTGTTTCGACAGACTGACAGATTCTTTTCACTCTATTTGTGTAAATATTATGGGTACAATCGAGAAAAAAGATTACGGAATTCGTCTATTACTCATCTGTTTTAGAATCAATCAATACATCTTATCATCACCCTATGACGTAAGGAACGAAGATGGTATGTTATATTGTGTTCTGCATGCGGAAGGCGGTGAGCTGAATGGATTTATACATATAACTTTGCAGTACGTTATGGTGCGAAAAATATACAAAACGATTTTTTAAAGCTTTTGTAGTACATGTTTGGCGAAACAACAATGATTTGTTTACATTTCTCGTGATTGTTTTGACTACTCCGGCTGAAGGCGATCCTTCCGTGTTTAATTTTGGAGAAATTACGTTGTTGAGGTGTGAATTCTTTGACTTTGAGTTACCTATTTAAAAAAAACAAGTTACCTACTTGTAATGTACAGAGGCAGGCCTCGTATAAGATGGCTGGACGAACTGGACAGCACCAGCGACCAGTGGTCCACATTGGCCCTGGATCGGAACAACTGGAAGTCATGGGGAGAGGGCTTTGCCCAGCAGTGGGATGACGCAGGCTAACAGTATCAGTCCTTACTTGTAATATTAGCAAATATGGGAGTTGTACTAAACAAGCTTCTCAGTCGCTCCATGTAAGATACTAGTATTCAGCTGTATCCGGTTAGACTGGACGCCGACACCTAAATATTTGGGAAAGTGCTAGGCTAGATGAGGACTAGACAAGCTTTTGAAGGTAACTCCACCCACGTGGAAGTCTGAAGTTATCCCACGGGAACTCACTACCGGGTTTTTATTTTACCCTTTTTAGTTATCGTATCACACACAAATCCTTGTCAATTATCAATTTCGCAATTTCTTTTACTTGAATGACATATTTTTTCCAGCTATTTTGATTTAAAAACCAATCTACTGTTATTGTACATATTTTAGATCTAATATTAGTTTGTAAATAAGGTAAATATTTTGATGATTTAATAATATATTGTTGTGAATCAAAAGACAAGAAACCAAACCGGTATAAAAGCGAGCGCTGCCCACAGCGCGCTCTATTGGTTCGAGAGCCGTCAGACCGTCAACACGTTGTCATAGCGACCGACAATTATTTTTTCCTAATGTTGTGTGATTTTATGTTCTTTGCTAATTGCTTGATTTATTAATTTAATTCTGTAGCTGTAAGATTTTTGTTTTTAAAAAATAACTTGCCATCCAGTTTGCAAGATCAGAAGTGGGATTCCATCCAATTCCTGTTTTTGTTGATTAGATTTGCGCTTAAATAAAAAAAAAAATGTCGGATCGCTCTCGGAGTCGTCGCCATAGTCGTGAGCTAGGCCGGCGACATAGCAGACTTCGGGATCGTACGCAGACCCCGGAGAGTGACCTACAGCGGGAACTAAAGGTTCTTCAAGCACTGACACAATCTGGTATTTCTGTCAATTTGAAAAAATGTTCCTTTTTAACAACTGAAGTAGAATATTTAGGACGTAGAATAAGCCAAGGTCAGGTACGACCGAGCCCCAGCAAGATAAAGGCCCTGATCGATTCCCCTGAACCGAAAAACGTGAGACAAGTCCGCCAGTTTCTGGGCTTAGCCAGCTACTTTCGTAGATATATACCGCGCTTCGCTCAAAGGGCTGCTTGTATCGCTGCGCTTACTAGGAAAGGGATTGAATTTAATTGGGGAAAGGAACATCAGGACGCTCGTAAAGAAATAGTTGAATGTCTTACTAATGAACCGGTCCTAGCGATATATGACCCTTCCTTGCCAATAGAAGTGCACACAGACGCTAGTTCCATTGGTTATGGAGCTGTATTGTTTCAAATGCACGATGGCGGCCACAAGCGAGTGGTTGCCTACTTCAGTAGGCTTACACAAGGCGCGGAAAATAAGTATCACTCATATGAGCTAGAGACCCTTGCTGTGGTTAAAGCCTTGCAGCATTTCAGACCTTATCTTGTGGGTGTGCGTTTCACCGTTGTTACAGGTTGTAATGCGTTGAGGCTCACACAGCGCAAGAGAGATCTATTACCCAGAGTAGCCCGATGGTGGGTCTACCTTCAAGATTTTGATTTTGGCCTGGATTATCGTAAAGGCACACTTATGTCACATGCTGATTATCTGAGTCGGAACCCTGTCAATGTGTGTACAATTCAGAAACCTCAGAGTTGGGCACAGATTGCACAGGCTGCCGACGAAGAAACGCAGGTTCTCATACAAAGACTCAATGATGGGCAACTTGATGCCACGCGATATATTGTCAAAAACGATGTCCTTTACGTAAAGTATTCCCCTACTGGCGAAGCTTCCCGTTTCCTTTGTTATATCCCTAAAGGGCATCGTCTTAGTCTCCTTCGTGTGTTCCATGATGAACATAATCATTTTGGGGTTGATAAGACGGTTGATTTAATTATAAAGCACTTTTGGTTCCCTGGTTTGTTTGGTTTTTGTGCGAAAGCAGGCTCAATCGACCGGAAAGTTGGACTCCTGTATGCGTGGCCCCTACCGCATCGTGAAAACGCTGCCACAAGGGCGCTACGAGCTCCAGCTCTTGGCCGGTTCGTATGGGAAGTACACGCAGGCGGCTGCGGAGTACATGATCCCTTGGCGCGGAGAGTGGACTCCTGAAGTATGTGCTGCTTACTTCGATGGTGAGTGCTTAATGCCTCTTATATATGAAGCTTCATATGTGTTTGTGTTTTATTGTTGTGTGTTGGGATAAGCTTCACGTAGTGCCTCTATCCTGACCAAAAGAAGTTAAGAGTACGCTTTACAGCTAGCCTCTGACTCCGCTAAGTTTTGCCACACAGTGGGGCTATTTCTTAGCTGAATATCAAGATGCGTCTTGATATACGACTTACCCGCTAATTTATCGAGACAAGCTTCACGTTGTGCCTCTATCTCGATGGCTTAGCGTGTGCCAGACCACAATCAATGATGTGCGTATGCACAATGCGTAGCGTTGTGCATAGAGCGCATGGTTTTCTATTTTATGCAGATGCAGACCATGAAGATGAGGAGTCTACACTTGTTACGGCTGAGTCAATTTCGCCAGCCAACCAGTCTGTCGCCCAGTCACAACCTAGTACCTCCGGGGTCCAGGCTGAAGCGCAGCAGCATCTCATCGAGCCTGAGCCACTGCAGCTTCACATCGAGCCTGAGCCCTTGCAGCTTCACATCGAGCCTGAGGGGCCCCAGCAGACATAGCGTTCTCCTTGCCTATGCTAGAGACCGACCACCAGAGCTGAAGACATCGTGAAGGAGCCCGGGACGGCCTCCTGTCAGGAGAGGCCGTGTTGTGAATCAAAAGACAAGAAACCAAACCGGTATAAAAGCGAGCGCTGCCCACAGCGCGCTCTCGTGCAATAAAACATCGTAATCCCCTGATCGCATCGGCCGCCCGATACGACCCTTCGCGTATCAGTCAGGTTCGCCGTCCAAGGCACACACTTGTAACTCCCGACGACGCTATCACTCTCCTCCAGGAGAGCCGTAGAGAAACGAGTACGCTCCTCAAGCGTATACCCCGGTTCAAACCGCCGTCTTTCCGCCCTCGCCGTCGAGGTCCGTCGCGACGTCCCGGTAATTGCCCTCCCCGACCCTTGCTCGAGCCAGCCCGCGATGCTGTGCCAGTAGATTTAAACCAGCCCATAAATAATATTACTCAGATCCAGCCTGTCCCCTTGCTGCCCTCCCCCAGCGACGCCCTAAGCCGAGGTCCGAGCCCCACAGGGGGCGCCCTTAGCGTGTAGTCGCTTAGTTTGTAAGTTTTTTGCCCTGGCTGGAGGCCTTAAATTCAAGGCATCCACAGGATAGTCCGGTTAAGCAGACGACAACCTCCTAGGTTGAACTGCGAGATGCCATTCACAAAAAAAAAAAAAAAAAACAGCGCGCTCTATTGGTTCGAGAGCCGTCAGACCGTCAACACGTTGTCATAGCGACCGACAATTATTTTTTCCTAATGTTGTGTGATTTTATGTTCTTTGCTAATTGCTTGATTTATTAATTTAATTCTGTAGCTGTAAGATTTTTGTTTTTAAAAAATAACTTGCCATCCAGTTTGCAAGAATATCTTATTTTTTATAAAACTACTGAACCGATTATGATGAAATTTCTATGGAACCAATCAGGAAGTGTATCCTTTTTTGTCTAAACATGCATCGGGAGAATGATTATTACTGAATAAATTAACCATTTATCTAAAATTCGCTTTATTATTATTGTAGTAGAGGAAAAGAACTATTTTTAACAAGTAATTGTTATTTCAAACAACGAACGGATAGCATACAATTTCAACGAGGAAACCTTGCAATTTCGCGTTTTTTTTTATTGTAATACGCCTCTTAAGTTTAGATATCTGACTCCCGAATTGAAATCACCTATGACTTGGGAATTAACGGCTCAATGAACGGGATGGGGTTGCAATGCTTTAATTAATAACCATTACAAATAAATAATATCAAATTAATTCTACACGTGTAAATATTGTTCAAATACCTAGTTATAAAAGTACCTAGTAACATGACTTCAATGGAGTATTTGTATTATTTCCGCTTACATTATGCAAAACAATTACGAATAATTTTATTTTTTATGAAAATACCTAACGTTTTATACTTTCGTAGGTAAACGAGCATTACGTTCGTGGAGAAACACCAGAAATACATTGCAAGCGAAGTATAAGAAGGTTAACATTGATTAACATACTAGTTTTAATTTCCCTGAAAATATGTACATTATTTACAAACCCGGATAAAAATATGTACAATTACGGGGCGTCAATAAATTCGTCCACATCGTTGTCAACAGGAAAAGTGCCCAGAACGCTGGCAGCATTGCCACGTTGGATGGCAATGCTGATTCTTTGGCCAAAAAATATACCAGCCCTCTGGTCACGTGAAGAGTCGATCAACCGCTTGGCGATATCCCGAAATAATAGGTGGGCACTCGGAACCCATGGCCCTTACGTTTCAACCCCAAACGGCTCAAACACATAATTGCCTATTAAGTTATTGCATTTGCGCCGTTTGAGGTTTTCAGCCCCTGCAGCAGCCGCACCAGCGCAGCCCACCGTGCGAGGAAGCTGGGATGGTGCAAGGGTGTCGACGCTAGGTGCATCCCACACCAAAGACCTACCCAACTTCCATGGCATTAACAAACTTGGTTGGTTTCTCAACTCATCATTCCCTTGTCGTTATCTAAATTTATTTCGGGTCTTCGCAGCATGTCTTCTTCCATACTTCTCTATTACGCGTCATCTCAGCAGTCACCTCCTTTCTAGCCATATCAACCTTCACATAGTCCATCCATCGTTTCTTTGGTCTACCTCTACGCTTTTTATTCATACTCAATATTTTTCTCACTGCATATTTCCTTTTGTACTAATTTGTCAGGATTCTTTTCCACAGCCCTGTTGCCTGTTAAGGTTGACGGCTGACGTTCTCCCAAGGTTGTTCAGTGTCTGAGGGCCTAAAATGGCCACTTAAGCAGAACATAATATGAATTACGTTACAATTCGTAAAATGATCACAAAATAGTTAATTTTTTTAATGTGATTCATATTATTATCCTATTATGTTCTGCCATATCACATACCAAACTTAAGTATCTTATAGTTTCTATTAAAAATCAGTAGCTAGCTCCTTTTACCAATAATCAGCAGATTTTTTCCTTTATTTATTTTTCTTACTTATTTTTACATTTTTAAATATTCCTATACAAAATTAGTATAAAAAAATCATTTTAAAATATATAAAATAGTAGCCTACCAGCACCGGGAACGGTCAGGGCTCTTGAGAGAGGAACCTCCTAACAATACACGCCGTGTCCAGAAGTACTGCTTTCTGAATCAAGCCCTTGATCCAGCCGCCAAGCGAGAGCCTCCTCAGATGTTGGTCGAGGCTCTTGGCTATTAAACCATTGGCCGATACGACTATCGGCACAATGACTGCTGTACTCACGTCCCACATGTCGACAACCTCGCGAGCAAGATCTAGTTACTTGAATAGCTGATTTATTTTTAGGGAACGTGGCTCACGTATTTTGCAGATCATATTTAAGTGCTACACCATGTCAAAATACTTGGTACTGCTTGGTGACTTAAATATTATTAACAGTGTCTACGCCCTCGAAGAGCTCCTTCAAGACAAGGACAATTCTTTTTTTTTCGATTTTTCCGCACCAAGGTTTATTTTGTGGAGTTTTTTTTCGCCCGTAACAACAATATGTAGGTACCTAAGTCAGCAAGTCTGGCTTTGAAAGTCACGAGTCAAACAAAACTAAAATAAACTCGTAAATTTTCTTACCAGCTGTTGCCCGCATCCTCCGACCGTGTGTGTGATATTATTATAAAAATATTACTTCATAGGTTTTCATTTTTTTTTGCTCAGAACACTAATCCTTATATAAAGCCAGAGTTACTCCTTATAACATCAGCTATCAGCCAGTAAAGATCCCGTCAAAATCAGTCCAGCCGTTTTAGAGATTAGCCAGAACAAATAGACAGACAGACAAAAACAACTGCCTGTAGTGTGTGACCAGATGTACATACGTACGAGGACGAGACGAAAGGAGTATAGTATACTAGCGACCCGCCCCGGCTTCGCACGGGTGCAATGTAGATACTAATGTTTTCTCTACTATAATATGCATCTATTATACATATAAACGTTCCTCTTGAACCACTATCTATTAAAAAAAACCGCATCAAAATCCGTTGTGTAGTTTTAAAGATCTAAGCATACATAGTGACAGACAGACAGCGGGAAGCGACTTTGTTTTATACTATGTAGTGAACAATCGTAGAAGGTGACATTCTGTAGTATTCTTTTCCAATAGAGTAGGCAGAAATGCCTACTCTATTGGAAAAGGCGTAAGTTTATGTATACAAATTACAAACAGTTATTTAATACAAGTTCTTCACAGTAGATACCGCTTGTAAGTGAGACGAGTTGAGTTACAACTGTTGATAAGTGGCGTCATCGTTATGTAACGACAGTGACAGTTCGGATGACAACTATCAGAGTGGACTTTGATACTAGTGTTACAGGGTAGACAGGGATAGAAGGCTTATCTCTCATAACTTCAAGTTTCTCAAAGGAATGTCCTGAAAATAATTGTAATCATTATGTTCCGTGTGCTTCGTTGGTTGATTGCCTCATTGGGGTCGAGTGGTTAGAAGTATGAGGTCGGAATTTCTCAATACCAGCCACGGAGTCCTGAGACCTAAACTTATCAGGCGAATTGTAGGTGTGCTATAAGGTATACCTCTGCCTTACCCTTCGTGGATTACAGGCGTGATGTTATGTTATGTTATGTTCCCGTGTGCCAGATGACATTGCCTCAAGTTTTTGCTTAAGCAAGCCAGCAAGTCTAAATATAATAAAGTGCCAAGGGATGTGCTGAAGGGATTATTATTTTTATATTTTTTTCTTTTATGTTTATAAATTTTTCAATGTTACTATTTTTTTTAAAGAACTTTAATTTTATGTCGATCTTTTTTTTATAATTTATCAATCCACTAAGAAAATTGTTTGTATTTAATTTTATGTTATGTATTTTACCTATTTTTTATATATGTGATGTTAATTTAATTTGATTTAATTTATTGGCGCTTATTACCTAGTAAGTTAGCTTATCTTTGATATTTATTATTTTGTGCATGTGGTGTTTACCTATAAGTAATTGTTACGCTGTAATTTAATTTTATGAATGTGCTATGTCTCTGTATTCGGTGTGACAATTGTTGGTGAACCTAATTCAATAAATAAATAAATAATAAATAAATTATGAATATTATTTAGAGCCCACGAAAAGTTGTAATATCCAATTTTACAGGGATTAACAGAAGTGTGTATTAGTGGGTTCCTATCTAACCTAAATGCAGATTATTAAGTGAACCTGCTGATCTTTTCTGTGCAGGAACACTTCATGAATTTTGACACCGACGCTGTTTTCAATTCACGCACGTTTTATCTAGGGGTGGGCAGTTAGCCAGGTGGTCGCAAATCAAGGTTCAAATGCAAAGCAAAATCATACAAAAAAGGGGCTATTGATTTTTTAAATTCTTTTTATAAATTTTAACGGTTTTTTTTGTGGCAAACTGCAATTGCTACTTTCTTGTATTACTACTTTGTTGTGTCAGAATGATGTACTGAGTAAGTTTTAACCGTTTGGTCGGTTTTTCTTCCACCTTGTGTAGCACACTGCTGTAGCTAGCTACCTATGTACATATTTGTAATCACAATTAACTTTATAATCACGATCAGCTAGAATACGCGTGGTCATAAAAGCCCGTAAATATACATGCAAATAAAAATAAAACAAATGCATTAAGTGGCGAACATATTAATCGAATGTAAATAAAATTAATAACTTAGCAACAGCGATGAATGTTAATCAATAAGGTATTTATTTACTTTATAATAATAATCGTTTATTTATAAAAAGTGCACAGTTACAATAAAACATCGTAACAATTCAAATAGAGCACAGTTGCTTATTTGCCTGAACTAGGTTGAACCTGTGTCTCAGGCTAAGTATTTGAATGCTTATATTTACTTTATGTATTATATGGAGCTCGTAGTCCGTGGATGGGTGACCATCATTACATACAGAGTTTGCTCCGTGCCTCGGAAAATGTACATGTGGATTGGTACATGGGTACATGGGGATCAATTTATAGTTAAAAACAATTAACAATAATTTTGGATACAATCTCAGTCTGCCTACGAAGTATATATAAGTAGATAGAGGTCGAAGTATGGATCACTCAGGAGGAAAACATAAAGGTTAATTTCTTCCTTCTGCCTATAAGTTTTGTCACACTCATTCTTTAACAAATTCACTCTTAAGTTTAGTCATATTACACACCAAAAATAATACGTATTTATTCAGTATATAGTATTGAATTTTAAGAGCACTCATACGGCCTGTGTGCGGAATGAGTGATCCAAATTAATCGTAATAAATTTGGAACGAGACGTGCAAGCGAATTCTCAAATTGTTAATAGTTTTTAACTATTTTTATCAATTTTTTAATATTGAAATAAGCAGTGCAAAGGCTATATATTCTGAGATATACATTTTGAGTGATCCACTTTATTGACCATATCATTTTTATCTCAGGTTTAACAATTTTTTTAACTCCGCCATAATGTTTTAACTATTTTCTACTAAATCTTCCTCGATTTTTGTTAAGATTGAAGAGAGGATCACTCAATCCACATGCACATCCTCGGAAAGCACGTTAAGCTGTTGGTCTCGGCTGTCATGATATTATGTAGATCTTTGACAGTCGTTACAAGTAGTCAGAAGCCGAAAGTCTGACATCCAGTCTTACTAAGGGGTATTACCCAGTTACTGGGTTGTGGAGGTCAGATAGGCAGTCGCTTCCTGTAAAAGACTGATACTAAGCTGTATCCGGTTAGACTGGACGCCGACCCCAACATAGTTTGGGTAAAGGCTAGGCAGATGACGATGATTTACTTTATGTATTTAATATTGTGTTAATATTCATGTTCTATTGTCAATTCTATACACGATCGAATTGTTTGGCCGAGTACAGTCCAATACAAAAATCTTTTCAAACTATGGTTGAGTTTTAGTAGTTTTCATTATAGTTCATCTAAAGGAATCATCGACAGGATCGATAACAAGAAGTAGTACCTAAAGTAGTGTAGTAAAGATCTCGCAAAAGCAAACTTATCCAGAAAAGTACTGCCATCACACCATACCATTAAATAAATAAAATAAAAAATCAAATGTACTCTCTGTTCTAGAGGTCTTTGAACTCAAACTCAAAGCATTTATTTCAATTAGACAATTACAGGCACTTTTGAATGTCAAAACACAAAAAGAAAACTAAGCTACAGTCCCAGTCACAGGGCATAATAACTTGTGAAAGTACTGTAGTGTAGTGTGTCTGTAGTGTGTGTGTGTGTGTGTGTAGTGTGTGTTGATGAACTTTATTTATATAATTTAACAATAGTATCAGAAAACGTATAACATGTAGATGCCAATTTGTTCTGCCGCTTACAAATTCAGATAAAATCAACTAATACTAACAAACAATCAAATCTTTGATTTATATATGCGAAATTTTAATTTCAAATTATTTACAACATATTTTTAGCTTGACCGTGGGATGACATATATTATAAGAGAGTCTGAAGCATTTTCCTGTGTATATAATAAACTGAATTAGACGAAAAATAAACATAATTGGAAAAACAAATTAATTCTGTCACCAACTGTGCCACAATTTCACTTTTAAATCAATCAACAACGATTGTTTTATAGTGATGTTAGTTAAAACATTTACCAGTTGATTTAAAATAACCCACAAGCTAATTCAAACCTTCTTGAATTTTATGGTAGCATGGTTTCCAGACTTTTCTTGTAAATTAAACTTCACGTGCAGCATTTTTAATGAAGACGAATGGATGACAATATTTAATTAGGAACTTATTTGATGGAGATATTTGTTTTCTTCAACAAACATTGAAACTAAAAAAAACTCTGTGTAAATACTTCATTTTAAACATAGTGCTCTACACTCTCACAGTACCTATCTTCATTAAATTATACGTGGATGTGTGACCACTCATTACATACCGAGCGTCTTCTTAGCTTAACAGAATCAAACTTAATTATCATGCGAATTACTATTTTAGATTTTCTTTAGAGAAGGCACAAATGTATGACATAAGTCGATATCAGGAACTAGAAGCGGTTGCTCCCGGTTGTCATTTATAGATCTTTTGCATTGCAGTCATCACGTCACCCCATAAGTCTGGCAAGCAGTCGTATCAAGGGGTTTCGTATTACCCAACAGTTGGGTTTTGGAGGACAGTTTAATTGTCACTCCATGTAAAATACTGGTATTCAGCCGCATCCGGTTAGACTGGTCCGATCCAAACATAGTAATTAAAAGGCTAGACACATAATGAGAAATATTATTACAGAGAACAATAACGTCTGAATCTAAGTAGGTATATTTTCTACAACGTGGGTGGGTTATCCATTGTCTATGATAATGGTAGTAATAGGTATTATCTGCCTGTCTACGGTAAATACGTTGTCTTTGAAGGAATCTAGTGATGACAAAACAATGAGAAGAATACAATGGAAACGAAGTATAATAAGATAATAAATAGGCATTGTTAGCTCACTGAATAACCTATTTTGTCTAAAAATTTCTCATCTGGTCTTGAATTGATTGAAATGTACAAAATAAACAAAACGGTTGTTTGTTTTTTACGTTTAAGTTTTATGGTTTCCCTCTTTCGAAAGAGCATACTTCTAAGTACTGGTACTTCGTAAAGAAATGTAAGAGTCTAATACAATAATTCCACATTTTATCCATTGAAAAGAAAGCAATATTTGAATGTGTGGTACATACAAATATTGATGTCTTTTCTTTTCTAACTCTTACAAATTCTCCCGTTTCACCATCTAATCGCTAATGACACGTGCCAAAATAATATCCATTGATAGAAAGAACAGTATGGCTGACCGTCGCGCGTCGGCACGTGGCTAGCAAAAGAAAAACAACTCACTCTTGACGCCTATTTTCGCATATCGGTATGAAAAGTTTCAAATAAATAAAATACATATTCGTCGTCAAGTCGGCATTGACTGGGACACATTGTATGTTAGTCTAAAAGGTTCAGTTTTGCAATGTGACTCAAAAAAGCTTGGGTTCTTGAAAAAGTCGAATTTAAATAAAAGATTAGCTGTATCTGCTGCTGAAGACGGGGCTTTCAGCTAATGTAAAACAAGCAGATATGGGAAACTATATACAGGTATGTTATTTGGGGAACAGTCAGTGTCTTTCAGGTGGTCATGGTCAGTCTCGAAGCGGAGACAAGCCACGGACGCGGGAGACTTTTATAGTGCACAAGACCGCCACACTATTCCCAAAGCACTGCAACTCCTGAAAGCCAGAATCAATAGTGGCGATCTCCAGAAAAGCGTCGAGACAATGAAGCTCGACGAAGTCCCAGAGAAACAGTTTAACTATCTTGAATCCCGCAACGAAATTAATCAGATAATAATAGGGGAGGAGTAGGAAAAACGTTTTTTTTTTTTTATAATGCACAATGTATACACTGTATGTTCCTCCAACAACATTTGAACGCAAATTAATCAGATGACAAATATGCAGTGTTCTTTTTATTGAATGAAAATAAAAAATAAATTCGCTCTAAATTTGCCTTCTGCAATTTCTTACCTTTAATTTTCACGTGCACCTTTCCCAAATCTGTTTGAATACACAAATATCTGAAAAAACGTGACCTTCGAGTATTTGATAAAAAAAGTCCTATACCTACCTACCTACATTTAAATAATGTATTGAATTTCAATCGAAGATATTATTATGCACTGTTTTTCTGTCGTTATGTACCAAATTGAATTTGTAAGCGATACTTTTAAATCGTTAGAAAAAATATATGTAACATTAATATTTTTGGATGTGAATGTATAATTGTGTTGTTGCTATCGGTTCTAACCTTGACCTTCCCAATTTTGTATCGTTGATGGGTTTATCTTTTCGAGGTTTTTTGGAGACGTACCAGATTATAGAATGAGGAGGGATGAAACGGATGTTACAAAAATTGTGATGGATATTAATGTTGAAGGATGAAGAGGAAGAAGAAGGCCAACGAAAAGATGGGTGGCTTCTGTGAGTATAGAGAAAGGAGTAAATGATGCCGTGACGTCTGACAGGGGAGAATGGAAGAAGAAAACGTGTTGCGCCGACCCCAAGTAGAATGGGACAAGGGCAGGAAGATGATGACTAGATTATAGAACTCCACCGACTCCAGAGACATTAAAATACTTACGAACGATAGAGGGGAACTACACGAAGAAAATCGTAATCGAATTCTTGTTACAACTTGGTAACAAATCGTTCTGTCTAGTGTCATACGCCCGCTTGTCAGGTACCTAGCATTCGTGTGTCATAATCGAAAATGATTGGGATCAAAATTTTTGTATGAAAATATTCCCAATGTCCGCTCTTTAAGTCTTTTAAATCTCTTTGACCGACACTAATGCGGTGCTCCCGATCAGAACAAGTCCCAGATGTTGGAGTATGCAAACACCTGCACTTAGGACGGCCTAAAAACCGCACTGATTCTGCAACTGGCCACCTAATGAGCCCATCTCATTTAATATAACAAATGATTTATCCATACTCATGTTATATATGCGAAAGTAACGCTGTTTCTTGTTCTTTACGTTTTCACGACGAAACGGCTGATCTAAAGAAGATATATTATATTATTCTGGGAAAGGAGGCTATTTCTTTCTCACACATAAACATCAAAATTAACCATCCATAGACAAAAGCCGCAACCATTATATCCACCAACCATTTTATCTTCACAACACGGTGAACAATTGTTTAGTTGAGTTAAGATGACAGTGAACACCACAGCAGCACCGACATTAGAAGCATCCCGGGCGAATAAGTTACATGACATAATACCACGCCTGTAATCCCTAAAAGGTTAGGCAGAGATGTACGTAATAGTCCACCAACATTTCGCCAGTTATGTTAAAGTCCACGTTATAGGGGCGAGCCTTTTGCCATCAACTTTTTTGAAATTCCTTATGGCAAAACCCAATGACAATGCCCGACCCAGTAATGAAACCCAGGACCTCTTGCTCAGCACTAGCGCTTTCGACCTTTAGACCGACAAGACAGTCGGTGGGAGAGGTATAAGTAATTAAAAACAAAACAGTCATATAGCTTGTTTACTGTGTACTAAACATTTGAACAATATTCTATTCCGTCATTTGACGCTGATCAACAGCTCAGAATACTAATCGCTAGATTTTCAATGTAATCATCTTCTTTATCTCAGAATTATAAAGGATAATCCAATAACAAAACATTGTATGACTTAATAAAATCACTTTTGGGGTTTTCCTTGTTGACAATAGTACCTAATTGTTGACAAGGAAAACCCTTATTTAGGTATTTATTTAAGTCTCGCCTGGTGTTAGTAAAACTGATATAATAAAATGGTGTGCATAGTATTAAAACAATAGCTTCTACCTTACATCAACACAAAAACAATCGAAATAAAAAAATCGAAAACTACCGACCATCAATTGTTGTCACGTACGTCCTACTTAGACATATTCTGTCTCTGTCGCACACTCGCGGTATACGTGATATCACATCTTTTGTCTCTACCGCACACACGCGGAAGACGTGATATGGCGCCCAAGACATGCTTTTGATTTCATACTTACTTTCTATTGTCTGTGATATGACAGATAACAAATAATTAAAATCTCAACTGTTTAATAATAATTTCTATAATCGAGACAGATAGCATAACTCGGATTCAAAGATTATTTTGTCGTGTTATCTGGCAAGTTGCCAAGTATATCAGTAATTTGGAGATTTCTCAACGTGTTTCGTGTTCTCGTTGATCTAGACAGGTCGGGCAGTGTTCTTGGGATTTTTCATCCGGAATTTCTCAGTGGCAACTGACTCAGACTCCAGGCAACAACAGTGGGGGGAGCCTACTCCCGCCATTTTTGTTGTGTTAGTATTTAAATCCTAGTATCGAGCCAGTACCCATGTATTAGTGATCAACAAAAGCAAAGGAGAGTTTCTTTCAATAAACACATCACAACATCCTGTAATATCTGAAGGGTTAGGCATACGTACATAATCACACACATGTCGCCAGTTCTGTTTAAGGCCCATGTGATAGGAGACCGAGTCTATTGTCATAACCGCACAAATCCGTGACTCCGTGGCTGCTACTGGGAAATTCCTTTTCGTTCAATTCTCAGGACAATTTCCATAAACGCCTCATACATTTCCAACTAATTAATTATTTGCTCAGTGCGACATCAACGGCGGATCCAGGGGGGGGGTCATGGGGGTCATGACCCCCCCCCCCTGAGCTGGTTCCAGGGCTTAGGAGGAACGCGAACGTTTGCGACCAATCGTGAAAAATATAATATTTTGTGACCATCAAAATATATCGTTACGTGGCCATCGCGACGATGGTAAATTGCTGAACTATGACAGCGTAGTAGCCGATGAAGGGAATTTTAGAGCCCTTTTAAAATTCCGTATTGATTCTGGCGATATTGCATTGCAACAACATTTAGAATCTTCAAAATCCAATGCCACGTACATCAGCAAGACTGTACAAAATGAGTTGAAAGATGTTTGCGCAGAAATCATCCAGGAAAACATTTTACAGAATGTGCGGGAAGCTAAATATTTTTCAATTTTGTTTGATGAAACAACAGATATATCACATATTTCACAGCTGAGCCTATCATTCCGATATTTGCATGATGGTATTATTAAGGAACATTTGTGATACCTACGATGCTCTTAGACGTGAAGACAACAATTCAGGTGACATAGAGCCTCAATTGACAGATGTAGCATTGGCGAAAGTCGTTGAAAATCTGTGTACCAAATTTAACTTAGATTTATCTTGGTGTGTGGGTATTGGAACTGACAGCTGCTCGGTTATGGCATCAGATACAAAAGATGCAGTGCAAGAATTGATGAAAATAGCCATTCATGCTAAACGTTGCCCGTGCAACAACCATGTGCTCAATAACTCATTGGCAAGATCATCCAATGTAGTTTCCTGTCGCAATACATCTGGCACAATGAGAAATTTTGTGGCATTTGCCAATGCATCCGCTAAGAGGCATGAAATTTTTAAAATAGAACTCGGAGCTGCCAAGCAAGGTATTTGTGAGACACGTTGGGTAGAGAGGCATGATGGGCATCTTCAATTTCAAGGAGACAACTTGGTCAAAATTTGTAGCGCTCTGGAGCAGATTTCTGCTTGGCAAGATAATAAAACTGCCAATGATGCGCATTGCTTGCTGCAAACATTGCGCAGTTCTGACTTTATTATATCCTCCATCTGTTTAAGAGCGTTTACGCCGTCCATGCGCTGTTTGACTCCAAAACAGTACTTTTCAAATAATGATTACTAATAACTTTAGGAAATTTCATTGTCTCAATAGTTGTAGAAAAAAAATATTTCAATTAATAGAGTAGAGTAAGATGGCAATATTTACGTGTATATGTACAAGTTATTAAGTGTTAAGTTTTTCAAGTGTACAACAAAGAATAAATATTTTTAAGTACAGTACTTACGTACATTAATAAAATACCTACTTTTTATTTGTATCTATTGTTATCAAAATTAAATTATGAGTTCTTGACTTGACCACGACTATGTGACCCCCTCCAGGCGCCAAAGCTGGATCCGCCCTTGTGCGACATTGACTTCATATTTACTTGACTTTTAGCCTCTTCATCTTGGAAACGGCAGTGATGTTCTACTAAAAAGATAGTGCAGGTTACTTCTACCTTTGACAGGTTTATATGCAACTCTAGTAAACCCCTTTTTGAACCGGTCACAGTAGTCCTGCTGAACTGTAGAAGAAAAAGTCTTCGGAGAGATTCCTTATTAGTTTTCCAAAGATTAAAATGTATTTTGTTGGTCTAAAAAATTTGAAATTCTGTCGTCTCCGTGATAGAAAGAAGAAGCATTATTTTTCAGTAGATTTAAATTTTCGAAGAAAAACTTTTTTGCACAAAAATAATAACCTGCTTCTAAAAAACACTTAAAACTGTCGGCGTCTTTCTTGTTTGTTTCGTTGAAAATGCGTCTTCGAGTAATCGGGGAACATACATTAAAAAGAAAAAATATTCCGACGAATTGAGAACCTCCGCCTTTTTTGAAGTCGGTAAAAAAGATAAATAATCACTAAACACACTTATGGTGATCTCCTCTACCAAGAATACACCATGATTCCGCATCGACCTCGAACAAAACCTCAAACACATACGACCACATTAAACCACCCATCCGTAAAACTATACCACGAAACATGTAATAAATATTTATATGTTTATTTAGTACCCTGACTGCATACCAAGTCAGAATGGAAGAACAAAAGAAAACGTCGTAGATTTCCACTGGAGTACATAAAATTTAACAAGGGCCACGGGTGGACAATAAATGGGCTATTTTTAAGGGCAATAGGTGTATTGAACTTTGCTAGGTTGTAAGGAGTGGGTTTGGATATGGGAGACCTATTTTTAGGTTGGTAAGGCGGTATGTTACCTTTTTTATTACAAGTATGTTACCAACTCACTGATCTATTGTATTGTGATCGGAAATGTAAGTACTTTGTGGGGTAGGTATTAAATTAATTAAGCGTAATAAAACTATAAAGTTCTCATTACTTCATTAGTGTTCTATTAGGTACGCTTCTGCCTAACCCTTCGTGGTAAACAGGCGTGATGTTATGTTCTTATTGTTAGAGAAGGATTAAATGAATTATTGCATTGTCTTTATTATTGAAAAAAAACAGCTATTATACATTCAGTCAAAAACGTATCGGGAATGGATGATTTGTTTTTGGTTCCAAATTCAATTTTTTTGTTTTTTTTTGGTTAGATTGGCACAACTCTTTTCCATTTTGGCGCGGAGTTTGAGTTGCATCTGTTATTTCGATTAAATACAGTGCTGTTTTTAGTTCGAGCATATCTAGTGTGTATTGCGAATTTCGTAGTGAACAAAAACATTGAACAAAGAGTTTGTCTTAAATTTTGCAACGCTAATGGAATTTCGTATTCGGAGTCCCTGAAAATGTTACAAAATAAGTTATCAAAAACACGTGCTTATGAGTGAGTAATGGAAGATTTGCCTCGCTCTGGGAGGCCATCAACGTGAAGACGTCGACTTCAGTTGAAGAACTGAAATTAACATCGCAAATCTGAAGGAGATAGTGACTGAAAATCCTCATTCAAGTTTGAGAAAGATAGCCGCTGAACTTTCTGTGTCTCACGAGTTGATCCGTACCATTTTAAATAATCGCTTGGGTATGAAACATGTTGCCATTCGGCTAGTCCCAAAAGATCTGAATTTTCTCCAAAAACTCAATCGCATAAGAGTCGCTGAGGACATGCTAGAACGAGTTCCGATCCAACATTCATGAAACGCATTGTTACTGGTGACGAGACGTGGGTTTACAAGTTTGACATGCAAACAAGTCAACAAGCTTCGGAGTGGCGCCTTCTAACTGAACCGAAACAGAAAAAATCACGCCAAATTCGATCAAAAGTCAAAGTCATGTTGACCGTTTTCTTTGACTATCGCGGTGTTGTGCACTCGGAATTCTTGCCGGAAGGTCAAACGGTAAATAAAGAATATTATTTGAACGTTATGCGGCGTTTAGGAGAGCAAATTCGACGAAAAAGGAAAGATTTGTGGAAAGAAAATTCTTGGATTTTGCACCACGATAATGCGCCTTCGCACAAAGCCATCATAGTGAAAGAATTTTTGACCAAAAACTCAACAAATACCATCGAGCAACCACCTTATTCACCAGATATGGCTTCAGCTGACTTCTTTCTTTTTCCTAAACTTAAATTACCACTTCGTGGCACCCGTTTCCATTCGGTAGAAAACATAAAGGAGAAATAGCGCCGAGAACTGAACTCAATTCCGGAAAAAAAAACGTTTATAAAATGTTTTGATGATTGGATTATTTGTTGGCGTAAGTGTATCGTTTCTGAAGGAGCATACTTTGTAGGCGATACAATAAGTTTGGATGAATAACGAACATTTTGTGTATTATTGAACGTTTCCCGGTACTTTCTTGACAGAGTAGTATAACGTGTAGTTGAACTTTTGGTATTATCTATTCTATTGGATACCTCTGTTTAAACCCTAGGTACTAGGTACAGTAGGAAGGTATAAAGTTGCAATTCGGCAACCATCGTCAACTATCATTCTTATAGGGTGTAAATAGACCCTTATAGAAGTCCAAAGGCACTTGTTTTTCCCGTCACTGCGAGCATTTTTTTATTTTAGACCATACCTTTGAACCTTCTAGTTACGGAGATGTTGGAGGTCAAAGTCCCAACTTTTTTACAAGTTTTTAATTTTTTAAATACTACTTTTTAAGATTATAACTTGACTTTAAATACCCCCATGACCCGTTTATTATTTAATGCATACATCAGCACAATTTCTGAGCGCGTTTCATTGAGTTTTACCGTAAAACGTGATTTTTCAAAACATGTCATTTCCCAGCAACAATTTTTGCGTAGAGTTACTTAGTTTGATGTACAGAATGGTTGGTTGACGGCTTCGTGAAGGGTCCGTTTACACCTTGTATGTATGTAGTACGATGTTCGTACTGATTCGGAAACACAAAGGTTATCGAAGCGCAAACCTTTTCTGGTTCTACTGTACCTACTTTTTTTTCAAATAAATCAAAATAACAATAGGTTATATAAGAACACTTATTTTTGCCAAAGTAGGTAGATACTTAAGAATGATTAAATGTAAAGAATAATATTATCATTGAAGCACGCTCACCATGCATGCTCGTCATTATGTCTTGTCTTATTAATTAATGTTGTTTGTGTTGTTACTATCAAACACAATAATTAACCTAACTTATTAACAAAATAAACGCGAAAGTGAGTGTGTTTGTCTGGCATGTCACGTCGTAACGGCTTAACGGATTTCGATGAAATTTGACATACAGATAAACCAAGACCCGGGTTAAAACATGGCATACATTTTATCCCGATAGGTCGTTCCTGCGGGATAATTTCCGGCCGCTACAAAAGTAAAACCGCGGGCGAAAACTAGTAGTTATTTAAAGACAAAACATTAATGCGTTGGCTGTCTGTTAAAAGGATTAACGGTGATTAAGAACGGATTTAATATTAAAGTCATCAGACATCATCAGAAACTGACTTTGAACTTTTAATCGTTGGTTTTAGTGCAATTGAATCCTTATCATTATGGGTTCTTTGTGAATTCAACCTTTTTGTGTCCTTAAAAAAAATCCCCGACCCGAGACTTTGTAACAACATAATGATTTAAAAGAGTGTCCATGGAGTTTCTTGCCCATTCTTCTCCATAGGTTCTACGCTTTCGAATGGGCAACTACAGTACTTTCACAAGTTATTATGCCCTGTGACTGGGACTGTAGCTTAGTTTTTTTTTTTGTGTCTTGACATTCAAATGTGCCTGTAATGGTCTAATTGAAATAAATGCTTTGAGTTTGAGTTTGAATCTGCAAGTTTTCTTGTAGGCATAATAATTATTTGTCTAGTACTGTTACTGGGTAACTGCTGAACTGACCTTGGTTAAATTGTAGATACCTAGTATAGTATTCAAGAAGGAGTGTATGTAATATTTTACAAGTACAAAAAAAAGAGTGTTGTCATATACCTAATCATTCCACATCATCTGCCTAGCCTTTTCCCAACTATGCTGAGTTCGGCTTCCAGTCCAACCGGATGCAGCTGAATACCAGTATTTTCCATGGAGCGACTGCCTATCTGACCTCCACAACCCAGTTAGTACTGGGTAATACGATACTCCTTGGTAAGACCGGTTGTCAGAATTTCGGGCCACTGACTACCTGTAGCGACTGTCAAAGATCTACAAATGACAGCCGGGACCAACGGCTTAACGTGCTTTCCGAGGCACAGAGGAAACTCGGTATGTAATAGGTGTTCACCAGAAACCAACCCAGGCATGCCCGGCTTTACCTGAAGGACTGTATACAAGGTGTAGTTTTGCATCCTCGTCAAATTTAAGGAGGTAACTATACTAATGATTCTCGACCCGAATCAATAATAAAATGGGTAGGTAATTTTTTATATATTTTCCTTAATATCGGAAATCGGTAAGTGTACACCACCGGTATTTAAACGCGGCCCTTCTAATACTAGCCCTATAACCGCGCTGTCACACACACAAACAAACGCAGACGTTTATTAGATAAACGGGTGATTCTCTTCTTTTGAGAAGGGCTTCATTCTGAAATAGTGTCAAATTAAAACAACTAAAAAAAGCAACGTTTATATTATTATTGACCAGGCGCCGTAATTTAAGAGTGTATCCATATAATTATTCGACGTTACATTTAATTTAAACTACAAAACGATTCAATTCACATGAACTAAAATTACTAGACCGCCAATAACCCGGTTTCCTTCAAACAGCACTTTAACTTGCACGATAAGAAATCGATAAGTAAGTACCTCTTTTGTTCTCAAGTCGGTTACGGAAACTACCACGAGTAATATTGAACGTCTTGTTTAGACGCATGTTTTTTTTTTTGGCGCTAATCGCTAATTGTCTACATTGGCATGTCGGCAATGTCTACATTTGGTGTACATTTGTGGAATTGTCCATGGAAATATGGCGACATAGTTAGTTCCGACTATGGACAATTGGACACGCGCCAAAGAAACCAACTATAAAGGGTGAAAAACACCGTTCTTCCCGTCATTCACACGGCCCCACTGCCTGGCGCGTAATCGGCTAGATCTGAAAGCGCGACAGGCGGGGGGCCACCAGCCGCGGTACGGAGCGCCGAGCCACCTCTGTCGCTGGTCGTCATCCGCTAGGCCTCCTCCGGGTAACCGGAGGTCTCACCTGGCGGTGACAGACCGCCGAGGTGGCGTGAAGAAAGCGGCGCTATTTACATAGCACCGTAGCGCCTCCTACCGGACACTTCTGACAACTACACATAGGCAAGTCGCGTACACGCGCTTGCCACTTGGCTATGGCCTACAAGGCCACCACAGTGAGGGTGCCCGCTGTTGCGGGCACACCAGTGACCCCGCGGGGCAAGGTCCACATCCCGCCAGCCGCGCTCCCATACGGGGGCGTAGCGACATCCTCTGACTTCCCGTCATTGCTATATTTTTTTTGTTCTGAAACATACCTGGAAACCTTCTAGTTACGGAGATATTGACGCTCAAAGTTCCACGTTTTTCACATAAAAAACAGTTTAAAAACTTATGTCACAAATACACACATCAAAAGTATCTAGGGATCAACATATATTTTTGCAATAACTTTTCTCCTGATTGATATTAATTAAAATTTTCTTTAAGGATTCATCAAATAAAGTGTTTTCGTTTGTCACAGTAACGATAAACCAAGTCACCTTTGCATTAATAAAGAAATTTGCCATTTTCCTAATAAAGGGATTTTTGACATTTGAACCACTAACATTAAAGTTCGAAAAAAAGACTGAAATAACAGTTTTCTTTAAAATTTTATTGGGTAACTTAAACAATTAATAATCCGTGTTTCTACCGCGAACACTAACAACACAAGAACATCGGTTTGGCATACTCAAAATGAGTTCATCCAAATCACGCTGTGGAATGGCCGCCCATGTTCGTTGCAACAACAAAAAAAGGTCTTCTTGCGACTGGATACCCTCCATATTCGGCAGAGCTCTTCTCTGTAGCATATCCCATGCATGCTCAATCGGGTTCAAGTCTGGCGACTGAGCAGGCCAGGGCAGGACATTGATGTTAGCTGCGGCGAGAGTCTGTCTTACAACTCTTGCGGTGTGCGGTCGTGCATTATCATGCATTAACTGAAATAAGGGACCGATTTGCACTTGTAGAGGAACGATGACGTCTGATACAATCGTCTCAGCATAAATTTGAGCGTTGAGGTTGCCTCTGATCCAAATCAACTCAGTTCTTCCGCCGATCCAAATACCCGCCCATACCATGATGGTTCCACCACTATAAGGATGGACTTCCTGGCAGGATTTTAATCGCTGTTGGCGTCCAGGGGTTCTCCAGTGTCGTATACGTCTTGTATCCGGTCTCATACCAAAACGAGACTCATCAGAAAAGCACACGAAACGCCATTGTTCTTCTGCCTAATTTCTGTGTTCAAGAGCCCATTGATATCGAATCCTACGATTGTGCATTGCTATAGGTGGTACCCGTAGCGGTCTTCGGGAATGAAGGTTCACTTCATGCAAGCGGTTTCTGACTGTTTGGTCGCTAATTAAGTTCCCTGAAGAGTGATGAAGCCTCACGGCTAACATCATGGCGGTTATTGTTGGAGCTCTTCGAGTTAAGATTTGAATGTATCGGTCTTGTCTCCGTGTGGTGCAGCGATACCGTCCTCCATGGCGCTCAGCCACGGTACCAGTGCTTCGGTAACGTGTCCAAAGTCGACTGATAACACTCTGACTTGTATTCAGAGCTAAAGCCACAGTACGTTGCCGGGAACCAGCTTCTATCATTCCCACGGCTCTGAGCATTTCTTCCCTGCTTAAATGACGTCGCCGCTCCATAATAACGTTGGTTTTAATCAGTAGTAGGGAAACAGTAGCACTAATAATGTCTTCAATGCGTTGTATGTTTTTATAGGGAAAATATTGACAGCTTATTTTCATCTTTTACTCGAATTTGATTGAGAGTTCCTGATTCAAATTATGAAATGCACCAAAAAGGATCCATATAAATTTATAAAATCATAAATTTATTACAAAGCCACATCTCAATCTCAAGATAGTGAATATTGCGACAATTATATCTGTCTAGCCTTTTTCCAACTATGTTGGGGTCGGCTTCCAGTCTAGCCGGACGCAGCTGAATACCAGTATTTTACATGGAGCCACTGCCTATCTGACCTACATAACCCAGTTAGTACTGGGTAATACGATACCCCTTGGTTAGACTGGTTGTCAGTTTTCGGGCCACTGACTACCTGTAACGACTCTCAAAGATACTCAATTAACAGCCGGGACCGACGGTATAATGTGTTTTCCGAAACTAGGTATGTAATGGGTGGTCACCTATCCACAGACCAACCTAAGCAAGCGCTGCTTAACCTGAAGATTGATCCGAGCTGTTGTTATTATTTGTCCTCGACAATTATATAATCAATCAATTAATTTATTATGTTGCAGGACATTATTGGTGAGGTTCTTCAGAAAGATCAGGCACATGGTGTTTGTAACCGGTGACCGTGTATGAACAGATGTAAGATCGTGGTTGAAAGGAGTATGTGGGGCTCGTAAAAGATGGCGTTCTGTTCTGTCTGCCTACCCGATGAGAAAAAGGCGTGACTTTATGTATGCAAGACATTACTGCATCAGCACACAGCTTGCTATAAATCTGTGTGTGCAAAATCAGCGTATCGCTCGCATTATTGGGAAATAGGCCTCCGCCCCGTAAGAGAGAATGGGCCGCCACCACGCGGACCCAGTGCCAGTGGGTAGATGTCACATATGCTGAAATTTTGGTTGTAGACAAAGACATTAAAATATTTACGAACGATAAACGGGACAACACGAAGAAAATCGTAATCCAATACTTGTTACAACTTGGTAACAAATTGTTCTGTCTAGTGTCACACGCCCGCTTGTCAGGTGGCATTCGTGTGTCAAAATCGAAAATGTTTGGGATCAAAATTTTTGTATGAAAATATTCATTATAAGTTCGCTTTATAAGTCTTTTAAATCTCTGTGGTTGTAGGATGTTTTCCTTCACCGACAGTTAAGAGAGCGTGGTGATGAAATAAAGTGCACAAAGTGCCTGCCTGTTAAATTCAACTAAATAACTTATTTCTAGCAATCGGCAGACAAAACACAGAATCTCCACTAAGCAACAGCACAGGAAATTCATCCATTATGTAATATTAAAATAAATATTTCACCTCCAATCCTAGCATAGAAACAGCCTTACATACATACGTTAGGTAAACGTGATCACATAATTATTCACTAAAAACATACGAGTAACATAATCTACGCAAATCGAGACACACAGACCTATAGAACGACTAATATAGCTTGAGTTCCATTCACCACTGTGTAGTGGTGAATGGAACTCTGAAAAAATATGCTAGCCTGGTAGTATCTGGCTGTTGGACAAAAGGCGATGCCTCATCGGGAGGACTTGTCTGTAATGTAACTGTAGTTCAGATTGGAGCATTACATCAGTCAGTGAGGAAAACCAAGCATTAGAGTAAGCAACCTGTAACGATACAATATGTAACAGTCACTTGTTTCTGTACTAAATAAAATCTTGGATTGTTACATTACAGGCAAATGCTCCAGGTGAGGGAGAGCCTAAAGGCCTCTTCTCATACAAAGTGGCATTCTTCCACATCATCACCACTGTACAAGGTGGAAGAGAAAATGACGCGGAAACAGTTACCACTTATTCAGTGCATCTTACATCATTTTTCTCAAAAAAATCTGTGGGGTTCAGAATGATGGTGAATGGTGTCCCTTCCACCCCGTATGTTTCTTGCTCTTCTAGTTTTTCTTCATCTTCACCTCAAAAAACAACCATAGTACCTAATTGGTTCTTGCTTATAAAAACCCAGACAAGTGATCACCTTAGAATCTCCAGGCCATCAAAACAGTTCCTGCGTTCAATGTTACCAAGTGACACTGAAGTAAAGTCCCACTTTACACTGATCTTCCAGCAACTGTGCTTACTATCAACAATATTAATATTAAACACGGTCTACATGACGGTGACCTTGACCGTGACCCATGTGAACACGTCAAACGGGATGATGAAAAAATTGAGCCCGCATTGTAATGTATGGATTTGACCGACGTCTGTCGGGATGTTAAAGGTGACTTTCATTATTATAATTTAATTCTGTTTGTGTCAAAATCATGGGGGATCGAAACAGGATACGGTGTTAGTCAATAATATGCTGAATATTTATTGATGACTAGCTTTTGCTCGTAGCTAAATAATAACAGCCGCTCGGGTCTACCTTCAGGTTAAGCCGCGCTATACCCAGGTATTTACCAATATCTATTATGTATTCAGACTACCAGCCAATTATACAGCCTACCAGAACTACGAATACTTGGACACCAATAACGAGCAAACTATGAATAAGTAAGTAGGTTCTTCTTCTTCTTTGCATGTCGATGAACTTAAATAATACCCAACCAGTATGTAGCCAACTGCACAGCTCTTTCGTTGGCTTCGTTTAAATCCTGGAAGGTGCAGGTGGCTGTGCAGGATGGGCAAGAGAGGAGGTGGGGCATATCCTGCAGAGGGGCTCCACACTGACATTGTACTTGGGACGGGTCGATGATAGGGGTATTTGGCCAGATTATTTCTACAGCGGCCAACCTGGGCCCGTAAATGGTTAAGAGATTTTCAGATTGGCCACAAAGCTGCAGTTCCTCTCCTGGAGGGAGGTGTTCTGCTAGATTGATGAAGTAGAGATTCGGCTCAGATAATGTCCTTTCTAACCTATGTATCACCAAAAACACCGTACTTAAAGCCTTACGCGCGTTAGACACAACAAAAGGTCCCGGTAACGATGTATTACCTCCTATTTTCTTGCATAAATGCGCTGATAGTTTAGCACATCCTATAGCTTTGTTATTTCAAAAGTCCTTGACAGAATGCGTCTGTCCCTCCCTGTAGAAAACCGCTCAATAGTGCGAGTTTATAAAAACGGAGCCCAAGATGGATATAAAAAACTATGGATGACGGTGGCCAGGTTGACGTGATCTACACGTATTTCGAAAAAGCATTCGACCGTGTGGATCACGTGATCATTGCTAGCAAAGCTGCAAAACTTGGGATCCATGGAGATTTACTGAGATGAGTCAAGTCATATTTATCGAACCGTTCGCCAGCTGTGGTTATGGGAGATTACAAATCTGACTTTGTAAACATCCCCTCCGGAGTTCCCCAGGGATCTTTGTTGGGTCCTCTTTTTTACTGTGCGTACCTGTATGACATTCAGTCTTGTTTCAGGTCCGCGAAACATCCCATGTATGCCGATGACATGAAAATTTACGTGTGTAAAATCAGGACTTGATTGTGAACTGATACAGCGTGATCTTGATGCATTGTTCAGGTATTATCAGCAAAATAATATCACTGTCAATGTCTCGAAATGTCAATGTGTCAGCTTCAGCCGTTCCAAATAGCAAACTAAGTATCTTTATGGTTTTTGCTATAATGTGATCGAAAGAGTTGACGTAGTCCGAGATCTTGGTATAATGTTGGACTCTAAATTGCTCTTTGACCAACATATTGACACCATCACCAATAGAGCCTCTCGTAACCTTGGTTTTGTAATGCGCACTTGTAAGCCTTTTAGTAACTGTCATAGTTTAAAAATTATATACTTTGCATATGTTCGTAGCATCTTGGAGCACTGTAGGCAAATCTGGTCACCCCAATACGAGGTATATACTAAAAAAATCGAAAATCTATAGAAAAAGTTCGTAAAATTCCTAAACTTTAAATCCCGAAAAGTCATGAGTCTTATGACCGAGACTGCAAATACTATAATATGCTTCCCCTTGTGGATAGGGATAAGATGTTGGATATGCTTTTGCTCTTTGATATCCTACGAGGTCGTTTGGACAGTAGCGAGCTTCTTTCATCTATAAATTTTTGTACCCCAAATACACGTACCAGACATACAAAATTATTCAGTATCCCTGGCCATCGCACAAAATACGGGAGATATGCTGTAATGATCCGACTGCGCATCTACTCTGAGAGTTTTGAAAATATTGATATATTTCATTTATCCAAGCCTTCATTTCGGAGGCAAGTCAAGAAAATATTGCTAATTGAATAATTCGTGCCATCACTCATTTCATAAATTAAAATTAAAATAAGGGAATTTAATTATATCCCTTTCTAATATTTACCTACTCCTTTTTATATGGGTACTCTTTTCTTATTTATATTATATTCAACAAAGCACGTTCTCAATATCGGACTTTACGGTACTGTGCCTTTTCCCAATGTTTAGTCGGTCATGTTATCACTTAAATATTTTGACTAAGATTCGTAAACAATGTGTCAACAATCCCACATTACTTTGCACTGTATTAATTTCTTTCTTTTTTCTTTTAGCCACTTTCTAGTTAACCTAGCTTTGTCAATGCCGTGAAACTCTGTTATTGGCTGAAGATATAATTGTCATCATCTCGCTGTCAATGTTCAGTGTATGCAGACCTTAAGATGCTAGTTACTTTGTGGCAACTGCATTGTGCTGTTCATTGATAGTGGGGTGAAATTTCACTTAAAATTTCAATTAATAATAAGCTGTTGAGTTTCCAATAAATAAATAAATAAAGTGGGAAGGGGTTTGATATCTGTTCCTCTGCAATTCACATCTCTCATCTGATCTGTCACTGTCTTCTGAGGGAATCGTATGTTTCACGAAGCTCTTACGGTGGTAGTTGATGCCCGTAAAGGGGGTGGCGGGTGTCTCGTTCCTGCTGTTTTCCCCTCTCGCTGCGACTAGCTATTTCGCGTCGAACGTCTGGTGGAGCTAAGGCGTAAGTAGGTACTTAAGGTATGTAGGAAAATATGGTTTGGTATGTTGTATATGTCACAACATACCAAACCATATTTTTCACGTCTCCAATAAATAAGCAACAATTTCAAACCAAGCTTCCCTCCATATTTGAACCACCTTCAAATTTAATCTACACGCGATCCACATACGACGTTATCTGACCCCGTTCTACATATAAAATACTGAAAGACAATAACTTAAAAAAAAAAAAATCTTCGCTGTTTCTAATAAAAGCTAAAAAAAAATGTACTTCGTATCTACGAATAGACTAAAATTACAGCTATCCCTGTGAAAGTACTTAAACATCCTGAACCATATTTTTTCAGAATACCAAATACTAGACGCAACAATGTCAAACCAATCCCTCCATAAAACCAACTTCAAATTGCGTTTCTCAACTTTACACGCGACCCATATCCAATTTCATTCGACCCCCGTCCTATAAAGACCTAAAAGACAAACAAAACTACTACACTACCCTAGGCAATCATCCCAGTCATTTTTATAACACTGATCATAACCTCAAAACTGACAATAACGGGTGTAATAATACCCTTAACGAAGTCGAATGGTTCTCCCCGTCATTACGAAAATTTTGTTGTTCTGGACCATACTTGGGAACCTTCGAGATCTTCTGGGTCAAAGTTCCAACAGTAAGCAAACAAAAAAAAATGTTTTTAAGGTTGTAACTTAACTTTAAATACTTCCAAGACCCGTTTACTATTGAATGCATCCATCAGCATAATTTTCACCCCAAAAAAATGTCGTTTCCCAGTAATTTTTTTCGAGTAGAGTTACTTAGTATGATGTACATAATGCTTGGTTGACGGCTTCGTGAAGGGTCCGTTTACACCTTGTATACAAAGCAAATTTTGGCAATTTCCTCCGTATTCCGCCATTTTCATGACAAGGTATGTCTTTTACAAGTGACAAGATTTGAGAAAAAGAAATATTTGACAGTTTTTTTTACTAGCTAAAAAACCTATTTTCGCTTTCATAATCTCAGGCTGTTGCTTGAGTTTTAAATTAAAAAAAAACTAACTATGTATTTTGCCAATACAGATTACTTAATTACAAATAGACGACAATTATATAGAAGTCAACTACGGCTGAATACAAATCCCAAACCATGTTTTTTCAGAATACCAAACGCTAGCAACAATGTCTAACTGACCAACCCACCTAACTTCCAATTGAACAGAATATTTATTCATTGTAGGTGTACGTATTTAAACCAACTTCAAATTGCGTCTCTCAACCATACACGCGACCCATATCCAACCTCATTTGACCCCGTTCTATAAAGAGCTAAAGGACAAACAAAACTACTGCACCTAAGCAATCGTCCCAGTCATTTTTCTAGCACTAATCATAACTTCGTCCCCTCCCTGAGGGTGTGGGTACTGCATTCAGATACACGTGCTGGTTCAAGTCAATGAACTGTGTTGTTCTTTCATTTACACGTGTTTTTAAGGCTTTAAATGGCTTTATAGCCTGGGTGTTGTTGTGGGTTTATCTAAGAACGAAGTCTATAGAAAAATATGATAGTGTTTGCGGGTGGGGGCTTGGCGGGTGGCGCGTGTTTTGTAAAACGGTTTTATTTAGCTTGCCATGTACATATGTTAAGTCAATGAAATTTTATCCACTCTCTCTGTTAACAGATTGGTCTGATGTTTGGTACGCACCTTTAGTTCTGATGACAATACAATTGAATATATTATTCACTATCACTGTAAATCCAAGATTGCCGCCGGCACAAAATGGCGGATTACGCATTTGGTGTTTATTTTCATCTACTGATCGCGTTCAGTTTCATTGCCGAAATCTACCCTAAACTAGTCAGTCTCCTTATCTTAAGTACCTTCTCCTTAACGAGAAGGAGTTAAGAGACTCGGAGGTTTGAATACAGTTGAAACATTTTTTTACTTAAATAATAATAATACCAGCCTGTAACTGTCCCACTGCAGGGCAAAGGCCTCTTCTCATACAGAGAAGGCACGATCATTGATCACCACGCTTGTTCAAGACGAGTTGGCGATTTCAGACTTATATTAATTATAAGTCTAGGTTTCCTCACGATGTTTTCCTTTACCGATGTCTGTGATGTCCAAGATAAACTTAGAAAAGTACTTATGAATTGAAATAGTCACATTGTCATTTATCTTATAATTTCATAAATAAACAACTGTTACCTATCAAATTAACGAAAAAAATGTTAAAGTAAAATACTTTCATGTCCGTTTATTGCCAAATATCCGTCAACAAATGGGCAATTTCCTCTCGTATTTCACGTTGTACATAACAAATCGTGTGGAAGAAATTTCAACAAAAACAAAATAGCTTTTCAGTGGACTCATTTATAATAAGATCAAAGGAAAGACGGATGGATTGCGTGAGGAATGAACCGCATAGCTAACATGGCAAACCTCTCCTCAGCCAGTATCGTCCATTTATTTTGAAGAAACTTTTTAATGACATTGCCCATAAATAGTAGCAGTACTGTATCTTGACAGGATCCCCATGCCCCTGGCTGGAGGCTTTACACTCAAGGCACCCACAGGGTAGTCCGGTTAAGCAGAAGACAGCCTCATAGTTACCTGCGAGATGCCATTCATCATCATCGTCATCTTCTTGCCCTTGTCCCACTCTACTTGGGTCGGCGCAACGCGTTTTCTTCTTCCATTCTCCCCCGTCAGACGTCACGACATCATTTACTCCTTTCTCTTTCATATAACTCACAAACCATCCATCTTTTCATTGGCCTTTCTCTCCCTCTCCTGCGCCATCCATCAACATTAATATCCACCAAGAGAGATGCCATGAAAAAAAAAATTAAGTACGGGTACGCCTTGGTTGGAAAATGTCAGTCACTCGATTTTTTCCACCATTGGCCTTTATTTTTCCTTTACAAACTTTTTTATTAGTTCAACGGTTTTGCTTTATTTGGTCACAAGGAGTTTGTAATAAAACTACGCATACAATTTATTGGCATAGTACTTATGCCCACAACGCACTGTAGTTTATTGTTTTCAGTTCTTTTTCTAAATTAGAAACTTTTTGCTTAGAGTCCTGACCTACATTTGAGGTCCGTAATTTAATAGGGACCTGTTTTGTACTACGGCTACCCTTCGACCATTATTTGTAGTGAAAATTTACGTGTTTTCTCGTTTTTAAAAAGTATTTTGTTGTGAACTTTTAAACAAGGAGTATTCAGGCCATTGGGACCGCGGTTCCAGTTTAAATAAAAAATATATGAAAAAATGTAAGGTATACAATTACAGGTATACAGTTTTTTTTTAATCTATGTCAAATTCACCAATGATTCGTGCCTGAACTAGGTAATGCTGAGATCTGACTTGAAATCCTGAGTTAGATTTGACAGCTGGTCAGTCCAAATCCCACAAGCCAGAGGCCTTACCTAGCAGGAGCACACAATGTTAACAAATACGTCGCAAATTCGTCGATTTTTTTTTTTATAAAAAGTACAACTATCTAAAACCGTTTTTACTAAAAAATTGTTGCGACAAGCACAATGAGGTGATACATAAATTCTTAAACTTAAGAAAATACATATCATAAGTGAAACGAGTATTTTCACTTTACTTTTGTATTGACGTTACGTTTACACCGCGCACTCGTGTTACTGCCTCGATTCCATGTTTCCAACAACCTATTTACCAGTCATATTTCAATGATACGAGTATTACAAAACAAGCATGTTAAATTCTGGCGAGGTTTACAAACTCCCCATGGTTTAAGAATTTTTAACGAAAAACGAGGTACATCTATATCTTTTATAAAAATAATTACAAATGAAATGTCTGTTTGTAATTTGAAAACAACAGCTTTTTACTGAATGCATTAACAAAATCCGATTCAAATAGGGAAGTAATCTATACATATAATAAAATTGTATCAGGCCGATGTCTGTACATTGAAGATATTGAAAAAAAAAAAATATGGGTGTCTTTGTTAGAGCACCAAAAGCCAAAACAACAGTTTTTAGAATTTTTGTCTGTGTGTCTGAATTTATGTCTGTATGTTTGTACGCTCATCACGCAAAAACTACTCCATGAATTTAAACGCAGTTTTCACCATTGTACTGATAAATGACTACCTTAAAATATAGGCTACACTCTACCACAGAAAATGATCTTTTTCCATTAAAGAGGTTGTAGGGAAGTACGAAATTGGCTCAGACGAAGTCGCAGGCGAAGTGCTAGTTACATATAATTTCAATAGAAATAAAAGCAAATGACGGTCGCAGAAGCGACTTCTAAATGACGCGCAATTGACCTCAATTTGAACTGTGAAGCACCTAATTTAATTTGTTTCATCTAATTTCACTCTGATTGGATAATTTGCACTGGAAATTGCAGACCTGGGACCTATTGTTAAAATAAGAAATATAGAACAATCCTTTGGGTGTATAACATAACACCAATGGAGGAGCAAAAAAAATTTCAAGAGGCACCGAGTAATATACGATATAAGTAGGTAAAACAATCCGCAACTTAGAGGTGCTGGTAACACTTGGACCTTGAACAGCTGGCCTAGTATAGTCATCATCTACCTAGCCTTTTCCCAGCTATGTCAGCTTCCTGCCTAACCGGATACAGCTGAATACAAGTATTTCACACGGAGCGACTGCCTATCTGACCTCCACAACCTGGCCTAGCGTACGGATTATCAATAGAATTAGAAGCCAGCTGGAAATGCGGCTTACCGTACCTACGATACGTCAAAATTCACTTTCTCGTCAGAAAAATAGTAGCAGAAAGTTTTCCAAACGAACCATAATAGGTATACCCACTTCTGTTAATCAATTCTAGACCTTATTCCAAAACGGTCCACTTACAGACAAGCCACAATCGTTTAATTCCCATAAAAAAGTCGTAAACTGGATCGTTACACGTGGAAGATATTCACGTGAAGATCTTAACTGGAGTCGGTTCGCTCTCTTTAGTAGGTATCTAGCCATAAAGGCTATGGTATAGGAAAAACATTGGCTTGTACGCGTGTCTCGATAATTTGATATTGTCTGTGAGGAAGTGGGTTACAAAAAATATGGAATTTTGGTTGGTTTATTACGCCTCGGTGTGTACAGGGTGAAATTGGAAACCGACGAAGAAACAAGTACCTACCACGTATTCAGTACAATTTTCCACCAGTAATTTAAAAAAAAACAGCTGTTTTCTTCAAAAGTGCAATGCCTTATCGTTCAAAATGTATGGAACAGATGTTTTTTTAAAAACTACTCATGAAAAATTTCTATGTGGGAACTCGGGTACTAAAACACATGATACTCGTTTGTACGTCGATATTCTTTCCATCCTGTATAATTTAACTCGTGGCTAAATAATAACATCCCTTCGGTTCGATCTTTAGGTTAACCGGCGCCTGTCTTGGTGACCCTGACCACCCATTACTTACCGAGTTTCCTCCGTGCCTCGGAAAGCACGTTAAGCCGTTGGTCCCGGCTGTCATTTGTAGATCTTTGACAGTCGTTACAGGTAGTCAGTGGCCCGAAAGTGACAACCAGTCTTACCGAGGGTATCGTATTACCCAGTACTAACTGGGTTGTGGAGGTCAAATAGGCAGTCGCTCCATATCAAATACTGGTATACAGCTGCATCCGGTTAGACTGGAAGCCGACCCCAACATAGTTGGGAAAAGGCTAGGCAGATGATGACGATGAATGGCACAGACGTAACTTTTGAAAATTAGTCACTCTTTTAACGACCTCATTTAATTAGCAGCAGATTCATGGTTTGTAGAGCACGGTCGAGAATAGCATCTTCAAAGAGGAAGAAATAATTTACAGAACACAAACAACTAGATTTACTTAAGACTGTTTTCTTAAGAAACTTCGAGTTTACAGTTACCTTATATACACGTTCTCTACAATGTGATCTTTGAAGTGCTTGGATCCATCGCCAAGTACTGGTACAACTCTTATACATCTACTAGATCATATTTCAACCTAATTTGCTTCGGTACTAATTTGTCACGGAACCATAAATCTGGACACACCATTTCAGCGAATAATTTGTAGACTATCAACTAAATGTGTGGAAACACCAACGTTTTACTTCTCATCAAGGTCAATCAGAAATGTGACAATCGATGGTTGATAAATCAAAAATGTATCGAAATGAATGATTTCAGACTAGGGTAGTTTCTCGCGCGTATACGCTCGTACACCCATTTTGTGCTTCAAAAAACCGGACGCGCGGCCACGCGCTTATTTTGGCGTGTTTGCTCGAACCGGTGGGTTCCATCAGGAACAATTTTGTCAATATCTCCCGCGGCTCGCGGCTATAAGCATGCTATGGTAACTAGGAGTAAAATAAAAATTCCAGTTTTTAATTGAAAACAGCGCCATCCATCAAATCGTTATGGGAAAAAAATGTTGGTGTTGCTATGGTTAAATAAATTATTCTTATGTTGGGAGTTGAAAAACGACATATTCAAGAAATAAAATTATAATCATATGTTAAACTTGAAGTAAATATATAAAAATTAACAGGATTTGTAAATTAGAGCATAATGAGCTTCTTATTATCAGCACAATAATGCAGAAATTATATTTTGGTATAAAACACGTGCATAATTTTGTTTTTATATGGGCACACTTGAATTGCAAATGGCCTCCTGCGTGTGAGTGTAAACAACTCGTGCGCATTTATTTTCCTTTTGTAATAAAGTTCTCGTCAAAGACTACAATAGTATACGGGCAAGTTCTCGTTGTTGTTTGTTTTGTTTTTCCTCCTCTGTGTGTCGCCGTATTTTGATTATCATCACTAGAACTTGTGAAGTTAAAGTAAAAGATAAATAAATGATAATTAAATAAATACAAGTTGTTTCTTTTCCTTTTCAAATTCTTGATGAATTCTTCCCAAACGCCTACTTGACATAATTATCGTTGTCTTAGGGAAAAGTGACTTATGTTGACAAATTTGCTTTGAAATATTGAGTCTTAAAATGTGTTAGCATTAACTCTCAATATCTCAAAGCAGATTTGTCGACTTAAGTCACTTTTCCCTCTACGTCAACGATATAGGTACTGTACCTAGTATACCCACCAATCTATAGGTATGCATTTATATTTAGTTCCCCTAACGAAAAACTAGATGGCACTGCGTTTGACAACTTCATAATATTAAAAAAAGGTAGAGCTGCCTGTCTATTGCCCGTATACTATTGTAGTCTTTGGCTATAATTGCGTCAACGCTCGTACAATTTGCACGTGTGGCAAAAGCACTCGTACACGCGCCGACACACGCTTCCAAAAACGAGCTTATACGCGCCGAAAATACGCTAATCAGAAACCGCGCTTTTGCTACTGAAAGGCTTTAATTATGCCGATTCTGTTGAAAGTCGTTGCAGAAATATGAAACGCTTTGAAACCTAAACCCCCATCAGTTACTATCCTAGAAATGACGACAGAAACATAAATTATATCGCCATCTATCTGATGTCACACTCCAGCCTCGTGCATAAACATAGTATGAACTATTCTGAGATTAAAGACATTTCATGGTCTAAAGGTATCGGAAACTGTCGCATTACCGTGGTTCGCGGGCTGTCTGCTGACGCCATTTATGAGTAATGTCCTTAGACTTGTGGACAGATGTAGATGATGGATATGTTTCACGTCAATCAAAGTGCACTTCGAGGTAAGCAAATCAGTCGCCAACGCGGCAACGTGCAGCGGTTGGATTGGTTTATTTTTGAGGGTGTTTTTTTTCTATTTTAGTTCAATTTTTTTTTAGATTCTAGCTACGAGAAATTTAATAGTCATCATTGTCATCTGACCAGCCTGTTCTCGGCTCAATTTCAATATACTGGTGTTCAGCTGCATCCACTACTACTACTAGTTAGACTAATTGGTGTTGAAGTGTGGTTTGGGAGAGGCTTATGTCCAGCAATGGACTGCGATTGACTGAGTTGATAGGCACCACCATCACAGGATTTCGAATGTATCTATGATCAGCCTAACTCTAGAGAGAGTACAAGAATCTCAATTTAAACGATTAACTTTGAAACTCCAGTCTTTTTTCTTCTTCTTTCTTTATCGTGTGGTTGAGAGTTTTTATGCCGCCCATGGGCCTTTGACTTGGCTTTACATGCAGAAATATCTTTCAGGCATGCTGGTTTCCTCACGATTTGTTTCTTCACCGAAACAAGTGATAGTTATTCAGTATGCACATGAATTCTAAAAATCAGAGGTGCGTGTCTTGGGTTTAAACTTGAGACCTATGACTTGGCAGTCCGACGGTCATACCACTAGGCTATCACTGCTTCTAACGCCAGTCAAGCAAAATTTTGCATTTGCTTCGACTCCGTCTTTGCACTGACCTACGCAGCCACTGGCTTGTCTATGTTATGAATCTATTCTACGTCAATCATCGAGCTTTGAATCAAATTTATTTATCTGTGTATTTTGGTTGCAGATTGCAGAATCAACATTTCAACAAGTGGGAAGTTCATGTCTATTAATGTTACTCGGTTTGCAAAAACGCAAGGAGAGTGAGACGAAGGTGAAGCTACAAATAGGAAAACCAGGTGCGAGTCCTCAAATGGGTTAAAGCTTTAAATCGAGTAAGTATGTAAGATCAGACAACGAAGAACCATTCGTAAAATTTTTACTAAAAACTTCATAACTACACTCGAATTCAAATTTAGTTTTAAAAAGAAAGAAAAGTTTCTATTCTTAATAATCGTAACAAAACTGAATGACAAACTAGTTTCAGTGTTTACTTATGCCGTTATTCATAACTGTGTATGCCAAGACATACACAGTTATGAATAACGGGCGATACACGAGGGGCCAATAATTCAGTCTACGACGCATTTATTTGGCAAGCGATGAAGATGGGCAAATACATCAAAACTTCTGGTCTTGCTACTGCATGCAATATGCTGTCCACTACCCACGTGTTGCTTTCTAAAACTGGGTCAGTTACATGAGGACTAGTCCTCTTTCAGAGGCAACCGCTTTTTAAAGTGTTTCGTATTCCTACACCGAGTTACAACTTACAGTCAATAAGCAGTGACAGCCTAGTGGTGTGACCGTTGAACTGCCAAGTCATAGGTCTAAATTCGAACTCAAGACCTCTGATTTTTCGGAATCATGTGCGTATTGTATAACTATCACTTGTTTCGGTGAAGGAAAACATCGAAAGGAAACCAGCATGCTTGTGAGATATATCTCGACGGCACGTAAAGCCAATTCAGAGGCCCATGGAAGGCATAAAAACTCTGACACCAGGTTAATCACTAACCAACCACACAACATCAGTAGACGTCTTGTACTCAATAAAAGAATTTCGCCAAGGATAGCTTATGGGATACCGTTATGTAATAAACGATTGCCAAAGCCCATCTATGGACCAACCTCAGCAAGTGTTGCTTAGCCACGAGTCCCGGCCTTACATTTCTCAGAAAACACAAGAAATACTAAGATAAAATGAAAAAGTTCCCCTTAAAAGTACATCCAATTATTGAACTTATAATAACGTCTAAACTTCTGAACGATGTAAGATCTAGGACATTGATCGAACTTCAGGCACGTGCGAACTATGGCAATTAGATAGATAGTAACTTCACTAACTCACTCACAGTCATCCAACCATAGCGATAATAGATTTAACTGAAAGTTGTTACCAGCTTTCCATTTCTTGCTTCTATGATCGAAAATGGAACTGCCAAGTCAAAATTATTCAAAGTTGTTTATTTATTAATTGGCCTATCTACAATTGTTACACTGTTTATCCTAATAATACAAGCAATATGATACAAGTTTAGTGTACTCGTACAATATGATGCGATAGACACAGCATGCAAAAAACAAAATTGTAACAACAATAAAATTACAATAATAGTGCAGAAATAACACTTTGAACAACAGTGGGTAGTTTTAGAAACACAGTAAATACAAAGATGACAAGAGAAAAAAGAAAAAAAGTCAATGTGGTGGTTAGTTTTGATGGACTTGGCGCTTGAATTTTTGAAGTGTTGTGGAAAAAATATCTATTGTTTCATCGCAATTATTAAGAAGCCTGCAAATTCTGGGGTTGGGGGAGTTGGATCCTGATACAGTTTTGCGGAATGGGGGACGTAATAGTTTTATTTATTGAAATTAAGCTGAAAATCAGCACTCTTCGAAGATCAGAATTACATATGACCATTTTTATGCCCGGAAGAAGTGGCGGAACAAACTCCCCAACAACACAGCTGTCTGTATCATGCATAGCATTAAAACAGAAAGTGATGGTGCTCTGTGTTGTGATGGTTCTTTGCACGGTACCAGGCAAGTACGGGTGCAGCTACTTAGTGTACCTAAATTATTTCATCACCACTACTGACTCTCAAAACTGTGAAGAGAAACATCGTCAGGAAACTTACATGTCCAAGAAGGCTAGAACCAAAAATACGAGGACTTGTCGCATTCATCAACCGGCACTAGGGTTACGGCCCACTGGATGTCGCATAGAAGAGGCCCGTGGCTTTGGGAACATTTTACCAGGTTGAGCACGATGAGAACCTAAAACGAACTGCTTTTGCGAACAGATTGATTCTACATCTTGTTATGTTCATATTAGGTCCTCGCGTAAGACAGTATGGCGTCAAGACCGTTGCCTCCAAACATCCACGGTGATTCACTCGGTATTAACGACTGCCGCAAGAGAAGCCGTCTGAAAATGAACTTCAGAAATTATTTTAGTATGTAACGTTTTATCGTCTGAGTTTATTTTATATTATAGCGTAAATTAAGAGAAAAATCACCACGGAGGAAACTCGGTATGTAATCATACCGAGTTTCATAGTAGCTTCAGTTAGCACGTTAAGCCGTCTGTCAAAGCTGTCATTTGTAGATCTTTGACAGTCGTTACAGATAGTCAGTGGCCCGAAAGACTGGTTGTCAGAATCACCAGTCAGAATGACCAGTCTAACCAAGGGGTACCGTATTACCTTTTACTAACTGGGTTGTGGAGGTCAGATAGGCCATCGCTCCATGTAAAATACTGGTATACAGCTGAATCCGGTTAAACTGGAAGCCGACTCCAACGTAGTTGGGAAAAGGCTAGGCAGATGTTGATGAAATCAAGAGATGAAAGTGTACATGAAACAAGACTGTACCAAAAAAGCCTGCGAGACTACCGTATAAATCATCGTCAGATGTACTTACTGACTGACTTATTAACCCGGTGACATGGAGGTTGGGTTAAAATAACGCGTGTTTAATTAAGATTACTTATAATTTACGTAACTGGAAGTCGGTGGCAAAAAAGTCAATGAAACAAACAAAAGTCAATGAAACCATTCCAAAAGTAAAGTTATTTTCCACTCTTTAGTGGTTTTTTTTATTGGAAGTCGGTAATTTATTTGCAAAGGAGGAGGTTATCAATTCGGTTGTATTATTTTTTCACGAAACGATATTGGAGACTGTCTATATTCCCTTAAAAAAAATATTGAATATTGTTAAGTGTTAAGTCACAGTATTAGCCAATTTTGTTGTATTTTATGACAGCTCAATCAAATAATTCTGTAAATTTGTTTTACTCTATAGCTAAAATTACTAAATTTTAATGCTCATATAAAAAAACAATTATCTAAATATAAATCAATTATATAATAAGAAGATAGCTTACATGAAATTGGTCATGATGACCTAGCCCCTACGTCTTTGTAACAATTTTCCAACCCCATGACGTGTTAAGCAATTAAATATCCTGACAGTGGAACACCATGAAACAACGACATTATTAAAAAAAGACGTTTTAGCCTCAAAATGTGACGGTCAGCGCCCACTCGACCCCTTGCTTACCAATTCTTAACACGAAGCGACTGCGAACCCCCCTTTCCACTCCCCGCTTTATTAAAGAACGAATAATTACGTCAAATTATTCAGGTCAGTAGCCAAACCCATTAAGCCAAAAACAATACCTCTTTGAAGAACAAATAATGTTTCAAGTCAATAGCCAAAGGGTTGTAGATACAAAACTCTGGGGGCCTAATCTCGCACATTATGATTGTCAACAAAGTACAGGACTTTGTTACGTTGGACGAATGAAATGTTACAACTTAAGGTCGAGAATGTTTGAATTCAGAAGGCTCAGTCAAAATAATACACGGACAAGATGAAAACACTCATAGTTCAGTAACGTTAATTTGCTCTTCATTAGAGATTAGAAAGAAAATTAAAATATTTATTAGACTCGCACAAGACAGAACACACACAGAGAGACAGATCAGTCACTGCGTTTTCTCAATTTCTACAAGAAAACAAAATAGAAAAAATATCTTTATATATAATTTACTCGGTTGCTACTCGCGGTTATGTGCTGTCAATGGACTTAGGACAGTACTGCCCATTCAAGCTCCATATTCTGACACATCACATTTTTCAAAAGTACAGAAAAAGACCAAATGTCATTACAAGCTTTAAGGATGTTTTTTGCTTCTCAGAAAACCCTGGAAGCTTCTTGTAATGAATATTAAAATCCAGAGAAATTCATTGCTCTGCACTTGCGGGTTTTATTTGCACTAGCCCTGGTTTTATTGTTATCACACTAGCATCTACACAGGTTGGAACAGACTGTTTTTTTTTTAAATAACCGATGTTTTAATTTATATGTAGGAGGGTTCAGAAAGATGTACTGAAAACGTGGTAACCGTTTTAGGGTTGGTGTACCTTCCACCCTGTATGTGTCCGCCTGGTACTTCTGCATCTTTCTACTTACAGCCGTATTTGTCGAGGATTTATGGTAAACCAGCTTGTGTTAATTAAAGTTGCTTCATTAGGTCACCATGTCTGAACCACTGACCTGTCTGGGGTGGTCGGTAGCTGTTCAATCACCCTTGGCTAAATAAAGCTACAACTTGTGTAAGGGGGGAGGGGGGGGGGAGTTCGTGTCTTGTTTTCGGCCTCAAGTAGGTTACAGCATGAATTTTGTTAGGTATTATTAAAAGATGTAATTTGTGTGATAATAGAGCAAGTTTTTGTTATGCTTTTTCAGCCCACCCTTAATTTTTTAACCACCTGCAATATACAGGAGCTCGTGGCTAAATAATAACAGCCGCTCGAGTCGATCTTCAGGTTAAGACGCGCTTGCGTAGGTTGGTCCGTGGATGGTGGAGCACCCATTACATACCGAGTTTCCTCCGTGCCTCGGACAGCACGTCAAGCCGTTGGTCCTGGCTGTCATAATGTAAATCTTCGACAGTTGTTACAAGTAGTCAGTGGCTCGAAAGAGTGACAGCCAGTCTTACCAAGGGGTATCGTATTGCCCAGTACTAACTGGGTTGTTGAGGTCAGATAGGCATTCGGTCCATGTAAAATACTGGTATTCAGCTGCATCCGATTAGGAAGCCAACCCCATAGTTGAGAAAAGGCATATGATGATTAGATTAGATAAGATGCAGATTAGATTTGATGATGATATATGCACATAATATTATGTCAGTGAACTTAACAATAAACTTCCAGATATCTACCCAGGTATTTCAAGCTAGCCGATGCTCAACGTCAAGTTAACTGATGAGTTCTTTTAGAACTCTTATTTAACTCAATGGAAATTTTCTTTTTATCAGGAAATGCCGAAGCAATTAATAAAACATTGCACAATTTTCTTTTGAGCACTTAGTTAACGTAACACTCGCCATGACGCATACTTAAATTAGTTAAGTCAATCGATGCCCTTAACCATTCCCACGCACACATAAAACTAAGAGGCTTTCATTACTCTAGACTCATGAACGATAAAACGTATATACATATGTCTGTGGTTATACATTACTTCTAACGTCTCATCCACGACCTCAGGCGATGAAACTTGCGACGCAAGGGTACTCAAGCGAAGACTACTATAGGTGACTAACGCGCATGTCGCTTGACGCAAGTAACGTCAAAAGTCGTACACTTGAGGTCGTAAACGGGGCTTTAGTGATAATACCGGGTCGCAGTGACTCGTGGCGTGTTCTAGACAATTGCTTTTATTTATTTTAGCGCAGTCGCGGTAGCAACATGTGCGTATCTTGTGGCCAAACGGTTAGGGGGCGCTTCATAGCAGCCTGCTAAACTACACACGTGTACATGGCTTCGCGTTCTGTGAAAATGTTGGCTGGATCATCCACTGCAACCTACGGCCACACTACTTTCAGATTAACAAGAAAATTATGCAATTCCATGGTTGTGACAACTCAGTATTAGACTTCATTATCACGAGTTCCTATTCCCGAAGAAAAACGATGATTCCCGAAGCTCATACCTTTTTTTGGGCAACCTGTATGTAAGAAATAAACCGCGTAGCAAACCTCATCGTGTTCTGCCTACACTCTACATAGTAGTGGACAGCCGACTTTACATTCAGTCAAAAAAGTATCGGAAATGGATGATTTGTTTATGGTTCCAAATTCACTTTTTTTGCTGTTATATTGACACAACTGGTAGGCCGTCAACGTCTTCTACTGAAGATAACATCGCAAAAGTGAGGGAAATAGTGACTGAAAATCCTCATTCAAGTTTGAGAGAGATAGCCGCTGAACTTTCTGTGTCTCACGAGTCGATCCGTACCATTTTAAATAATCACTTGGGTATGAAACATGTTGCCGCTCGGCTTGTCCCAAAAGACCTAAATTTTCTCCAAAAACTCAATCGCATAAAAGTTGCTGAGGACATGCTAGAACGAGTCAATTCCGACCCAACATGCATAAAACGCATTGTTATTGGTAACGAGACGTAGGTTTACGAATTTGGCAAACTAGTCAACAAGCTTCGGAGTGGCGCCTTCCAACTGAACCGAAACCGAAAAAAAACTTTTTTTGCAAAAAAGTTTTTAGTTATCGTATCACACACAAATCCTTGTCAAGTACCAATTGCGCAATTTCTTTTACTTGGATGACATTTTTTCCAGTTATTTTGATTTCAAAACCAAACTGCTGAACCGATTTTGATGAAATTTCTATGGGACCAATCGGGAAGTAAATCCATTCAGATAAAAGAAGAATTTTTCAAATCGGTTGATAAATGACGGAGATATGAGGTAACAAACACAAAAAAAAAAAACAAAAAAAAAACATACAACCGAATTGAGAACCTCCTCCTTTTTTGAAGTCGGTTAAAAAACACGCCCAAGTCGATCAAAAGTCAAAGCTAGCCTTTTTCTTTGATTATCGCGTAGTTGTTTGAATTTTTGCCGGAAGGTCAAACAGTAAATAAAGCAAATTATTTGAGCGTTATGCGGCGTTTAAGAGAGCAAATTCGACGAAAAAGGCCAGATTTGTGGAAAGAAAATTCTTGGATTTACACCATGAAAATGCGCCTTCGCACAAGGCCATCATAGTGAGCGAATTTTTGACCAAATACTCAACAAATACCATCGAGCAACCACCATATTCACCAGATATTGGCTCCAGTCGACTTGTTTCTTTTTCCTTAACTCAAATTACCACTTCGGGGTATCCATTTTCATTCGATAGAGAGATAAAGGAGAATTCGCGGTGAGAACTGAACTCAATTCCGGAAAAAGCGTTTAAAAAATGTTTTGATGATTGTATTATTCGTTGGCGTAGGTGTATCGTTTCTGAAAGAGCACACTTTGAAGGCGATAAAATAACTTTGGATAAATAGCAAACATTTTGTGTATTATTGATCGTTTTCTGGTACTTTCTACAATTTTATTGAAGTATACTAGTACACTTCAATAAAATTGAATACAACGATTGTTTCCATCGGTTGTGCATGGTGTGTAGGAGTTGGGTTGTTCCTGTCATTGTGGCAACGCTTCGGTGGAGTTCTGGGTATTATATCCCGTAACTGGTTTACTTGTGTAAGGGGCGCGTGGCTTTATAATAACAGCAGCCCGGGTCGATCTTCTAGGTAAAGCAACGCTTGCTGCGGTCGGTTCGTGACAAATCATTACATATCGAGACCCTTCCTCAGAAAGCAACGTTAAACCGTTTCTTCTTTGAAAGATACGGATATTAGGAATCCCGTAGTTTTACGCATTCAGGTGCGGTGGAGCGACGATCTTGGCAAGGTGGCTGGTAGAAACTGGATGAGAGTCGCCCAAAATCGAGTTGAGTGGCGTGCGATTGTGGAGGCCTTTGTCCAGCAGTGGACTGCTGTGGGCTGATGATGATGACATGATGACAAGGGGTATCGTGTTACCCAGTAACTGGGTTGTGGAGGTAGGATTATCAGTCGCTCGTTGTAGAATACTGGTATTCAGCTGCACCCAAACATAGTTGGAAAAATAGTGGGCAGATGATAGCACCATCACGATTAGTTTCCAATCTTAGTAGCGCGGTAGACTGTCGGAAACGTCTCCAAAAGTATAATGCCAGGTGTTCCTATGCAAATTTCTCCACAAATCTGTTACCCAACATGCGGAGGCGACTGTCTCGTCAGTCATGCACCGACGCACTCCAAAGTAAACAAAACGTTATGAGAGCTGTTATCATAGAATAGTAATTTATTAAACTCAATGTTATTGTTGGCTGTATTTTTATAGGAAGAGACGTCTGGCGCTTTATTGTTGATCTAGTAAGTATTAGATCATATTTTCTGCTTAAAATTGTTTCTAGTTATTGCAATTTAGTGCTAGAAATTTCGCAACTGAAAGGTTTTCGGATTTTTTAGTGCACGTATACTCGTAGAACACCCACATTTCGGTAGTTTTATTTTAGTCCCATGTAATAAAACAAATAAAAGACGTAGGCAACACTGAATAAAAAAAATACACAATACTGTTAGCCTGCGTCCCACTGCTGGGCAAAGGCCTCTCCCCATGACTTCCAGTTGTTTCGATCCAGGGCCAATGTGGACCACTGGTCACTGGTCTTGTCCAGCTCGTCCCGCCATCTTCTACGAGGTCTGCCAAGACGCTTTCTGGCTGTTAGGGCTCCAGAAAGTGGTTATTTTGGCCCACAGCTCATTGGGCATGCGTCAGACGTGGCTAATCCAGTCCCACTTGAGCTTAGCGGATTTTTGAGCAACGTCAGTAATTTGTGTTTTGGAGCGCAGTGTGGTGTTGCATACACGGTCGGTTAGTTTGACGCCTAGACAACACAGAAGGCAACACAGCCGTCAAACAACAGGAACCGGAGATGGCGTGATGAGCTGGACTACTTCTTAAAGGATTGGGCTGAAATAGCTCTAGAAAGAGAAGAGTGGAAAAAATGAGACCTTTAATGGAGGCCTTTAGCCTGCAGTGGAGCAAAATATATATCATCTGCCTAGCCTTTTCCCAAAAATATATATATCTATACTAATATTATAAAGCTGAAGAATTTGTTTGGTTGAACGCGCTAATCTCAGGAACTACTGGTTCGAATTGAAAAAATATTTTAGTGTTGGATAGCCCATTTATCGAGGAAGGCTATAGGCTATAAAACATCACGCTGTGAGCAATAGGAGCGGAGCATTAATCAAAAATGTTACGCAGACGAAGTTGCGTGGGTCAGCTAGTATCATGTATAAATAATAATGTATTAGGGGATGGCCATCAAAGGGGCTTGCGTAATCTTGAGTAAGTTTCAATATAAGACTAAAAGAAGAGAAAAAAGAAATTAAGTTAAGAAATTAGAAGCGAGAGATTTTTCTTTCTAAAGCTATGTATGTTATGTTCGTTGCCCAAATTGCTAAACTAATAAACAGACATGAATTGAATTTTCACCTACTTAAAATGAGAAGCTTCAAAGGGTTATCGACTTCAAATAACACAATGCCCCAAATTCTCGTGATGACTTTTACAAATTACACGAGCCAAAATTAGTAAAAGTAAAATGGGCTAGGTCTGTTTATTTTCTTGCATTTCCATTAATGATTTTTGATTGATATGATTCATCATCTCTTCAATTGTAAACAGATCATACAAAAAAGCCGTAGACGAGTAAATATTGTTGATCAGTTATTAGTGTGGGATGTTTTTCTTATTTGTGTGCCAATTTTTTCGGTTCCTGACGGTCAGCGGTCAGTGGGTAGGAATGTCCAGGGTATTGAACTGGAGACTGGAGCAAAATGACCTTGTATTTTCAAAACACATCTCTTTTATTCTTCTTTTAGCAAATCGGAATGGTTGAATTGGAGTTGAAGTCTTATTCAGTAGTTGTCGTGACAGGAACTGATTATACCAAATTATAGACTAGCTTTTGCCCGCGGTTTCACTCCCGTTATGTACGGAAATTAATGTTTTAAATGTAGGTAATGTAGCTCCCGTTAGTGAAAAAAAAATCGGAATCGGATCAGTAGTTCCGAAGTTATCACCTATATACAAACTTACAAATTTTTACCTCTTTACAATATTAGTGTAGACTACTGTCCATGATGTACAGTCACCAGCACCAATATGTAAACACTTAGCAACTATTAAAAGTGATTTCCTCTTACTGTTACTGTACTGATTGAAATTTCATGCTGCTACGAACTACGAACGAACATTTTGAAACTTATATTTTTATGAAATAGATCCTATCTTTTTTTTTCGTTATTTCTCACAAAAATTTGCTTTTCAATTTAGGATATTGGTGCTCATGACAGTACTTATGCATAAAGCATGTCAAAAGTCGTATAACTGTCGACATATGCATCACACTAAATAAAATCGAGTAAAAGTTATGCTGGAAAACTACCTTGTTTGGTTAGAAAAATGCACGCAATAAACCACGCGCACAATACGTGGTTATTTATGAGTGCATGCAAAGGCACAAGATTTGCTTAAAGTTAAGTTATAACATTAAAAACTAATAAATATCATAACAATTTGGAACTTTAAACTTACTATATCTCCATAAGTATGGTCTTGAACAAAATGATCGCAATGGCGTGAAGAAAATGTGTGATGTGATTGGCTTCGTGAAGTGTCTTTTTACACCCGGCTATGTCTAGCAATGACATCAGCGATATCAAGACAAATAAAACTTTTTTTTTTGTAAAACTGGTGTCCTTAAACTCATTACTGGAGTCAATTTGTCTGTTCGGCGTTAATTGACATTCATTAACCTCTTAAAGTTGGTACATTGGAATTTGTAACAAATGAGAGAGCGGTTCCTCTGACTTGGTGACTTTCTTTAAAATGTTTGAGGAAAGAGGGCAGCGCTCTTCTTTGTCAAACTAATGGTTTCAGTGACCTATTTTAAATTACGTCGATTTTTCATGGTATGATATTTGTTTCTCCTTCGTGTTGCTCATAAATAAGAGATATATTGAGAAAATTTCAAATCAAATGAATCGGGTTCCTGCGAGTAGGCCGTATTCCACCACGCGTTTTCAGTGCAGATTGGTGGAAGTCACAGTATGAATCATGACATGTTTAGCAATCATTACTGGCGACCATAAATTATGAAATAACTTTCCATCAATATTTACCAAACATACAGACATTTTGTCATACCAAACCTCTTCCATGTCACAAGACATTCGGCCAGTCCAGTGGCGTCCAGTGTTTGGTCACGTGCGTTCACACGATGGCCACAATGGTCCATCATTTGTAAATATGAGTTACTAGCGCGAGCGGTCGTTTGTTGATAGACTAATTGACATTGTTTACGATTAGTACGTAGATATACTCGTACTAGGTGATTTGTTAAACGTGGGCAATTACTATGAATGTGTTATAGAACTCATGAACAATCGGGTTCGTTTCTACCTCGCGCAATTTTTTATGTCACTGAATAAAGGATTTTAGTATAATAAGTAATTAAAAACATTTTTATTAAAAAAGCTTTTATTTCAAAATAATTTAAGTAAACGTGCATTTTCACGAGAACCAAACGTGTGTGCGAAATTTCAGACCGATAGCACAGATTAATTAATAGTTCCTTACGGAACAGATACTAATAATAATTAATTAATGTTAATGTGTTAAGGCAATTTAAAAAAAGATAATCTTTTGTTGGTAGTTTTATTTTGACAGTCTACATTGCAATTTGCATGAGATTTATCCAGTATTAAAGGCGAGCGGGTGCAGTGTGTAGGTACACTCGAGCCGTGGCAACCGACTGGATTTTGTTCGCCCGGGCGAACGCAAGCCGTAGGTACTTTAGTGCGTGACTTCGAACGGGTGAAGGAGGCCTGCCCGTAGCTTCAGTGAAAGTGGGTGAAATATTGATTCCGAAATTCCAAGACATACAAGTAAAGTTAAATAAAAGCTTTTAAAAATTGGGTGCTCGCGCATCCTCGAGCACGCGCAAGGAGACTTACCTACGTCGAATTTTATACAGTGACAACGAAAAGGTGTACGACGATGTTTTCGCTTGGTGGAAAAGGACCCTTAAGCGACCTTATATGTGGAGCAGCTGATATTTTTTGCCTGTAGATGACCAATTAAACAGATGTACTGTGTGGAAGATGATTATGACTAGAAAGGGGATGACTAATAGAGAAGTATAGAAGAAGAAGACATGCTGCGCCTACGCTTTAATAGGGTAAGGGCAGAAGAATGATAAGGTAATTCTGACAGTCATAACTGTTCGTAGACTTCAGTTCGACGTTACTTAGGCGCTGTGTTTGGATGATGAATCATTGGTAACATAATATCAAGCCTGTAATCTCCGAAGGATTAGTCAGACGTATAGGTAGATACAGTCTTTAGTCTCGCGGGTTCACACGATGGCGAACAATGGCCATTCGTTTAATAAATACGAGTCACTAGCGGTCGGTTGCTGCTAGAATAATTGACTTTGTTTACGATTGGTACATAGATACAGACAGTGTTAATGTTTGTAGATCTTTTGTTATGCATTTCGTAGATCACGTAACCGTCAGGGCTGTGTTTTGGACGATGGAATTTAGGTTATCAACAATCATTTTCATTTTGTTAGCCGTAAAACTCCCAATAAGTACTAAAAATAAGGCCGCACTCAAGCGTGACGTCATCGTCGACCTACCCTTGTGCTCCTCGCATCCAGTGGATTCCCAGGACCTTCACCAGTTCATCGGTTTACCTTGTGAGAGGCCTTCCAACACTGTGCCTACATGATCGCCAGTTCAGAACTATAGAGGTATTAAGAACAGGGTGTAAAGTTCTTCACCCCCATTGGAAAGGGAGGATTCTTCTACCAAACGGGTGTTGTGTCTGGTTGGCTGCTACCCGACAGTTGTCGGGTTTTTTCTATGCACCTAGTCTTAAGTCACGGGAAACTTCGCTTGCGCGATTTAGGAATTTGATGGAATTTGGTAATTCATTTTTGACATAGATGGCGCTGTAGTACTTTTTGTAGTGCCGCTACAGTACCTTTCAGCTCCATCGGTTATACGTGTTGCGAGCAATGTGCTGTGCAGTTCGTTTAGTTTAGCAATTCATGGGCTGTGTTGGTTACATCAGACAAGAAGAAAATTTGCAGTAGAAAGAAAGGAAGACCTGTGAAAAATAAAGAAAAAATAAGGATCGTGTGATCAAACCACACTGTGAAAAAAATCGATGGTGGTATTATTAACACAACATCACGGCTGTATTCCCCGGAGGGTTAGATAGAGGTGTACCTAATAGAATAGTACTCCCACATTTCGCCAGTTATGTTTAAGCCCTATTGGAACGAGCATATTGCCATCATCCGGGCACAAATCCAGACCCCGTGGCTGCTACTGAAAAAATACTGATGGAAAAACCCAATTACAATTTGCCCGACCCGGGTTTCGAACCCAGGACCTCATGCTCAGCTGTTGCGATTGCGACCACTAGACTAACGGCAACGAGGAAGATATTATCACCATTTGATGAATTCTTACTTCTTTTAAAGGAAAAACCAGGTGGTGGTGGTATTTCATTCTGGTTCTTCTTCACTGTCTTACCATGTAATTTAAAAAATGTGTAAGTTTATAAAAGGTGCAGTTTTGCATACCTGTCAAATTCAAGAAGGTATATGTGCTAATGATTCTCGAACCGAATCAATAATAAAATGGGTGGGTAACTTTTTTTATTTTTTTTCTTAATATCGGAAATCGGTAAGTGTACACCACCCGTATTAAAACGCGGCCGGTCTAATACTAGCCCTGTAACCGCGCTTTTACACACACAAACAAACGCAGGCGTTTATTCGATAAACGGGTGATTCTCCTTTTTTGAGAAGGGCTTCATTCTGAAATAGTGTCAAATAAAAACAACAAAAAAAGCAACGTTTATTTTATTGACCAAGTACCGTAATTTATATTGATTAATTATTTACGTCTTCTATGACAACCTCCCTCCTCCTCCTGAATTTTGACGAGGATGCAAAATCAAAAAATCTAAATCAAATCAAAGCATTTATTTCAAGTAGGCCAATTACAGGCACTTTTGAATTGTCGAAACAAAGATAGAAATAAAAAATGAAGCTACAGTCCCAGTCATAAGACATAATAACTGTGAAAGTACTGTAGTTGCCCATTCCAAAGCGTAGATCTCTATGCAGAAGTATGGGCAAGAAACTCCATGGACACTCTTTTAAATCATAACACTCTTTTAAATCATACAAATCTACAAAACTATGCAAAACTAAATTTTGTATATTATGTTAAGATGACGGTTAACGGCACACAGATAGTTTATAATTGAAATTAATAAATACGTAGGATATTTTTACCCGGTCCACGCAGACGAGCTATTTGAGACTATATTTCTGAACATTTTTACTTATGACCTAATTTATAAAATCACCTGCCAAGAATTTTAAACCTACAGGTTAATTCCAATTTGCATTTTAACTTGCCACTTAATTATAGCTACGCAGTCATCATCAATTTTAATAACGTTATGGTATCTTTCAATTAATCTCACTGGCGGAAGTGCCCAAAGGGCTGCCATATTTGTAAATGAAAGATGACCCTTCGTAATATAAAATATCTCGAAATCACTTATGTGAGTGGTGAGTGATGCCAAGTATGCATTGAAGACCTTGACATTTTTACATGGGGCGAAAAGACAAAAGCGGCAGGTAATTATCATTTGTTATACTGCTAAAGAGTTATTTAGGGCACCACAACTATATAGGTGGAAGAGACAGTCACGCTAAGCCGATCACCACGTGTAACAGCTGTTCAGTACATTTTGACGCAGTTTTGTAGGAAACAGCTGTTTTTTTTTAATAACCGACGAAAAGTATCTATGTGTCGAGAATACGTGGTAACCGGCTTAACGTCGGTGTCCCTTCATCCCTGTATAATAACACCTAAGAAAAGGCTTTTTTTGTTAAAAGCAGAGCTCGTATTGTCCCTGGATTGGGCTGCATAAACCGTTGATAATACCATGCCGAGATAGGGGCCTTTAGACCTCGCACAGGACCAATTTAATCCAATATATGTCATACTTTCTCTAATTTTACTTTTTATATAATTTTGTTTTATTGTAAATTTAATCATTTTGTTTTGTCCTGCGCGAGAAAATTAAATTCTTTTGTCTTTCTGTAATTAAAAAATAAGCGATCGTGCTCCGACAAATAATAGTGGAGATGAGAACGATGGGACACTTAGGTTGAACGATGGGACACTTGGGTTCAAAGATGGGACACTTGGGTTCAAAGGTGGGACACTTGGGTTGAGCGATGGGGCACTTGGGTTCAAAGATGGGACACTTGGGTTCAAAGGTGGGACACTTGGGTTGAACGATGGGGCACTTGGGTTGAACGATGGTGCACTTAGGTTCAACGATGGGGCACTTGACATCGTGTCCTGCCTGTCCTGTTATTTGCACATCACAGGAGCAATCATCGCAGGACGCCACTGAAAGTGACAAACTCGTCGCCAAATTTTGGGCTAAATCAATTTGAATGGAAGTATAAGTAGTAAACCCGTGAACCCTTGTATTATCTGGTCTACACTACTCGGATTTCGGTAATATCCTATATTATCTATCTTTACTACTGAGCCAGATGAAAGGGAAATAATCAGTTAACCACCTCAAACTTCATAGCAAAATTCTCATATTTTCTCATAACATAATACCGAAGATAAAGAAAAGGGTCACTGCACTAACTCTTCAGAAACACACGTGTCACCCAGGAATAAGTGTGCACAACGGTTTCCAGGAAATATACTCGTATATACCTATGTAGTCATTGTTTGTGAGGGGTAATGACCGGTCAATTCGTACCGCTATACAATTAGTAAACAACACTGACCTGTGAGGAACGAAGCTGTTTTGTGGTTGAATGGGGTTCACTTGGATCTTTTTTTTTTTTCGGATGGGAAATCATCAAATGACTTCTCCCGCTCTGGGCTGAGCAATCATTATTTCACGCTATTAACTAATAAGTATAGATGCAGAATTTTATTTGACCAAGAAGATTAATTAATCCAGGTTTCCTCACAAGTGCTAAATATTAATCTTTCCGAAACAGTTCCTCATTCATAGGCCTTTTTTTTTTTTTTTCGGATGGGAAGTCATCAATGACTTCTCCCGCTCTGGGCTCAGCGGGAGGGAGTGTCAGACTTTTACTGACTAAAACCCACCCATGTTCCTTCATCGCCCTTTGTTTTCCGGGGCCGCTTTATCTCTTTCGAACAACCCGCAGCACCCGGCAGGCATCGGCCCTTGCGGGCCCCTTCCCTATGCTGACATCTCTTTGAGGCGCGCGTGGAATCCTGGATCAAGTTTTGACTTTGAGTGGTGCAAATTGTGTGTAATAAGTAGTTTTGGGTTTGAAGAGCTCGTGGCTAAATAATAACAGCCGCTCGGGTCGATCTTTAGGTTAAACCGCGCATGATTAGGTTGGTCAGTGGACGGGTGACCACCCATTACATACCGAGTTTCCTTCGTGCCTTCGAAAGCACATTGAGCCGTTGGTCCCGGCTGTCATTTGTAGATCTTTGACAGTCGTTACAGGTAGTCAAGTGGTATCGTATTACCCAGTAGGACTAGCTGGGTTGTGGAGGTCAGATAGGTAGGAAGCCGACCCCAACATAGGAAAAGGCTAGGCAGATGAAGTGGGTTTGGGTTTGGAGTATTGGTGGCTCAGTAGACACGATCGCAACTTACGAGTTGAAGGTTTGAACCCACGGAGCAGACTGTTTACTTTTTCAAATAATCAAATTACCACTCAGCTCTCAAAAACGGTGAAAGAAAATCTGCATGTCCGAGAAAAAAAAACGATATTTACGACATCCAACAATAAAGCCTGGGCCCGTATTAAATCATACACTGACTCACACATAGGACGTCTGTGACTTTGATATCTTACCTCATCCTACGAAGCAGATTATTGATCTTCAAACAAGATTGCAAACTACGGTAAAAACTTTTTTGCAAAAAAAAACCGAACAACCGTAAAAAACAAAAAAAAAAAAAAACATACAACCGAAGTGAGAACCTCCTCCTTTTTTAGAAGTCGGTTAAAAAAGGGCAGAATATAACGAACCACCAAAAGTTCAACAACTCATAATTTCAGATACCTTTTTTGGGACCAGATTTTTTACGAAAAATGCCCGGAATCTGTCACCAACCCGATTCTGTACTGTTAAGAATACATTCATGAATTTACCTATTACCTCCACCCACGTCTTACACGTCAGTTCGCTGTCCTTGCGCCTTTATTAAAAACCTTACCCTCAATAAACACGAATGGATCGGTACAGTCACCAGCATGCATATGGATGCGGTTAGCAAAATTAACACTCTCACTACCCTACGGTCCGCCGGTCGTAACTTTTCGAGTATGACACGTCACCTACATATATGCTGCGCTGAATAAGTTCGGCAGGCCATACACTCTCTCACTCAGGCCAGACACTCGTCACGAGCTGGCTCGTTATAGCCATGGTAAAAGGTGCGCCCGCCAGCGGCCCGCATGGCTTGCTGGATGGGTGGCAGCGAGAGTGTTAAAAATAAAACAATATCGTGTCCTCTTGTTTGTTCATTACAAGAACCGTTGGACCATAATGAAGACTTCTTTTCTTCATGGCAATTTTGCCATTGATACGTTAACAAGAAGTCCTATTTCATAACAGTAGACCTGCGCACTTCACGATCTCATGACTCCATCAGCGAGAGGAGTTGACATGGCTGAATTTTGGGCCAAATATATTTACTGAAAATTTGCCATCGACACGCTAAGAAGAAGGTTTAAAAATACCTTGTTCGTAACAATACAATCACTTTTAAAAGTGGCTTACTATAACACATATAAGTGCTCGCGACTGTACCTGTAATAAATAGTCGCACATGATTGGGTGGAATGACCGGACAACAAGGGCTAGGTACGTCAAAGTCCCGTGGAAAGCTTTGATTACGTACAAAGGTATTATTGGGATGGGAAAATTTGAAGCCTGCAACTTGCACAGGAAAACTTACCTAACTTAGCATGACTACAGAGTTCAATTTGAACAGGAAAGTTTCAAGATTGCAAAGTGCTTAGTACTTATATTTAGGAGAACCATCTATATGTAAACGATATTAACTCAGGAGGTGTGAAGTATATTTTTAACTGACTTCAAAAAAAGGAGGAGGAATTCGGTTGTATTTTTTTGTGTTTTTTACCTCATATCTTCGTCATTTATGACCCGATTTGAAAAATTCTACTTTTATCCGAAAGGGTACTTCCCGATTGGTCCCATAGAAATTTCGTCAAAATTGGTTCAGTAGTTTGGTTTTTAATCCAAAATAGCTGGAAAACATCTGTCATCCAAGTAAAAGAAATTGCGAAATTGATACTTGACAGGGATTTGTGTGTGATACGATAACTAAAAAGGGTAAATTTTTATTTTTTTTGCAAAAACCGACTCCCAAAAAAAATACAAAAACAAGCTGAAAATAACTTTACTATCAGAAGTCGATGGCATAAAAGCCAATGAAACAAACAATAGTCACCGACTTCCGAAAGTAAAGTTATTTTCCACTTTTTTTTGTTTTTTTTTTCGGAAGTGTTTATTTTTTTGCAAAATAAGTTTTATAACTATGACTGTACTATGTAAGGAGTGCAGTAGGTAACTTACTGTAGTTTCTGCCTAACCCCAGGGAAAAAAGAGTCAATTTATGGAGGTACATGTCATGTATGTATGCATTATGTACATCAAACTAAGTAACTCTACCCAAAAACAATTGCCGGGAAACAACTTTTTTTGGGGTGTAAAATTATGGTTTACGGTAAAACTCAGGTTAACGCACTCAAAACATTGTGCTGATGGATGCATGGAATAGTACAGGGATCATAAAGGTATTTAAAGTAAAGTTATAACATTAGAAACTTGTATTTAAAATAAAATAAAAAAACTTGTTAAAAGTTGGTACTTTGACCTCAAGTTTTAATAACTCCGTAACTAAAAGGTTCCCAGGTGCTAGTGCCTTTCGGAAGTGCCTTTCGGCTTCCCTATGGGTATTTTTACACCTATTATAAAGTAGCCAATTAAAAACAAAACAGTTGAAAATGAAATTCACCTCTAATTTATCTGAACAGTACACCAAAGACTTTGTCCATTAATAAGTTATGTCATTGCAGAAGAATCAGATTTCATTACCTATATTAAAGCAGCCAGTATTCTCCGGTATATGTATATCGAAACTGATTGAATCAAAAAACGACTTATAACCATAATTACAATGAGACTAAAATAGCACAAGCAACCCATGTTATTAATAACGCAAATTGTGTATGCGCCACCGAATTAGATTTGTACCTTTGTTTATTATGTGTCTATGTATTACGAACTTACTAGGTATGTAACTATTTATTATTAGTGAGTATATTTTTAGCAACGTTTATTAATATTTATGGTCTGACTCATGTATTGCTTCCGGGTTTGTCTGAGTTTGGTCGAGTGTCATGATTAAGGTCGAGTCTTCTGAGAACGGGCTCCTTTTCCGATCGTTATGGACAGGACAAGGCGGTGGAAGAGGCGCCATGGTGACCTGATGCCGCCCTAGGAGGTGCCAGCGAGCGATAGATTGGGAGTCACGGCCCTCACGAGTGGTGGCGATGTCTCAGGTGAGCCCGGACATCGCCAAAGTGGTTTGGTGCCCAGAGGCGGGCTGCGTTGGATGGTTCGCGAACGTCATGCGTAGCAGTTCTCGCGGCTCATCTACCAAGATGACAGTGGGCTCAAGGCGGTGTATTATACCAAACCGTCTCCCCGGACGGTGCGGTATGCGTTAGGCTTATAAAAAAGGAGCCTCCAGCAATAGTTGACGTCAGGCTGCAGGCGATAATGATAATGATGCAATACCCATGGATAGCACTCATTCTGTAAAACAACAAGCACGTGGCAGTCGCGTCATAAAACATGAGAAATATCTTGTGAATTTGTTCTGGAATACGATAAAGAAGATTGAAAAGGGATAGTAAAAGTTATTACCATGACCGTTTAGAGCCCTGAAAATACACCTAATAAAGTACCACCACATATAAAGACAGACAATGCAATATAACGTATCTATTTCTGGCTCAAGACAGGTGACGTTTGCATTGCACACGATCCCACCATGCCACTCGTCAAATTAGAATCTCCTCGAGAGATATATGACTGCCACGCTACAGACTTGACCGGTCAAGGTGAAGAGGATTTACTTTCTACTGAAATAAATCTAAATATTGACATTGGGGAAGTTGTGGATTCAATTGAGTGTAGTATTTTGATATATGGCTTACGATTTATGGTAATAAATAACTGTTACTCTTTGATATTTGAGACCGGACTGTAAGAGATGGTCTGGTAGGGATATCTCGTGTAATTATTCAAAAATAACTAAAAGACTATAAATTAAATATACAGGAATCAAAACATTATCCCTTTTATAATTATGCTGTGGCTGGCTTGCAGCCTAACTGGATGGGCCATATTGTAACCCATCCAAAGACCAACCACGGCCAGCCTATTTAGCTTAGCCTTGATCGATCCACCCATGCGGCGCACTTACACCCGTATCTATAGTCAATTTTGCAAATTTTTAGTATGAACCGTCAAAGAAAGCAATGCTAAGAATTCAAACTTTTTACCGTTGTAACTTTAAGCGGTTACTAAACTACACAATAAAAATCGTATCTTTGAAAAATGACATTTACTCATGTAAACACTTTGACTTGTTTATGGATACGGATGTTTGCCTCGATACTACACGAGTAAAATCCAGTTTTCAGACACCATAAGCAAACTATAGGTACTAGGAGTATATAAGTGCGAACTGTTTACCCTACCGTATTATTGTCATGACGTCAACGTGAACGAGGGCAGACACACTCAACTGGACCCACCCTCGCCGTCTGCGAACATCTTGGGTGGAAACTCACTGAGCCTAATTAGCATAAAAGACTTGGGGAACCCGTAATTCGGTCATACACACGAAACTTTGCTACGCATTACTTTGTCACAAGTGACGTAGATGTGACCTTTTTTTTTCCGGGTGGGAAATCATCAAATGACTTCTCCCGCTCTGGGCTGAGCGGGAGGGAGTGTCAGACTTTTACTGACTAAAACCCACCCATGTTCCTTCATCGCCCTTTGTGTTCCGGGGCCGCGGTATCTCTTTCGAACAACCCGCAGCACACGTAGATGTGACTTCAGTTGGCGATTTCATATCAGCTGCAGGCTTTTATTTTGCTTTCACTCTTCCTGTATTGAGGTACATCATTAAACGTTTGAAAGCTGTGAGACTAGTTACTTCTACACATAACATAAAATCATGCCAGTAATCCCCGAAGGGTTAGGCAGAGGTGTACCTATTATTACACCCACATTTCACCGGTTGTATTAACCGGGCAGAATTCCAGACTCTGTGGCTGCTACTGAGAATTTCCTGGTGGAAAAACCCAATAACACTTTGCCCGACCCGGGAATCGAACCCAGGCCCTCATGCTCGATTATTGCGAAATTATTGTTTACTAGTGACCTACCCCTGTTTCGCGCGATTTTTACGAGTTGATAAAACGTCAAGACTTCTTTGCAGTGAGTAAATTCTCTAAATTAAAAAAAAAAACATCAAAATCAGTTGTGTAGCATTTACCTGGAAATACACATAGCCTTTTTTTTACAGATAGACTTTTTTAAATATGTAGATAGACTAGATATATTATAGAAAAGAAATCGTGTACAAGACCTAAAAAGGAACCTCGGCTTACAAGCCTGTTCTTTGCACGCGGAACATTTTGATTCTTAGCCAGACTGAAGCCAACGTATCTCATACTTTTAAGCCCATTAAACATCACGAGAACTACTAAAAACAATTGTTTATGAGAACATAACCTTTGGCAGGTATTAAACCTGGTATTATTTCATGAAGAAACCCACATCTGGTGGAATTCTTGCAATAATCGTAGGTGTAAGTCGTTTCCAGAAAACATGCATCAATGGAAATCTTCGAAGACAGCTAGACGGGTCTATTTTGTGAACCAACAATCCTTCATACAAAATCAAGTTTGTTCCGGGTGATCTCCGAGACGGCTGGCTGGACCGATTTTGACGGGACTTTTACTGGCATAGCTAACATAACTTAGGCTATTAGAAAAATGATTAGAATTCCGTGTAAAAAAAATTAAACCAAAGCAAAATCCGATTCAAATAGATAAGTTTTTATTTTAATCATTATTTCACGCTAGTAACTAATAAGTATAGATGCAGAATTTTATTTGACCAAGAAGATTAATTAATGCAGGTTTCCTCACAAGTGCTAAATATTAATCTTTCCGAAACAGTTCCTCATTCATGGGCCTACAGTATATACATAAGCAAAAAACTTTTTTGCAAAAAAAAACGACTTCCAAAAAAACACTAAAAAAAGTGGAAAATAACTTTACTTTCGGAAGTCGGTGACTATTGTTTCATTGACTTTTTTGCCACCGACTTCCGAAAGTAAAGTTATTTTCCACTTTTTTTTGTGTTTTTTTGGAAGTCGGTTTTTTTTTGGAAAAAGTTTTTAGTTATCGTATCACACACAAATCCTTGTCAAGTATCAATTTCGCAATTTCTTTTACTTGGATGACACTTTTTCCAGCTATTTTGATTTCAAAACCAAACTGCTGAACCGATTTTGATGAAATTTCTATGGGACCAATCGGGAAGTAGATCCATTCAGATAAAAGAAGAATTTTTCAAATCGGTTCATAAATGACGGAGATATGAGGTAACAAACACAAAAAAAAAAACATCCAACCGAATTGAGAACCTCCTCCTTTTTTTGAAGCCGGTTAAAAAAACAAACTAATTGTAAGAAAACAATATTGAGCTTAACTAATGGTTTATTTACTCGACCTTATCAAAGTGTTTACTATTGTTTGAGGAAGCTATTAATTTTTAATACGGAAGTGGAGGGGTTCAATGTGTGGTTTATAGCAAAATAAAGCTGCTGAAAGATAGGTTGGTCTACATCTGGCGTTGATTTGATTCGTGGTATCTGATGGATACTAATTTTGTTGTAGTTGTTAAACTTTTGGGATTGCATAGCTGCACGAATGAACTTTCTTCTTCTTTATCGTGTGGTTAGTGCCTAACCTGGTGTCAGAGTTTTTATGCCGCCCATGGGCCTCTGACTTGGCTTTACATACCGTCGAGAAATATCTCTCAGGTAAGCTGGTTTCCTCACGATGTTTTTCCTTCACCGAAGCAAGTGATAACGACGAATGAACTGATATTAAATATATAACTTGGAGAACGACCTCTGAGGTTCTCTTAAATATTATTAGTTGTCTGCTATCTTTTCAGGCCTTTAACGCTGATCAGATTTGCCTGAAAGACATTTATGGCTAGTTCATGATCTGGGTACATAGAGTTACATTTTATCCCGGAAGTCAGATCCCGTGCGACGATAATTTCAGGACTGCACGTCGGCGAAACCGCGAGCAAAAGCTTATAGAATCTATACTTCTATACTAATGTTATAAATGCGAAAGTTTGGATGGATGGATGGATGTTTGTTACTCAATCACGCCAGAACGGCTGAACGGATCTGGATGAAATTTGGCACAGGGATGGATTATGGTTTGGAATAGCACATAGGCTAATTTTCATCCCGGTAGGACGATTCCGTGGGTCAATTACCGAACTCCACGCGGGCGAAGCCGCTGGCTTAAGCTAGTAGACTATACTTTATAGTACTTACACCAAAATTGAAACACAACGGTTTTACAACATTGCTAATTTTATGGTTACAATAATGCTAATGTGCGAATGAGATAAGTCTCATCATCGGATTGACGGAGGCAATTCTAAATCTTACTAATTCTTGTGTCTTGAATCCTCATTGCCGAATAATAGAACCTATCAACATCCTTAATGGGTCCTCATCTGGTGACATCTGGTCATCATTACAGCCGAAAAATCCACAACTGGAAATAGATACCACCAAATAATGCCATAACTGTGTTCATTTTGGTATGCACCACACATAAAACTGTATTTCCAAAGCAATCGTACACAAACGCCACTTATGGTTCTCGTGGAAACGCAGAGCATTCCTAACTAAAAATAGCCAAATAGCCAGCTGATCAAAACGCCAAAGACAAAGTGTGTCAACCGATCACGACTGTGTGCACGTTTCAGACACGTTTTACAAACTGAGGCTACTTCTGTACTGAACCAATATAAACACAGCCTTGTATTGGTGATACACCTTAGGTGTTATGTGGCCCTGGTACTTTTATCAGTCTCCGTTCATACTCTAGTTTGGTGATCACCATCCCAAAATGCTATATTATATTGTATAATACGTATTTATTCAAGAACAACATAATAATATGAGGATACACGGTGCAAGGACACATTGCGTTAAATTCAGTATATGATTCTAGACTTTCCTGCGTTGAAATTTGTATTTAAAAGCTAACTTTATTTGGGTTTAGAGTTAGCTTTGGACGTAGATTTCCGGACACCAGCCCGTGATACAATACAATAGAATCATGACTGAATACTGAATCCATATCAAAAATTGGTGTCACGATGCCCGATGACAGTGTTAGGGAAACTCTGTGCAGATAATCATAAACCAAAGAATGATATCTTATTTGCACACCAAAATTAATTAAAATTACGGGACTTAATATCTTTAGTGTGCACCATAGAAATATAAAAAACAGGTGTGCACTTACCTCACTGCAAATGCATTTCTGTCTCTCGACGCCAAATATGCACAAAACCAAAAGGCAAAACATCTTGAAATCGATTAAAGCATCATAAGCTAATCGATTATGTATCAAAACATCGAATGGTTGATCACTTCGCATAACCAAGGTTCACGCGATCAGTCTTGGTCTCCTAGTATTTACAGACACAGTCCACAAAAGGCGATCTTTGAAAAATCTATAGTAGCCCCAATACCTCATTGCAAAAGCATCTCTGTCCACCAAAGCCAAATATGCAGAACTCCAAAACATCCGAAGATCGATTCAAAAATCGATTTCAGGGTGGTAAGCTAATCGATTACAAATCAAAACATCGAATGATTGATCACTTCGCGTGACTGAGGTTCACACGACCACTGGACCAGTCCCGCCTGGTACTCACGTCATCACGTGTCAGCAAAAGACGAATATATATACATATATATTAACAGATATATATGCTAATAACACAGTTAGGTATGTTTGGAAGCTGTGAAGAGGGTAGGACATTCACGTGTGATTCACGTGTTTGAATGTTGAGGATAGAAAAAGCTTTGAGATTCGTTTTTTCACTTGTTATGCAAGTTCAGCTTTGAGATTGATGAATGGAGTTAAATTTTTTACCCAATGTTTACAATCATTTAACTATTTGACTGCGAGTATATTTTAGCATTCCTCAATCCTTTAAAATACTAAATTACTCAAGCAAAACAAAGTAAGTGCTGAATTTCAAAGCAATCACCTTATATTCGAAGTAGAGCTCGTGGCTAAATAATAACAGCCGCTCGGGTCGATCGCTGCACTTGCCTGGGTTGGTCCGTGGATGGGTGACCACCCATTACATACCAAGTTTCCTCCGTGCCTCGGAAAGCACGTTAAGCCGTTGGACCCGGCTGTCAATTGTACATCTTTGACAGTCGTTACAGGTAGTCAGTAGCCCGAAAGTCTGACAACCAGTCTTACCAAGGGGTTTCGTATTACCCAGTACTGACTGGGTTGTGGAGGTCAGATAGGCAGTCGCTCCATGTAAAATACTGGTATTCAGCTGCATCCGGTTAGACTGGAAGCCGACCCCAACATAGTTAGGAAAAGGCTAGGCAGATGATGATGAACTACAAGTATTAAGAAACAACGTCTCCTTGACTGCGTCTTTGGTCTTGAGATCGCAAGCGCAAATCCTAGGTTCGATTCCCAGGTCAGGCAAATTGTTGTTGTTTTTTCCACCTGGAATTTCTCGGTATTAGCCACGGAGTCTGGTTTTACGGCTGGTTGATGGCAATAGGCTGGCAATATGTGGGTTATACTATTATTATATACACCTCTGCCTACCGTTTAGGGATGAAAGGCGTCATGTTATGTTATGTAGACACATGTCATTGTCTTCGTATTCAATTCATCTATTATGAAACGCATAAAGGTTTCAATTGTTTTCCACAGATATCAGCTGTTACTCATGGTCATGCCAGTACACCGTGTTATGTTAATGACGTATGTGTTGACGTTGATGGTCACATTCCTGTACGGTGATAACAATGATTACCTGTGATAAGAGTAGGTGCTTCAAAAGTGCACTAAAACCATTTTGTTGAGGACAGGTTTATTGAAAGACATTTTTTTTAGAAACTGATTAAGGAAAATTGGAATCGGTTGGGCAAACACAAACATTGAAATCGGATGGGTGGTTTCGGAGATTAGCGTACCTATACGAACATAGTTACATGACTGTGATTTTGTTTGTTAAGAAGATTAAAATAATATATATATACATATTATTACCACCTTGATATTGAAGAAAGAAAGAAAAAAAAAGTATTTATTAGACTCGCACGAGACAAAACAATAAGCAAAATTAAATAAAAAGAGAACAATAAACAACATAAATAACTGCCCGTTCACATAGCTTCCGTCATTGATGATCCGTCATAAAACAAGATACGTCATGACGGATGGACGTTCACATTGCATACGGAATCGTGTTATAACCGGCAAAAAAAAGGAGCGAACGCATCGGCGAATCCGTCACAAAAAAATCACGATCCGTGATTTTAGACGTACCTGATTTTAAAAGACGTTACGTGATTAAAGAGGTGTCCATCAGTTTCCACGATTGCCGCGGTCAAAAAAATTTACGGGACGTGAAAAAAAACGATACGTCAAAAAAACGATACGTCGTGTGAACGGACTGCTAGACATACTTACATTAAACTAAATTGGCCCTGGACGAAGCCAAAAGGTGCATATCATGTACGCAAATACATACATAGGCACTTACCACATACCTACTTCATTTATGCCTACATCCTGAATGGCCTGTTTCTCAAGGCATCTACCTACAACAGGCACAATATGACGAATTGCCAACACTTTGGTTGTCATAATGTCGTTGTGTAATTAATAAATCATTAATAATTTACGAAATATTGCTGTCAGCTGAGAGACCTAATATCCTCATAACTTATTTTAAATCGCATGGTCTCGGTCGTAGCCGAACTACGAAAATTTATTGCAAATTGCAAAAACTACACTTGTGTGTTGACACAAACTAAGGCCCAGACAAAGTGGCACTTGCTTTCAAAGCAACTAAATTATCAACAGGATTGGCTTTTCGGTAGCTTATTTTAACTCATTAAATTGATGTGTGATAGCCTAGTGGCGTGACCGTCGGACTGCCAAGTCATATATCGAGTTCGAACCTAAGACTTTTCGGATTCATGTGCGTATTGCATAATTATCACTTGCTTCGTTGAAGGATAGCACCGTGAGGAAACCAAACCAGCTTGCCTGAGAGATATTTTTCGACGGCATGTGATGCCCAGTTAGAGGTTCATGGGCGGCATAAAACTCTGACACCAGGTTAAGCACAATCCACACGAAAAAGAATGATTGATATATTTTCCATCATTCGTTATCGCTGATAGACTATCTCTTTGTTTCGGCCATCGGTTAGCATCCCCTTGACACCACAGCCCTTAGTTACTACCCTGTCCTAGAACCAAAAAATCGAAAACATGACGTGATATCCACCAACCAGTGAACAAAGAACCTGTGTTGAATTAGAATAAAGAACCTGTGATTATGACACACTCCGTCTCAGTGAGGTGGTCTACTTTTCAGCAGTGGTCTGAGAACATTCATCGTTCTCCTGCCCTTATTCCAATTTATTTGGGGTCGGCGCAGCATGTCTTCTTTTCCATACTTCTCTATTACTCGTCATCTCATCAGACACCTCCTTTCTAGCCATATCATCCTTCACACAGTCCATCCATCGTTTCTTTGGGCTTCCTCTACTCTTATACCCATCCACATTCATACTCAAAACTTTCCTCACGACATTTTCCTCACTCCTTCACATCACGTGCCCATACCACGACAACCAATTACCACACAAATTTTCGACTTCAAAAAAAGGAGGAGGTTCTCAATTCGGTTGTATGTTTTTTTTTTGTGTTTGTTACCTCATATCTCCGTCATTTCTGAACCGATTTGAAAAATTCTTCTTTTATCTGAATGGATCTACTTCTCGATTGGTCCCATAGAAATTTCATCAAAATCGGTTCAGCAGTTTGGTTTTGAAATCAAAATAACTGGAAAAAATGTCATCCAAGTAAAAGAAATTGCGAAATTGATACTTGACAAGGATTTGAGTGTGATACGATAACTAAAAAGGGTAAAATTAAAACTTTTTTGCAAAAAAAAAACCGACTTCCAATAAAAACACTAAAAAAGTGGAAAATAACTTTACTTTCGGAAGTCGGTGGCAAAAAAGTCAATGAAACAAACAATAGTCACCGACTTCCGAAAGTAAAGTTATTTTCCACTTTTTTAGTGTTTTTTTTGGAAGTCGGTTTTTTTTTGCAAAAAAGTTTTTATACATTCGCGTTACACTACACATCCCTCTTCGTAGAGACCATTAAAGGCAAATTATGCTAAGCTTCATCCTAGATTCCACAGTTTACAACATCCATAACGTTCCTATATTTACATTACTAAGACCAACAAAATTACTATCTATTCACTCACAAATGAACTACGGCCGAACGTAAATCGGCGCAGTGGCAGTGTGGCGGCCATTGATACATTTTGCAAGCTACGTTGAAATAGAGCTGCGTCTGCGTTGTGACACAGCTGGCACGCTGTCAAGTATGCGCGTGCGCCGGGTTATACGTAGCGCTAGGGGGGATATGATGGTGGGATAGTGAGGATAACATTTAGTTGAAATTCATCAGCTGCCAAGCATTTTTCCAACTATAATGAACGACACCATTTCAGTTGGAAAACTACTTCAGTCTAACCGGATGCAGCTGAATACCAGTATTTTACATGGAGTGACGGCCTATCTGACCTCCACAACGCAGTTAGTACTGGGTAATACGATACCCTTTGGTAAGACTAGGTTGTCAGACTTTCGGGCTGCTAATGAGTGCTACCATTTAAGCTTCTAAGCATGGAAAATCGCCACAAGGAAAGCGACAAACGAAAGAGAAAACTAACAATTTCTGAATAAGGGACTTGAATAGTTAATCACTGTGAATATGTTGAATTAAAAAAGGTTTTTCTTTGAGGTAAAGAGTTAACTAAATTGGAAAAACTCCTCTAGTAGCCACGCTAACTTGGAATGATAATTTTCGGACATTTTGGGTTATTTAAAAAAGGGTTAAAAAAAAATCTGAGCTGTCGCGGGACGCCTGGCAGATGTCGCCTCGAAATTATTTTGTGCAGTTAATATGCATAAAAGGATAGTTTACGACACAAAATAAATAGGTATGGCATAATGAAAAATAAAATATAAAGATTTTTTTCAAGAAAAAGATGACTTATTATTTAATAAACATTTATTTATTAAATACAAAAATTCAAATTTATTTTTATAAATTGAGACAACTCAATTCTGTCGCACAGTCGCTTGCGCATGGCGACGCGTCGCCACACCGTATTAGATGTTTCGTGAGGATACCAGCATGCCTGAGAGATATTTCTCGACGGCATGTACATCCAAGGCCCATGGGCGACTTCAAAACTCTGACACCAGGATAGGCAAGGTTGTCTGGAAGAGATCGCTATCAGCGATAAGGCCGCCATTGTAACCATAAAAGTAACAATTTTTGTAAAACCGTTCTGTATCAATTGTGGTGTACAATAAAGTATATTCTATTCTATAGGCACTAACCACGCGATAAAGAAATATTAGATGTTTCGTACTGCATGCATACATACTATCATAATAGTGTGGTGAACTGGTGACGCATGCCGTGGCGACGCGTCTGTCTGACCTGACGCTATAGATGTTTCACGCACGAGCGAGCACCTACAAGTTATTTATTTCCAATTTAATTATTCAAGTCTTCGCTCATGGAAAATAAACGAGAAGGTAAAGGGAATGGAAGGGGAAGGGAATTATGTAAATTAATACAGTCGCAAATCAAAGTACACTCATGGTCACAGTGGCCAGGATGCACCGTTCGACGTATCTATTTATTGTCATCCTATAACTCAAGGTGAAATACCACCAGGTCTGTGTACTCAGGTACCAGTGGTGCTGCAACACTGTGCCCTAGTTCTAGGTTTATTGATTTCAGAAATAACCGGGATTACCTATATCTTGAAATGTACGAGTATACTTAAAATACTGGTATTCAGCTGCATCCGGTTAGACTGGAAGCCGACCCCAACATAGTTGGGAAAAGATTAGGCAGATGATGATGATTCTTACTCATGCTCTTCAAATGGTTTGTTTTGTCATTCTTTACCCTCGTTTCACTACATATTAATTTGCGGCAATCAGAAGCAACAACAGTCTTACTGATCACGTTGTGCATATCAAAAGTTCAAAAGACATTTCGTGGCCATAAATATGATGTCCATTGTGTACTTACTGACCCTTTCTGTCTATCCTTTGCAAAGGTTTCAGACCTATAATTTGATAAATGCCTTACTGAATCCATTGTATGTAATGTTTTCTTTACATTTTGATAATCAGAGGCAAGTGTTACTGAAGTGGGATCGCCCACTAAAAAGGGCACGTTGAAATAGTGTCGGTTAACAAAATATAAAGTTTTCAGTAGTTTACATATATATACTCACGCTTGTTTCCCATGGACACATACCATGGACATAGACAGAAACCACAGAACGTCACCTGCCACGATCCTTACATACTCCTTTTGCCTCGTCTACGTTCATACATCTGGTCACACACGCACGCGGGTTGCGAGTTCTGAAGAACCTCAACTATAAGGTCAGTGTGCACATCTACCTCTTAAATACCTTTTGTTAGTCGCATTTCAGTCATCCTCTCCACGTGATAAAACCATCTAAGCATACTCTTTTCAATCAGGAGTTTATTGTGAAATAGTATAACATTACGGGCTTCGGCGTTTTTTATGAAAATAATCTGTCTCTACTTTTAGATATTCTGGTGGAGTTTCAAATTACTCTTATTGTGGAACTCTAGAGCAGTCCTTTAAGACTTTAGGAAACTTTAACTTAAAAACCAACTTTAACCCAACCAACAAGTGTTTGAGCAACCAAAAAAAAACTCTCATTTTATTCGAGAATTTTCTCTATCAAGAAACTATAAATAAACAAAATCTTTGAAAGAACACTTTAAACGTTGTTAGGTACATCCCTGTAATTAATTTTCTTAGAAAGAATCTCGGATACAGTAATTAAAAAATACGCCAATAATTGTTTGGTGAGAGAAGTGGATGACAATCGATGTTCAACACAATGACAACTAATCACTGGGTTTTTCTTGTTTACCTTGCAGCAAATCATCCGCTGAAATCAGAAGAATTTATTAAATGGTCTATTATCTGTTATGGGGACTGTCCCTGTAACGAAATGATCGGATAATGAATATAAGGTGATCAGGAGCCTCTTTTGACGGCCTCTTGTATAAAACCCGAGGGTTGAACCTGAACGGCCCTTACGTAAGTTCGAACGATTTTTTAATCAAAAGTACGCTAATTAATCCTTTAGCAATTTGTTTTTTTTTTTGCCAGCACAACTGATGTCAATCACTCATAGATACGAATAAAGTTTTAAAACTATAGTAAGCGCCAGATAAACGTGGAATAACTGTCATTGACCCACATATATTTATTGAAATACTTAATTCCGAAAACAATAATAGTGACATAAAGCTGTCCTGAATCGACATTTATCATGATCCTTTCTTTTTTTTAGTAACGAAAACCGATTCATAATACATAATTTATTGTCCGCGTACCTACGCAGATAAATTATGGGAAGGGCAATGAACTTTATTCCACGTTTATCGGGCGCTTACTATAAGTAAGTATTATGTGAAAAATTTCTGTTCTCAATATTCTGTTCTCAACGCGGTTGTGGAAAACGAACAAGTGAAGTGCTACTAACATAATCATGAACATTGTTTACTAACCAAGTTTGTAGTTACTTTATACGAGTATATGTTACTTTATAACACTAATTTATAGATATGTACCGCACATATCTATAAAAAGTGTTAAGAAAAAAGTGAAATTGAGCCTAGATTACTGTCTACGAGTGACAAAAAATATGATTTCAGATTAAATCAAACTAACTCTCGGATATTGTGTCTGCTATTTAACATCCTTCACAGCCCTAAAACGCCATACTATCTGCGGGAACGCTTGTCCTACTCCCGTCCTTCTGATGCACCTTGCAGGTCGCATCTTGGGAACCTCCATAAATCCCCTCCACACTCTACCGATTTCTACTCCTGCTCCTTCACTGAGCACGCCGTGCGGTTGTGGAATTCACTTCCTCCTGACATTAGGGACTGCCAAACTATTGCAGTTTTCAAAAGAAGAGTGAAAGAACATTATCTTTCGATTTCGTCATAGTTGTATAAGTATTTATTATTATTTATTTTATTGAATTTATAGTATTGTTGTATGTATCTTTATGTTATATGCTTACATTGTATTTAAAATAGTTATCTGCTTTATGTTTTATGTATTCCATTTTCTCTTCTTCTTTTACACACTTTGTATACATCTCTTTTTTTAGTATCTCCTTTCGCAGGTATGCTGGAAGAGATTTCATTAGAAATAAACATTACCTTTGTACTCTTTTCTGTTCATTTCTTGATTTTTGTATTTAGTGTGTACACATTGTTAAATAAATAAATATCCGAAGGCATTACCCATAACGTATTTTATTTATATGTAAACCTATCATATACATTCCGTTACAACATAATAGGGCCATTGTAGCCTGAAATTATGATATAAAGAATGATGTTATGTTACGTAAAACGAATTTACGTTACGAAACAGCAATTAAGAGCACTGTATGTAAGTATGTGCCCTATAAAATACTAATAATAATAATTTGGTCGAACATCTGAGGAGGCAAACGCTTGGCGGCTGGATCCAGGGCTTGATTCAGAAAGCAGTACTTCTGGACACGGCGCGTATTGTTAGGAGGTTCCTCTCTCAAGAGCCCCGACCACCGGTAGCTCGGACCCTGTTCTCGCTGCCGGTGGGCTACTATTTTTATCCTTTTTTATATGTTTTTTGTAAGTAATATTTAAATATGTAAACAATTAAAAGAAAAAATTAATCAAGGAAATAATTTGGTCGAAACAGATGCCTTACCCTACCATACCCAATGTACGGTCAGGGCAAACTGCCAGACATTCAGTCCCAAGAGCAGTCGTTGGATGCGAATGCATTGAGCCTGAACCCGCTCCATGCATCTGAGGGATAAGCGGGAAAAATGAGCCTTTCTAGACGTACCATTTTCGTTTGATCGACTTTATTTTACCTAACTTTGACGGCCTAGAATCTAGGGTCCAGCCCTCATGTTAAGCGTCTACCTAGGTCCTTGATTAGCGTTTACCATGGGGGCTGGTTCGAAACGCGGGAAACGAGTACTTGAACGACGTTTGGAAGGCGTTTACCCAGCGGTGGGATGGCAGATGCTAATAAAAACAGAAGTGCCCCACGGAATGTGGACATAAATGTATATTCTGCTGCTTTATGTACGGTACTAATTGAGTAGCTATTTATATGCTAACTCGGACTAAATAACTAACTCCATAATGGATTTTTATTGTTATCCCACAGATCTTTATCACAACAAACACGCAAGATTTAAAGTCACGTTTACATCAATACGCTGGAAGCTACATAGTTAGAACTCAATGTTTTTTCTACAAGCAGTACATCAATACAACCCTCAAAGTTCATACAACCCCGTTGAATGACTTATTCATGAATAAGTCATTGAATGATTTTAATGATTATAATTCTGTAACTGAATACCTATTACAGCCTCGAATCATATTTTGTTCAATGTACAGCCTGACAATGACCGGCAAATTGCAAAAAACGTAAGAAAATTTGAATTTCGCGGGCTACACTGGCGCTTCCACCTTAAGTCCAATGTGATAGGGGGCGAGCCTATTGCCAAAAACCGGGCACAAAACCGGGCTGCTACTTAAAAAAACCTGATGGAAAAACACAATAACACTTTCCCGTCCAGGGAATCCAACCCAGCACCTCATGCTCAGCAGACGCGCTTGCTACCACTAAACCAACTAGGCAGTCATATCAAATAAGAAGTAGAAATATCAAATCGTTCGAAAGAATACGCTGGACTACTCCAGAACTAAACTAAAAAACGTTTTTGCAAAAAAAAATAACCGACTTCCAAAAAAAAAAACACAAAAAAAAGTGGAAAATAACTTTACTTTCGGAAGTCGGTGACTATTGTTTGTTTCATTGACTTTTTTGCCACCGACTTCCGAAAGTAAAGTTATTTTCCACTTTTTTTTGTGTTTTTTTGAAAGTCGGTTATTTTTTTGCAAAACATTTTTAATTTACCCTTTTTAGCTATCGCATCACACACAAATCCTTGTCAAGAATAACCTTTTCCCATCATTATTGTCACGCCGTGGTACTTTTTAAATCCCACACACGGCTGAATTACGGTAAATTATCTACAAATAATGTAAGAAAAACTCCCGTCGAAACCAGTTTCAGCCTTCAACGAGACAATAGACTTGTTTTTCCGTATTTTTTCTGGCTCAATTACTGTCAGATGTTAGTCCTGAAGTGTAATCATGCTCTAGATCGCTGAAAACAACAAAAAAATTAAGGAAGTGCAGTTTTTGCCGGCTCTGGCGCTAGAAATTTGTTTTTGTTGCTAGAGAATTGGTAGTAATTGTCTGTGGTTAGTTAGGTGCAGTCAATTTTTTATTGCATTTTGGTTTGCATGGGCCAGAATCGTCACACAGTGGGTGCCTGAAGACGGTCGTTTGGCGTCGTCACCGAGGCAGGCCTAAGAAACGCTAGCGTGACGATTTGGACTCGTTCCTGACTTTGCCAGAGAAGGTAAAACACCGGGAGAGTTGGAACCGAATGGGAGGCCTTTGCCCAGCAGTGGGACAGAATTGGCTAATGAAAAAAAATGGTTTTATTAAACGTTAACTTGATTGCACTAGTCCGCAGTACCTACTGACCAGATTTCGACGAATTCTTCTCCATTTGCTGGCTCGAAGTTTATGCTCTGAGAAAGAATTTGCCTGAAAATAAGGTGGTATCAGGACTAACATTGGAGTATCGTCACTGTTGAACGATGTTTTCATTGAAAAACATATTTCAGAACTGATTATAACTTCAATACTAACTATGCCCTCTTCACATAAGATAACATCACGCTTGTTATCCCAGAATGGTCGGTTTGTGTTCTAAGCAGTCACACCCCGCTGAAAGACACGCTCACCACTTGAAAAGGTTAATATCTATACTAATAATGTATACTAATATTATAAAGCTGAAGAGTTTCTTTGTTTGTTTGGTTGAACGCGCTTATCTCAGGAATTACGGGTTCGAATTGAAAAAAATATTTTAGTGTTGGATAGTCCATGTATCGAGGAAGGCTATAGGCTAAAAAACATCACGCTGCGACCAATAGGAGCAGAGTATTAATCAAAAATGTTACGCAGACGAAGTTGCGCCGGTCAGCTAGTCTATACTAATACCATAAAGAGGAAAGATTAGATTGTTTGTTTGCATTGAATAGGCTCCGAACCTACCAGACCGTATTTTAAAAAAATCCTGTCCTATCCTATCCTGTCCCGTCCTATCCCGTCCTATCCCGTCCTATCCCGTCCTATCCCGTCATATCCCGTCCTATCCCGTCCTATCCCGTCCTATCCCGTCCTATCCCGTCCTATCCCGTCCTATCCCGTCCTATCCCGTCCTATCCCGTCCTATCCCGTCCTATCCCGTCCTATCCCGTCCTATCCCGTCCTATCCCGTCCTATCCCGTCCTATCCCGTCCTATCCCGTCCTATCCCGTCCTATCCCGTCCTATCCCGTCCTATCCCGTCCTATCCCGTCCTATCCCGTCCTATCCCGTCCTATCCCGTCCTATCCCGTCCTATCCCGTCCTATCCCGTCCTATCCCGTCCTATCCCGTCCTATCCCGTCCTATCCCGTCCTATCCCGTCCTATCCCGTCAATTTTTTGTTAAATACCCGTGCGAAGCCGGGACGGGCTGCTGGTTCCATATAAAATTCATTTGTACTTTTCAAGGTAGTGTATCTATCCTTTCCCAAGCTACGGACGTGAGAGTTACAAGAAAGGCCACACTTCCCAACAAAGGCCAAAGAATAAGAAGAAGAGATAATCTCATTGGATTAATGTTGACGAGATCACGGGACGGCTCTCTTCCACTGCAAAGCGAAATCCTTCGATTATTTACTCCAAGTTCAATACTAAAAATAGACACCTACTAGGGTTTCTATTTTTAGTACTTACATAGCAAATACAACGCCTTGTTTAAACGTAGAAAAGAGTTTAAGAGAAACCAGGTATCTGATACACCCACATGATCCAAAAACAACGGCACTTTGTACCAATTTCACTCGAAGTGAAACGTCAGAACAAAATGATCATAAGTGTAAAATGGATGATGTAATTAATTAACCGAAGATTCATTTCGGTATTCAGCATGTTTCACTCGCTTAACGAATGATCGGATAATGAAACGATAGAACCAAGTGTGGGTCGATCTCCAGAGGCATTTTTTTTCGTGTCGGGCTGGATAAACCCATTTTAAAATCGAAAAATGTTTTCAAAATATTTTTTTATAGACAGTTCGGTGTCTAATCTACGTGATAAAAGGCTAACATTATGAATAAGTTTATTTTAAATATTAAAAAAAAAATCTTAAACCCTAAAATCCTGATCGCTCTGGGTTGACCCAACTCCCGATTGAATGAAAAATTATTCTTTAACTTTTTTAATGACAACGATCATATGAAACAACTTATTTAGATTACATAACAAATAGTTAATCTTCATAGTAATAAAATATTTTTAGTTATATTAACAATACTTTTGCCACAATTTGAATTTAAAATCGTGACCGGGCATTTTATCTCATCGCTCTGCGCTGAGGTAAAACATCGCGCTCATCCCTAGTTACGCGTTATAGACACTCTATTCCCCTCCCACGGGGCAACGCCAGCAGTGGTCTAACCGCCGAGGAGGATACCTGTGTGCCACGTTCCCGCGTTCCAACATTACGAAGGTAAGTTTATGATTGCTCTGGATTTGGTTCCCGAATTTTATGATTGCTATAGCACTTTCTTTAAATTCAATAGTAAGCTTTTGAAGGTGTTTGTTATGTGAATTAAGTGATCGTTATGATGTTGTTTATGAGACGTAATCACAACTTTCTACTGCTTTTAAATTCGGCTATATTTATGATTTTGTAACTTTTTCTGATCGCTATGGCTCTGATTGCTCTGTCCAAGAAGACCAGAGCGATGATATTTTGCATTAATTGTACGTTATAATTCTATTTTAAATAGCAGTACCGGACTGTAACAATGACAAACGATGAACTATGCATATAACCTTTAATTTATAGCCTTTCCTGGGTTTCTTCGGATAACCTAGACCCATAAACAGATTTTGACGTATTTTACCTTGATGATACCTTGCATTTAGCTACCACAACTGTAACCCTTTCTTCTCTAAAATTTAATGGCAACTATTGTTGCAGATTGAAATCATGCCTCGAAATAAATTATCTATTGACGAAAAACGTCTTAGGAAGAAATTGGCTGAGCGTCGTAGAATGGCCAAGATAAAAAATGATCCAGATCTATACGCACCATGGCTTGTAAAGTCAAGAGAGAGTTACCAAAGGAAAAAAGCTCGGGGCACAGTACAGTTAGCATTAAGATTACAAATCGTTAAGTTTATAATTGTTTATTTTTAAGAATTTTATCATGTTCTTTATAAACGTTAGTTTTCTTTAATTACTTTTTAAAAACTAATATTTAATGAGTCTAAGTCATTGTATAACTATAAGAGACTGTATTAATAGTTGATTTCAAAAGGTTTTTAATTTTGTCTCATTTACCTAGAAGTGATTTAATTAAGTCCAAAGAAATGAAACTAAGCCAAAAGTTGATTTTTATAATTTTGTTAATTAGTTATTTTAGCGATTATTTTATACTCGTATAAAAGATTCCGTATTTTTGATATGTATGACTGATAATAATATGCCTTGACCTTTTTCTAAAATAATACATTTCTCTTAGATATATATAATCTTGTACACGTACACTGAATATGATTGAAAACAGCTAAATAAATAATATTTTATCAATATTAGTTTTTTTGTTTCACTGCTTTCACCATTTATGATCGCTCTGGCACCAATTATGACTGCTCTGGTCACGAAATTTTTTGAACTTAAATATTTCCATAACTGTTTGTGTAAATTGAAGGCCAATTGTAAAAATATACCATTTGAATATCATTCTTTTTAATGAGATACATAAATACCATTAAATATCAATATCTGAAAAGCACCAGAGCGATCACACGAATACGCCCGTTTTGGAGATTAACCCGTGTTCATTTATAATTTTATCAGTGTCGCAAGAGCGTGAAATGAAACAGAACTGATCAGTCAGGCATTTGAGTGAAGAGCCATCATTGTCTGTCTAGCCTTTTTCCAACTTTAAGTAACTTAACCGAATGCAGCTGAATACCAGTATTAAAAAAAAAGAAAAAACATTGCTTCAACTACATATTTCACATGGAGCGGTTGCCTATCTAACCTCCGCAACCCAATAAGTTGAAGACTGAAGAATTACAATTAATACAATCACAGTCACTATCGTCAAAGTGTCGATGAACTTCATTTTGGTCGAATTTTATTATTAGGTTTCCAGACGTCTCGGGCAGATGTAATGATATCAACAAAGACTGATAAAGAAGTATTGCGCCCATAAATTTTATAATTCACCTTTAATTGTATATGGCGCCAATAAATTATTGTAAATTGGTCATGTAAACAATACTAGGTGTGGCTGACTTTAATGTTTTTTTTTTGTCATCATCTGTGTAGCCTTTTCTCGATAGCTGATAACGACTGAAGGAATTCTGTATTAGAATGTTAGAGTGGCGCATGGCTCCTTCAACAAGTTGAGCTCGGTTTTCCAGTCTAACTGCATCTACAGCTAAATATTTGGTATTAAGCTACACCTCTCTGCTCTTCAGCACCTTTTTTCAACAATTTGTTGATGTAGGCTCTGGAGAATTGTTTATCTTGCTTCGGTTTATTTTTTTTGCTATTTTGTCGGTACTGGGTTCCCTAATTGATCACTCCCTATGATTAAAGCATAGGAGTTATTTTTTTATTCACGTTGGATTACTCATAACACCAAAGATTATAATTTTCTCATCCATTGTATGACTCGTCACAAACGCACGACGACGACATAGCATCTTAGTTACGATATATTGTCCATATCCGCTCTATTAAACACCTTTTTAACCGACTTCAACAAAAGGAGGAGGTTCTCAATTCGGTAGTATGTTTTTTTTTGTGTTTGTTACCTCATATCATTCTCATCATATCATTTATGAACCGATTTGAAAAATTCTTCTTTTATCTGAATGGATCTACTTCCCGATTGGTCCCATAGAAATTTCATCAAAATCGGTTCAGCAGTTTGGTTTTGAAATCAAAATAGCTGGAAAAAATGTCATCCAAGTAAAAGAAATTGCGAAATTGATACTTGACAAGGATTTGTGTGTGATACGATAACTAAAAAGGGTAAAATAAAAACTGTTTTGCAAAAAAAAACCGACTTCCAAAAAAAAACACTAGAAAAGTGGAAAATAACTTTACTTTCGGAAGTCGGTGGCAAAAAAGTCAATGAAACAAACAATAGTCACGGACTTCCGAAAATAAAGTTATTTTCCACTTTTTTAGTGTTTTTTTTGGAAGTCGGTTTTTTTTGCAAAAAAGTTTTTATTTTGAACAAGTTCGAAAAAACTAGGAAAAAGTTTGTTCACACTTTCGTTAGTTTCTACTTCTGGTGATTTTCCGCAGATTATGACAACATTAAAGTTATAATCATGCTCGCAATAAACCGGCGGCGGTAGCCTCGCCGTTCACCTTGCCTGTCAGTTCATTCACCACGCTAACTGCAGTTATTTTATTATTGACCAAAGTTATTAACCACAGTTCATTTCAACGACTCATCCGTTTAATTGTGTACTTGAGAACATTATTAACTTACTATTAGTTCTTCTAGTCTTCTTCGTATCGACTGTACGTGTACTTTCTTGTTTGGTCGTAATCTTCACAACCTCTACGGCGTCGTCGGTGGCAGCACAGAGGTCACCTTGGCTTCATGTTTTGGAGCTCAGAGGTCAGGGTTGAATTTCTTGTAAAACTTTGGTAAGTTTTTGGATCAGCTAGTTGTTTTGTTTTGTGGACGCGAAACTGTGATAGTTTTTAGCAAGATTCTCTCACGATATTCACGACTAATGTTTGGGTAATTGCATAAGTTCTGAAGTGTGATTAATTGGTTAGGTTTTTATTTAGGACTTATGTTATTAGGCATAGACATCATGATACAACTTTTTTAGTTCAATTGTTTCCAAATAAGATAAGCCTATCATAACCTTATTTGATTTATTAATATTGCTTTATAACGCTTCGTGGATTATCTGATTAGCTACCTATCCGACATGTATGTGTTACGTCGGCCTGTAACTTGGTTTTGATGAAACAGTGGCAACTTTGGTAAATGTATTCTTCGTTTTAGTACAAATTTCCACAATGAAACTGAACTCGTTCAGCAAATTGAAACTGAGTTCATGAGCTGTAGGCGTTTTTTTATATTTTATAGGCCTGCGTTTTGCCGCAACTCGCCTGATGTGAAGAGATGATACGGCCTAGGGTGGAGCACGTTTGCCTACAAGAAACCAATTCACTCGAACTTTGAGTAGATCCAGATTATAATGATCAGGGAACAGAGGAGCAGTGAATTCCACAAACTGGCGATTTGCACAATAAATGTGGTATGTGTTATCATTGGTATGGAATATTGACAGTGATCTAAACCTCGTCCATGACCTCGTCAATGAGTCAGACCAGAATCTTGCTAGGAGTTTGGTACTATCACTAGCGTCCATCAATTCCTGGAGCGTACTGGCACCATGGCACGCAGTACATAAAAACTAGTGTCCCATCGCTTGTGGAACAGCACTACATAATTTGCACTCCAGGATGGAAGTTTTTCTTGCTTCGACCAACCTGTGGACGGAGTCTGCTTAGAGACTTCCACAAGTAATGTCCTGGAGGGAGATTTCAGCTGGTTACACGAAAGAGATGGGTAGGGCTTTACTCTTTCTAAAGGCTCTGCGTCCTTGAGTGGAAAGATTCACTTTATGAAGCTGTTGCGACTTTTCAGCCTCTGGGGCTGAGGCTTGAGGAGTACGTTAGATTTTTGCGATGGTTGCAAAATCGACTAGCTTTAGTGCAACTTAACTTTAAACCAGTAAAGAAAAAGACATCAAAGCTCAACACTACACCTAATTTCACATGCCAAGCATGCGGAAGATGCAGTTGTTGTAGGCGATAACCTTTTCTTTATTCTAGCTGCAATATCTCGAAGATCTATTTTCTTTATAAGATACACAACATTTCAATGTCAGTAATCAAACACAAACACCTACAGTTTACACTCATGCGCCTGTAATTTCACATTCAAGAAGTGGCCTTGCAAGCCGGAATCTACAATGATTTCAAAAGAAAAGCCCAGAAGATCGATTAGCTAGCCTATTGAAAAACACCACAACAACATTCTTTCCCACTCATGGACTTCCTAAAAAATATTAGTCACGATCTATTCTTCATTTACAAATCGGTTAAGAAACAGTTAACCGTATTTATAACGTTGTTTGGAAGTCCGCATCAGTTAATTTCGTATCGTGAGTCATTCTGAAGGATTGCCTGCTTAAGCTTCATTATCTCGAATCCGAAATGTTTTGAAATGTATCGTGTAAGAGATTTAAATAGGCCGACGGAATTTTGTACGTGGACTCGTTTAAAATTAGGTCTTATTTGGGTATAAACCGTTACTTATTGCTCAAGGAAATCTGTGTAAAAAAAAAGTAATAAAAAGTCCTTTCAGATGTTATCATCATCATCACTGCCTAACCTTTTCACTGTTGGGGTAGGCGGCTTCCAGTCTTACCTCTTGGACATAGGCTACACGTGCTACATGAGGAAACAAAAGAAAGAAATTTTCTAAAGCATGCTGCAAACGGTGATGCTCAAGAAACACACGAGCTTCTCTTAAAAGTCCAATGTTTTTGGGAATTTCTAGAACTCGTACAACAAAAGTTGTTCAGTTTCATGGTCCGAGAGATCACACGGGAGGTCTTGCGTTTATTATGTTACACTTGTATGTATATAGGTATATATAAAATATACATAAACTCTCTCACAGTGGGAGGCTGAAACAACAGAACGCCACCTGGTACGATTCATACATGAACTCCTTTCACCTTGTCATACATCAAATAAGTACTATCTACGAATCCAGACTTCAGTTTGTTCTTTAAAAAAATAATTTTCGTAAAACCATGTACAGAAAGAGCCTGCTAACATTGCCTACTCCAGTGAGCCACAAATTATCCACGTGTCTTCTTCTGTTTTGATGGCAGCGAAATTAATTGACCTCTTATAATAAAATGCCATTATATCCACCAAATTCAACATTAGCCTTAACCGCAAGAACTAATTTTGAGTCCGGTTTATGGGTCAACCCAATATTAGTGTTCCACTGTTCCCCACACATATTTGTGTTCAGTCTGACTTGATGTTTAATTTGTGGGCAGACACCTAACCACTTCGCTAAACTTACTCGCTCAATGAGCACGCGTCTATCCTCAGCGATGACGGAGAAAACAAATGAAAAAACTTTTTAGAGTACAACTTGGTAGAACCCGTGATCGCCAGACCTGCGTCATTTTATAATATCTGAAACTTTATCTGTAGACGACCCGCCCCGGCTTCGCACGGATGCAATGTATGTATATACTAATATTTTCATTGCATGATAATATACATTATGTATATTCATATTTTCATCAAGGTTTATACCTTCGTCTTGAATCACTCAGTCCATAAAAAAACCGCATCAAAATCCGTTGCGTAGTTTTAAAGATCTAAGCATACATAGGGACAGACAGCGGGAAGCGACTTTGTTTTTATACTATGTATATGTAGTGAAGTACACACGGTGACACGTTAAGCTGTACATTTCCAGTATAATATAGCCTCGCTTTATAGATTTCCCGTACAATGACAGATCTGCATAAACTGGTTCTGTATAGCTTGATTGGTCGTCGTGCGTACTGATCAGTATTGGATATGATTATTCAGGTAACAAAGGTGTGCTAAATAGCTACAAATTTACGTCATACTATAAAGCGTGTTTTTTTTATATTACACAAGCGCTAGAATTACGATTCATCTCCTCCATTGCCAGACACTTTGTGTGGTGGAAACCCCCCGCCAGACACCCTTAAATCATGTTAAATTGTAAGAGAACTTCAATAAAAATTCACGATTTATAGTATGACGTAACATAGCAGGTAACTAGCACACCTATGTTACATGATATCTGCCAAAGCCTGTCACGGGATCTTCTTTTATAAGTCACCGCGACGCTACTTGCGAAGAGACGGTATTCACGACGAAAGAAGTGACGAACGAGCGTGTTTTTTGAAGCAAGACGCTTCACCCGTAGCCACGAACAAGGAACATCACATCTGGGAAAACCCTGTGGATTTATGTTCCAATAATAGCAACATTAAATGCATCGTTCTGTTAGTACTATACCAAAGACTAAACCACAATTATTGTCATAATATGAGCAATCAATCTGATAAATCGTTGCTGCACTTGAAATGTTTATAAATAGTTGAGGAAAACTTCACTAAAATGCCAAGCGAAGGAATTTAATATGCTTATATTTTGTTTTATTTAGTTTCACACATGTAATTCATGAAGAGTTGAATAGAGACATACCTATTTTTAGGAGACTAGCTGTGCCCGCGGCTTCGCCCACGTGAGCGTGTATTCTGTTTTTTACATTTTTTCAAAAATCTGTTATGTACAGACACGGCAAGTCTACGATATTATAATATGTATAGATGTATATTATAGATTGATATAATTATACCAATGTTAACACAAACCAACAGCTACTTAAATAAAATAAATCAAACAGGTATCGAATATGAGATGATGTAAGAGAAATCTTTACTTCCACATACATCAAAAAAACACAACAGAAATAAGGCTTCCTCTGGGGGCCACTTTAGCAGAACATAATAGGATGAATGAATGAATGAATTGAATATGAATCGCATTAAAATTCTTAAAATGTCACAGACACAGTTAATAAATTTTGAATTATCAGTTTGTGACCATTTTACGAATTGTAAAGTAATTCATGTTCTACCTACTGGAATGGCCATTTTAGACCCCCAGAGCTTTAAGCCAAATTATAAGAAAACCAAATCACTTCAACTTATCAATAGTCCTTATAAATAACCAAGTATCCAACTAGTATTCGAAGAAAGCACATAGACACGATAATTAAAGGCAAAGCTGGTATCTTTGTCGCAACTGTATTGTGCTGTTCATTGACAGTGGGGTGAAATTTCACTTAAATGACATATTAATAATAAGCTGTTGAGTTTCCAATAAATAAATAAATCCCCGCTTCTATAGAAGGAGGCGGAGATAAAGGTACCTAGAACATCACTTTTTGTGAACGAAACCCTAGCGCGATCTATTTCGACGCCAAGACAATCTATTTAGAAAAATGGAAACATTTTAAATGGTGAAAAATTATAATATCAGCACTATGACTTTACACGTTTTTAAATTAAGTTACGTTTTTTCGCCTGTAAAAATTAGCTTGTTTTTCATCACACTTAAGTTTAAAGATGTATTAATTACGAAGCAACAATCGCACTGACAAAAATCGAATAAAAGTATTAATAGTCAATGTTGCTTTTATACCAACGTGAAATTATCACGCTAGACCCAGAGGTCTAGCGTGATAATTTCACGTAAACACAACAAAACGAAATTAATTCATAAACATTTTTTCTGTCGAGTGTCTCAGAAGACACTCGACAGACTGATTATTTACGTCTTCTATGGCTACCTTCTGAATTTTGTCGAGGATGCAAAACTACACCTTGTATAAACTATTTTTTTGGCTTCAGTTTCGACCATAGAACAAGCAACAAGTCTTTTTTAATAAAATATTCAATGTAAAGTTTTTACTTTGTTACGATTTTATTATATGTTTATCAAAGATAATACCTACGCTAACATTTCACCATTGATTTTTAAATCCCATGATAAAGAATTAGCCTATTGCCATTGCCAAAATCAATAGGTACTCTGGAATACAAATACTGAAAACCCTTACAACATTTTCCCCGACCTGGGAATCGAATCCAAGACCTCACGCTAAGCAGTAACGCTAACAACCACCCGGCCAATGAGCCAGTCCTTATATAAATAAGTAAGTATAAATCTACATTATCTAATTTCTCTCCATCACTTCAGTGGATCCTTGAGGTATAAAAATGATCTTCCTCGTTTATATTTAGTTTATTTATCGCTCTTGAGTAGTTAAAACAAACACTCAGCCTTGTGTTTGCTTTGGATTTTTTTATGTCTAAATTTTTTTGTTGTTTAATTAAAATCGGTAAAATTTATATATACGTATACGGCCCCTTAATCTAAGGCTTGTTTCACACATACCACAACTATTCACACGTATCCACTGTTTGACCACTTTTTGTCGCTGTGATGTGGTGTAGTTGTGGTACGTGTGAATTCACCCTAAGATTGTTTATTTGCGAAGTCTTAGAATTTTCACAAAAAACTATTTCCGAAATGGAAATTTACCTATTTTTAAATTGGCGAAATGTGGGTGTACTAGAAGGTGCACCTCTGCCTAACCGTTTGGGGATAACAGGCATGATGTTATTTTATGTTATGTAAACTATTTCCAATTATCCTGCTACGCGTAATATAAAATAATAATAATAATACCAGCCTGTAACTGTCCCACTGCTGGGCAAAGGCCTCTTCTCATACAGAGAAGGCACGAGCATTGATCACCACGCTTGCTCAAGACGGGTTGGCGATTTCAGACTTATATTAATTATAAGTCCAGGTTTCCTCACGATGTTTTCCTTCACCGATGTCTAAGATGTCCAAGATAAACATAGAAAAGTACATATGAATTGAAAAAGTCACATTGGTTGAATTAAACAAGTCACTTGCCCTGATTTGAACTCACAACCTCATGCATGAGAGCCAAGGTCTTAACCTCTGGGCCATCACGACATTGCTACGCGTACAACCACTGAATGTGTGTGATGGCATGATTTTCGATTACGCCGAAGACTGAACTTATGTCTTCCCAGGTGCCTCGTAAAATTCTACTAACAGATTAAATCAAGGAGTGGACATGGACAGTGACAACTGACAATCAGTCGTGAACAGAATCCATTAGCTTTACGATACGCTGTGGGAGAAATAAATGTGGCTTTAATTACTTAGTTGAAAAAAAATCAATGCATACCTATGTTACTGTGAAAGCCCAATTGGTGCCTTTTGGCCTCGTACAGGACCAGTTTAGTTAGTTTTATTTTAATCTGTTTTTAAGTTTTCTTTTTTTTTAATCTTCGTTTTATTGTCAAAATACCACTTTGTTTTGTCCAGTGCGAGACGAATAAATACTTTTTCTTTCTTGCTTTTCTTTCTAATTGGTAAATCCTAGGGCTTAGATACATACGGTAAATCTTAGGACCTACCAACTTGTGGGATTTTATAAACGAGTGCAGTTGTTTCGGCCTTTTACCATTTGTGTTTGGGAAATGCTAGGTTTTACCGGATGACGGTTGGTAAATGTCGATTTTTCGAATAAAACAATGAGTAATTCTTATCATTTATTCCAATCACCTATCAGTATTTGTCCTAATCGAAATAAAAGTTATTAAGTATATTTTTTGCTTGCCACAAGTTTGTCCATTATTTCATAAAACCTGAGAGTGGGTAAGAGATGGCGCTAGTGCGCTGTCACTTTCCCACTATCGGAATAGTTCTAAAACATTCCTGCACTAAGAGATCATGGTAACCCTGTTTTATATTTATTTTTATTCATAAGTTACTTCCAGACAGTAAAACCACAAACAGAGATCGACTTAATCTGCGCGTTCAAACGTGTTTAATGATCGACTGCGGCGAGATGCTTGAGGCGAGCGGAGGCGGCGTAGGCGACGGATGGCGGTGAAATGTATACCAGAGGGCAGCTGCAGACTGTCTACGAGTATGCGACGATGCGCCGAACACGTTGAGACAGGTCTATTTTTCAACATTTACCAATTTCCAATGAGGTACAACCTTAGATTTACCAAGTGAACGATGGTAAAACATCGAAATGAACGATGATCACGGAACAATTCGGACTTTTACCATTAAGGGTTGGTAAATCTTAGATTTTACAGTAACACACATACGTAGCATCACGTCTACAAAAACATTGACAGGATACGCTAACAAGAACTACAAACTTATTGTTAAACACACTTATTGTTGGACACGCTAACAAGAACTACAAACTTATTGTTGGCGTATCGATGGCAAAAAGTATCAAATGTGTTTAGCCTAAAATTCAGCTAGCGAGAAATCCACTTGCTGATGCAGCCATAATCATATCAGGGCATGGTAGAGAGACGCCGCATAAGCACTTGAGATCTGAGTCTACCGTGAACCCCCATCTATGGAGATTGTCTTTGCTCCGGCCGACTTGTACTATATTTCATGCAAATAGAAACTCTTGAGTCCTGAAGTCTAGTTCACACTCATTTCACTTTACTTTACTTTTAAGGCTCATGTAATAGAGGGCGAGTATGTTTCCATCTGGAACCCAATAATGCATTGCATATACTAGGAACTACTTATATGTGTAAATGGCAGGCAGGATGCATGGTTCCTGGCTGGATGCCTTACACTCAAGGCACCCACAGGATAGTTCGGTTAAGCAGACGACAGCTTCATAGGTTGACTTGCGAGATGTGGGCCTATTTGGCGCAGCCGTGAGTCACACAATATTTCTTGGTTAGTTTTAAATTTTATGTTATATTTGCTTTTTTATATTTTGTATTGTGTACTTGTGGCGTGTGCCAATAAACGTTTTTTCTTTCTTTCTAGATGTCACCACCAAAAAACAAAAACATTATGCATGGCTAAGTATAATTCGATTTTTCTTTCATTCCACATTGTCATCAACTGATCAAACATGCAAATTCATCCAATTTTTCGACAAATTCTTGATATCAATAAATAATACTTTGATTTTTAGTTTCTCGTTTTATTTGAAAAGGAAAACATTTTCAGGCGTTGCTGCCTTTACAGCCAACTATGTTTTCAGCTTTCCGTCTCACCGGATGCAGCTGAATATGGAGCGACTGCCTAACTGATGTCCACAACACAATTGCTGTATCTAGTCTACATCAAAAAAGAAATCGTGTCCTACTTAGGTATCTAAGTCGGACACGATTTCTTTTCACAAAATTTGAATCTGAAAAGGATGGATATATCCATCCTTTTGAGGAATTTTGTCTGGAGTCAAGAAAACTTATGATATAAATGAATGATGTCTGAAAGTCAATGATTCCAGTCTACTGGACGATTATAAATCAATTCAGTAGGGGTTAGTTGGAACCGGAGCTGTGGAGTCAACCTTTTGGTGTTGATTTGACATTCCACTGTACCAATCAACAGTGGCTAAATCATACAGTCTCGAGCACTAGTTTTACACAGTTTAGTTTTTTTTTTAAACAGTTATTTTTTAGGCATCCTTATGATATGGGTATCAATTAAAAGGGTTTTATAAGAAAAAATATGAAACCAGTGTAAACCAAAAAAAAAATAGTAAAAAAAGCATTTTATAAAACAAGCATAGCCTTGAAAGATTTGATTTGTATTAAGGTTTATTTTCTTCTTTTTAGGGCATTTAAAGAAAAGCTTGTGTAACTATGTATTATTAAAATCAATTTTGGCTTGGAGGTCAGAGTAATAATAATCATTAATTTCTTTTTAGTATCAGCTGAATAAAATTCACTCAAATAGAAAAGTAAAAGCAGAAATCTCAAAAAAAAAACAAACAAATGAAATAAAACACAAACGAATAAAACACCTTCTCCGATATCTATCTATCTTATTAGATAGATATCGGTGAAGAAGAATCATGATATTATAAACTCCTTGAAAAAGAAATTCGTCAAGGCATTCCCAAAAATATCTAAAATAAATAAACGGTAAGATAGGTTCTGTATGTACAGTCGAGCAAACTATTTGGTATAGGCTATGCTTGCATCTACTTTTAAACAATGTGGTGAGTGCCTCACTGTATATAAGTAAACTCAAAAAGTTCTTAGTATAATAATATATATTATTTTCTGTTCTGCTGCAACTGCTTTAATGTGTTCCGTCTCTGCGTCAAGCTGAGGTGGACCCCTAGACTTCTGCATGCAATTTTTGTAAAAAATAACAAATTAAGTACAAAGTAAAAACTTATATTGACAGTAGTTAAAAACTGAAAGTTTTTGCCTGTACACCAAATAGCTTCTCCGACTGTGCATTAAATCTAAAACACAATTATTCCTTAAAACACAATTTATTCCTTGAAATGTTGTCTAAAAACTGAAGTTTCGACCACGAGAACTGAGCGACATAGTTTAAACAAACAATATTACAACGATCGACGTCTAAAACACTCAACATTTGGCCGACATCGACTATCGACAGCGTCATCTGTAATGGCGGTTTTATCGAGTAGTGATGGTAAGTTGTCGATAGTTATTGACATGTGAAAAGTTTTATTGAAATTTCAAAAATTAATGTTATGCAAAATATGTAGTTTTAATTAAAAACATGCACCCAAACCTATACTCAGTAATTTTGCGTGCAGTTTTGCGGGCGAGAGAGCGGTGCTGCATCCTTCATCCACTCCTGGATCTTTTTTGCGGAATTAAAACTACATATTTTGCATATCATTTACTGTCATGTATTTCCGCAAAGTAACGCCTGAGCCTATAGCTTAGCAAATTACAAAGTTGTTTTTCAATAACTCAATTGATTGTTATATTAATAAAAGTATTGGTCTGTATTGTCCTCATTCTAGAACTGACATAAGTACTTACAGCTGTACCTTGCGGTTTTACCTATAAAATCATCCTCGAGAATTGAAATCCGACCGGTAGTTCCAGAGATTAGCTGTTTGGACTCCTCAAATTCTTTGAACAACGATTTAAATAACCAGACCATCTATTTTCAGCAAAAACATCGATACACCCATCCCAACACTATCGATAATCTGCCAGCACTCAGCCTCGAGGTTGAAACAAGGCGAAATATGTAACAGTACACTAAAACTCAATGTTCTACTGATTTGTGCTAGCATTGCGTCTGTTTGCAATTCCAAACAGTCAATAGTCTGAATACGAACGATTTTAAATGTCTGGACATAGTCGAGGACAGGTTTATTTGAAGTAAATGTTTGTAGGAAATAATGGCGGCCAATATCAGTCATCGTTGGGCTCGCTGCCATCTAGAAGTTTCCAACTTTATGGGTATTAAATCGTGTCACTAGAAATATCAAAGATTAGATACATAACATAACATCACGCCTTGTAATCCCCGAAGGGTAAGGCAGAGGTGTACCCACATTAGTACACCCACATTTCGCCAGTTATCTTTAAATCCCATGTAATAGGGAGCGAGCCTATTGCCATCAACCGGGCACAAATCCAGACTCCGTGGCAGCTAGAGAAATTCCAGATGGAAAAACCCAACAACACTTTGCCCGACCCGGGAAAAGAACCCAGGACCACATGCTCAGCAGTTGTGCTTGCGACCACAACGAGGCATTCAGCAGTTTTTTTACACTTAATAGGCTTGCGTTTGGCCGCAACTCGCCTGAGGTGAAGCGATGATGCGGCCTAGGGTGGAGCACGCTTGCCTAGAAGAAAACCGATTCACTCGAACCTTGAATAGTTCCAGGTCATAATGATCAGGGAACAAAACCGACCCCGACACAGATGCTGTATCCACTGGCAGGGTTCAGTGCCGCCAGAAGTTCGCAGAACTGTGGCAAGCTCTAGCGAAAGAGCCAAAATGGCTATAGGCACACGATACCCTTTGCACCAACATCTCCTCGTGTTACAAAGGCTGAAAAGCCGAAACAGCTTTCTGAAGTGTGTCACCCCACTCACTGGCGAGCGGTCTACAGAAAGACTAAAGCTGTGGCGAGGTAGTGCGTGCTTGCCAAACGCATTCGTTCCACCTGCTGAAAATCTCTCAGCTGGACATGAGTTGCCATGGCTGACCTGGAGGTCTTTAAATAGACTCCGGACGCAGCTTGGTCGCAACAAAGATAACCTGCTCAGGTGCAGATTCATTAATGACTCTGTCCGGGGTGTAAATGTTTTGCTGTTCCACAAACGATGGGACAATTAATATTATGTCCTGTGTGTCCTGTTGTCTCATTACAGGAACTGATGGAAGCTTATTGAAGGCGTCAAACTAGTGGATCAATTCTCGGCCGACACAATCTACATTGCCATGGACACGCTAAGTAGAAGATTAATAAATAAAACAACTCAGCTCCACTAACATTGAAAATATACGAAAGGAAACACACACAGAGTTATCAAAAATTTACCATAAAGCTACATCTGTAGCATTACCATAGACAATTGAAGCAGAGATCGGAATACAAACGTGAACACATAGCATTGACATATATTTGGATAATGGTAATAATTTGTTCTCTTTATTGTAAGTACAGGTGAAGAAAACAGTGTTACGGTAAATATTATATTTTCTTAGTGCTGATAAATATTATTTACATGAGCAATGGTAGCCAAGTCAAGGAAAAGTGTCTTCAAATTCTCGTAAGTCTATCGCCTTACGAGAATTTAAGGACATGTTGACACATCCTGCCCGCATTGGGCCCGCGTGGTGGACTGCGGCCCACTCTCATAGAAAAGAGACCTGTGTCTCAGCAGTTCCCCATATTATCTAATATCGACTGATTCCGGAGAACTCCGACTGGAACAGCTTCTAACAAGGCAGTCCGTTTGACTACACCTGTTGGTCTGGTGGTTGCAAGCGCTACTACTGATCATGATGAGGTCCTGGGTTCGATTTCCAGGAGTTCGATTCCAGACGAAGTTTTATTGGGGTTTTCCATTAGGAATTCCTCCTTAATATGTTTTTTTATATTAAATAAATAAGGAACGGTCTTAGAATAGCCTTGGCTATATTGGCCTAAGGAAGGTTTATAAAATCAATTTGTGAGGTCCACTCAGAACCATTTTAATATTCATGTAAGAAGTCAGTTAATGAATAATTCTTCAAAGACGGCTTAAAATTATTTATTTATTTTAAATATAAAATTCTCCTTAGATTGAACACTATTTACGAACAAGATTTAAGGTCCGAGCAAGGCCAATGCATGGGACTTAAACATAACTGGCGACATCTGACTGTACATACATACTGCAAACCTATTCCTAACGGGATAGGACGGGATAGGACGGGAAAGGACGGGATAGGACGGGATAGGACGGGGTAGGACGGGATAGGACGGGATAGCTTTTTAGAGACTGACATGAGCTATGAAAAAGCTTATGTCAGTGACTTATCATTTGACTTATCATCGTTAAAACTGATTGAATGCCACATTGACATAGACCCTCCGTTCGAACTACCTTCATAAACACAGTCTTCAGCAGTGTTTCTTCTAACAGCGTGTTCCCACTAGCGACACATTCACAAAACCTATGTTGCTATCTCGATTTCTGTCTCCCTCTCTATTCTCTTTGTTCAAACACCGAGAAATGTCAACAAAAAACAGAACCCGTACAACTCAAAAAACAAATCTTACAATATGAAATAAGAAACAAGCAAAACACCTATTTCAAACATGAAAATTATATGAAGCATATAATAACAAAAGAAAGTGTTTATTGAGGAAAGTTTATTGAGTAAGTGTTTATCAAAAACAAATCACAAAACATACGGTTATGAAATGAATGTTGGAAAGTTTTTGTGATCCCTGAAATGGTATGAAGTAACTACCCAATATCAGTCACGTGGTTGAGAACCCCTGTCATGTAACCTTGTAACAAAGCTTTTGGTAAATCTTTTCCTGTTTACCTGTCTGAAACTTGTACAGAGAAAAAACAACTGTTTTCATGTAACGCCTCAGTTGGGAAGTAATTTGTCATACATCTTGTTTGAATTTGACGCAGCAAATTAGGATGAAATCTCACAGTTTAAATAATCAATGCTTGAGGATTTGTTTTAACATTTTGCGACCCTAATTTCTAGACTCCTTATATCAATTTTAATACTATTAAGTACAACTTTCCGACACGATTGTTCCCTTATAGTTCTTAAAATGCCCGACAAAATCAAACATGAATACCAAAACCTTCACTGTTTAAGTACCTAGCTTTTATGCAATGTCATACCTTTTTTTTTTCAAAGTAAAAATTATTTATATGCGTTAAATGTGGTACAAAAGATGGTAAAAATAACATGTACAGTACAGTGACACATTTCGCCATAAAAATAGCATGCAAATATTAAATGCAAATTTTAATAAACACACAAGTTTAATAAATTAGGTAGGCAACAAAATGAAGTAGGATGTTTCTAAGTTTAATAAACACAACACAAAACATTTTTTTTTTTCTGTTAAAAACTACAAACAAATTTTAACATAAAGTGACCAACAATAGTGTTTATTGAAAACGTGACATTAACATGTCCAAACCTTTAGTGATCGACAGTACCCAGCCTATGAGGTGTGTATCAAGACAGCAGTGTCGTGGTTTGCCGAGGTTGACTTACTTGTGTTTAGACCCTATACCCAGGCCAGAATGGAGCATTGCTTTTATCTTTTACCAGTTTAAATCGATAATAATGGCCTGAGAAATTGTTTTACAATTCCCACGGGCCTTAATTTATTAGTATCTTCAACTAGATTTTAACATCTGTCTGGCACCATATGACCGATCCATACAAATACAAAAAAAAACGTCACTCACACATGTAAGGAAGTGTCAAATTTTGTTTAGATTTCATGATTGTTTTTCTCAGTAAATAATGTACTTAAGTTATTTTGTAATAAAAAACTTTTTTGCAAAAAAAATAACCGACTTCCAAAAAAAACCTAAAAAAGTGGAAAATAACTTTACTTTTGGAAGTCGGTGACTTTTTGGCACCAACTTCCGAAAGTAAAGATATTTTCCACTTTTTTTTTGTTTTTTTTGGAAGTCTGTTATTTTTTTACAGTACTTATAGTTTTTATTTTACCCTCTTTAGTTAACGTATCACACACAACTCCTTGTCAAGTATAAATTTCGCAATTTCTTTTTCTTGGATGACATGTGTATTCCAGCTATTTTGATTTAAAAACCAAATTAGTGAACCAATTTTGATGAAATTTCTATGGGACCAATCGGGAAGTGTATCCTTTCAGACAAAAGAAGAATTTTTTGATTTGATTGTTTTTCAAATCGGTTCATAAATGACGAAGATATGAGGCAACAAACACAAAAAAAATACAACCGAATTGAGAACCTCCTCCCTTTTTTGAAGTCGGTTAAAAAGGTCCAACGCATCCACATTTGATTGTAAAAGTGGTAAAATGATTCGTTCGACAAAAAGTATCAATGTTTAGACTATAAACCCAACCAACAATTTATGGCCAGACAATCGGAGCTTCCGCCTTAAGTACCTAACTTTTACTGCAATATCACACCTTCAGAAACAACACATGTTTATTTATCGTAAACGTGACTTTTCAAATGTCCAAAGATAGCACTTTAGTGAGCGCCAGTACCTACCCTATGAGGTGTGGAGTCTCGTGGCCTACCGAGGTTGACTTACGTGTTTAGATCAAGGCACACGTGAGAGATCCTGACCTATTTCGACTTACGAAGTACTTTGTTGTTGAATATTTTTGCTTAGCCTCATGTTTCAATAAGCTATGGATTTTAGTTAGGTCTGTTACTGTTTGATTAAGTTAACGTTTTCACAAGCACTACACGTTAGTGAATAACATAACATAACATCACGCCTGTAATCCCCGACGGGTTAGGCAGAGGTGTACCCAATTCTAGTACATCCACATTTCGCCAATTAAGTTTAAGTCCTGTGTAATAGGGGGAGGGAATATTGCCATCAACCGGGCACAACTCCAGACTCCGTGGCTGTTACTGAGAAATTCCTGATGGAAAAACCCAATAACACTTTGCCCGACCCGGGAATCGAACCCAGGACAACCATTGCAACCATTCTACCAACGAGGTACCATTTGAAATAAATGATGTGAAATAAATTGTATGCTCTAGCAGCTGTCAAAAATTGAGACATTACCCGTTTTACCTATTAAATAAAAAACAAGATGGCGGCGTTATTACAAACTGACCTCTCGCCAAAAGATCAATAAGCAGCAATGAATAAGTCAACAGAGATACAGATGATTCGTAAGAAACGCATACGTTATAAGTTAAAGCGAGACGTAACTGTTTTCTTAAGCCTAATTTGAATAAGAAATACGCACAATTTCAGCATACTACGTTTATTGCTCTTTGCAAGTGACACGTTTGTTGGTGACTACATTCAAATGGATTTTTCCATTTCAGTATTCCTATCTAAACCCTAAACCTAACCTATCTATTTTTTCTCTGTCTTGTCTTGTCATCTAGTGGTCGCAACTGCTACTCCTGAGCATGAAGTTCTGGGTTCGATTCCAAGGTCGTGCAACGTGATGTTAAGTTTTTCCAAAAGGAATTTCTCAGAATGTACTTGGTGTCTGGATTTGTGTTCAGTTACTGACAATGAGCTCGCCACATCGGAATGAGACTTAAATATAACTACCGAAATATGGGTGTTCAGCTGGCAAGACACCACTGCCTAACCTTTCGAAGGAAATAAGCGTGATGTTATGTTACCCTATTTATTTTTTGCAGCTGTTGAAATAAAAAATACCTCACTGTTTTCTTATTTGTGGCTAAAGCTCTCAAAAGGTCTTTTCGTATATTTCTTATGAGCCCTAGAATTCAACTGCTAAGCTGAACATTCTCCATATCCCACCAAATCTCTAATTCCTAAAAATCCCTTGTGAAAAGCTTTTTCTAATTGTGGACCTGGAGAATTAGAAGATGACCTTTTCCGTTTTAGCCTTCTATAAATAAAACACCCACCTTTTTTAATTTACGCCCACTTACGTTTAAAACTAGCATTTTCTTTTAATGTTTCCATCATAAACGTTTTGCTTGTCGCGTTGACCGTCGCATAACCCGAGGCCGTGAACTGCCTTTAACTTTTTAAGAACCTAATGTAACGTTACCTATCTGACATTGAAGTTCGATCGGGTACATTATCTGATCGGGTGCTAGCCTTCGTATGGAGTGACTGACGTATTTACCTACCTTTTTAGATGTGCAAGGCTAAAAGCTTGAAGTATACCTTTTGTTAAGGGATTTTGGTATTAGTTTAACGGGGAATATTATGACTAATTAGTATAGTTAAGGCTTCAAAAAGGCCATAACTAAAATCAACATAACTTTGGAGTATACGATTACATATATGACAAGCAAATTTTTATTCAAGAGTGTTGGCCATTTTACACGTAAATGCACTTATCAATGTCTAAATCCATCCGCTCTCGTTTAGAAATACATTTGAATAATTCATTTCTTTCACCTATACAAAAACTCAAATCCATATTTTTAAATCTTTCAATTCTTCTACAGAATCATTATGGCCCTAGCACAAACAAATAATGCGAAGCGGGGGCACTGCCGAAGGGTTTTTCAAAAGAAACAAATGAGTCTCGTCGTGAAGGTGGTTTAATCAAGACTACTCTACTTATACTTAAAACTAAATTGAACACAGTGTTCTTAATCCTAGGGCCTTATCGCTACGGATCCATGTCTCGGGGCGTCAGCCATAACATCCCGCGACTCTACCACGAATGCTGTATCAGCGGAGGCCGCCTAAGGCGCGTACCAACTAGCAAGATGTTATAATATTAGGGATTGATACACCATGTATAACTAGCTCTTTATAATAAACTAATAATAACAACACAGTTCGGGACTGTGCTCATTACTCTCTTCAAGTATTCCCCTCTCAGAATTTATTCAGGTCGAAATGATGAAGTAACTCTTGTTTTCTGGAAAAATGGCCGACTTTTAGTGACGAAATTATTTTTCTATTTTCGTTTGTTCGGGGAATATTGGCCAACGATAGTCGAGGTCAGATAGGTACTTAGTCACTCCATATTGGTATTCAGCTGCCTCTGGTTGGAATGGAAGCCGACACCAAAATTGATAGAAAAGAGTACGCCGATTATGGATGACGATATTAGATTAGTGTTGGGACAAGATGACAGCGGTAATTATTTATTTCATCACTTATTACTTCTCAGAGTAGTCAGGTACGAAACACCGGCCCCATCTAGTTTTAAAACATAACATGATGTGACGTGTAAAAGTGTTTTCAAAACCAATTTACAGAAATAAATATGATGTATTAAGATGTATTATATGATTTATTAAGGTGTTGAGTAGATTAGCTGAAATTTGATGATAATTGTTGAAGATGCCGGAAAAAATATACCGACTGGCTTTTTTTTACTGGCGTGCGCCGCCTAAACTAATAGATTTAATAGAAAAAAAATGGATTATTAGACTGTAGTAACGCTATATGTCTAAAAATAAATAAATTAGGAGTTGTATTATTATATGCTCTGCTACCCGTGCGAAGCCGGGGCGGGTGGCTAGTATTTACCTGTGAAAAAGCTTTACAAGCTTGGTTTGAAATTTCTGGAATCTTTTAAAAAGAACTGGCAGTTATTTTCGGATAATATTGGCCAGTCATAGATGTTGTGTATTCGAATTTTTACCTAGTTTTTCATGTCGGAGAAGATTAACCAAACTTGGGTGTTATGTACCGAGTCCATTCTCGATAATAATTTCAACTTTTGACATGGTTTTTATTGTGATTTTTATCCTGAAGGAAAATGTTTACGACGTGTTTCGAGAACAACAAGAAATCCGATTCAAATTCATGTAATATTTTCGCGTTCTTTTCAATTAAGTTTCTGTGGGTCTTCTACATAAATAAATAAGTTGTTTTTGAGTGTATAGAACTGGGTTTATTTAGGGAAAATGGCTTGCGGATTGTGGGTTCATTAAACCTACAAAGAAAATCTTTTTATGCTAACCACTCGACTGATTTCAATTAAAAATGAATGTGTAATCGTGTATGGTTGGTTCCAGCTTGAAAGATACGATAGTTTTCGACACGATAGATGGGCCGTGCGAATCAGGGGCGGGTCGCTAGTATTGGATTTACTATAAGAGAAAATGAAACTTAGCATAAGGCCCGGACTTCAAAAGCTGGGACGAGCGGACATGTGCGAAGCGGAGATGTGCAAAGCGGCACGTCGCGCACGTTCCGTCTCGTCTCTGCTGGTGTAAACAATTACGAGACATCTCTTCTTCTCTCTGTTCAACCGTTTCCACTTAAGCTAAGCGAAGACGAGAAGTGTAAATAACAAACTTTCTATTGGGGGTTTACAACACATCTCTCCTCTCGTCTCGTCTCCTCTGCGGTGGAGTCCGGCCCTTAACCGCCTATAATGTTCGCATTACTGGGACATACGTCTCCTGTATGTAAGAGGGAGTGGGGCATTCCACCAAGTGGTCCCAGTGATGGTTGGTGGATGGCACATGTGCTTACAAAATTAATTTCCGAATTACAATTGACTAGCTTTTGCCCGGGGCTTCGCTCGCGTTATAGTCAGTTAGGAAAGCCACACTCGATAATAATTTAGCTTCCCATTAGTGAAAGAATTTTCGGAATTGGATCGGTAGTTCCGAAGATTACCCACTACATCTTCATCCTACATTCCTCTTTGTAATATGCATTATAGTTATGAAGTATAGCCTGTGTTCTGTAGCTGTAAAAAATCAATAGGTAGCTGCATTATATGGTTTTTGAATTTATGATATAACATTAAAAAGCTTGCAACACCGAAATAAATATTTTAAAATTTTGCAACACTGTTACGCGCCATGGTCAACGATCTTTCGGCATGCTCTTGAGTTCCCGAAATAAAAACCATCAGTTAGCTATTTCCTCGATGATAATATTCATAATTTTATGCGTGATTTAAAAATACGCGCCAGCTTGTGTTATGTTCTTATGTCTGTTAAAATACGTACTCGACATCACTGACTAAACGCATGTTGCATGCGTGGCGTTTAAATTTTTGACTCAGTCGTAATCGTATCTCAAGAAGACGAAACCGTAACTTAAACATAACTGACGTAATGTAAGTGTACTATATGTACGCTTCTGCTTAACCCTTCGGAGATTACAGTCATAATGATAAGTTATGTCACATATCTATGTTATTGTGTGTTGTAATATCTATTTTCTCAGATCGAAATCATCTGCTCTGAAATATGTAATTTCCCATATTTACGCTTCGAATCCACAGACATATCCCAAGCTATAATAATCGTGTTTACTATGTAAACAAGGAAGATAATCGCTCAGGAAGAGATGCTGTGCCAACATCTTATATGAGAGTATTTAATCTGTATTCTGCGGTACGATTTCCAAGAGTTGGAGTCGTAAAATGTATCTAACTTTGGAATCTGAATCTTATTATTATTATTATTTATTTATTTATGTACACACAAAACACATTACAGGAAAAATACATAAAGACAAAAGAGCACAAAGGTACCGCTTATTTCATTTAGAAATGTCTTCCAGCGGACCTGCGAGAGGATAGATATAAAAGAAACGTAGACATAGTAGTAGTCTTCTGCTTTTATGAGGAATTTCTCAGTAGCAGCCACGGAGTCTGGACTTGTGCCCAGTTAGTAACAATAGGCTTGCCCCCTATTACATGGGACTTAACATAACTGGCTACCTGTGGGTGTACTCTTAGGTACGCCTCTGCCTAACGTTTCGGGCATTACAGGCGTGATGTTATGCTATGTTATTTTTTTTTACGCAGCTTTATCGGTTTTCCCTGTGAATATTTATAGATTAGTACCGTAAAAGTATAATAGCCAAAAGAAAGAATAAACAAAACACAGACACTCATCAACCAACACATTGATTGTCAACAAAAAACTCAATCAAAACAAAATAAAACCAAACCAACCGTGAAACGAAATGATACGGCAAATTAGACAAATCAATTTCACTAAGTAACTTACTTCTTGAACAAAAACCGTTAACGGGAAGGCCTTAAATACACCATATTGTCAATCTTTTCCATCGGGTATCTTCAGGAAGACTGGCAAGGCCGTCACGGCTCATTGAGAAACAAAAAAGAAATGAAAAACCGAACACGAGCCGCTTTACCGAACATAGACAAAAAGTCTATTTGATAACGGTTTTTATTGAGCCCTTGATCGCTTTTTACGGCAAATTAATGATTAATAAAGAAGTGCGTAGTTATGTTGTTTTTATGGGTATCAATAGAAATGGGAATGATAGAAAAACACTGCTGTGATGAGAATTAGTATTTCAAGACTTTTCTACTAAAATTGAGCGCCTGTACATGAAAGTGAAGTTTCAGTCATGAAACAAAGAATACACTTCTCTTCAGTCTATTCAAAATAATTACTTTTCGCTACCCACATTATAAACAGTTTTATTGCGACTTCCATTATTTTAGGCTTGCCAGATGAAAAAAACATCACACCTCTCCTCCATTTCATTCTCCCTTGACTTTAACCAAAACCTTTTACGTTATACAGATAGCCAAAACGGTTACAAAAATAATAAACGTAATTGAAAACAGTTAATAAATTAACTTTACCACCAAAGCCTTTTCATTTGGCATTAAGAATGTCACACAAAAATAAATAACAATGCATCATTGTCCTGATAATGAGAAATCGTAAATAAAGCTTTTAAAAACATATCCATTAAGTTTTGAGAGGCGGAAAAGAGCTGTATTTAAAGTATGATGTTCGAATAATAAAGTGTCTTCCTTATTTAAAAAGATGTTCGAGATTACTTGACAGGGTCCGGGTTAGTTTTAAAAAGTAATTGTCCTTGTTTATGGGATCAACGAGACGTCGAGAATACAAGCTCGGTTTGAATGATCTGGAATTTTTTAAACAAGGAAAAAGTCTTAATTACCTTTTAACAAGTAAAAAAAAGAGGAAGAACACTACAGTATTTTGCTGATTGCTTGAGATTGGATTGCCTTATTCTGACCAGTTTTTTCTAGAAAACATGATTTTTAAACAACTAATAACAATCAACACCACGATGAACAAAGCATTGCCGATGCAAAGCATCTCGCGTAGCAATCGAATGTGTATTAAGATAACATAAAGACAGAGTATCTTCTTATTCGTAAACATGTGCCTATTTTGACTTTTCCATCGTCGTTATTTCTGGTAGAATATAATTTTGCCTTTGCCCTCTAGTTATGCAATACTTTCAATCTCAATGCTTCAGTTGCAGCCACTAAATTATAAACCGAAAAATGTGAGTTAGGTATACTTCTTAATTAAAAGAAAAAATTGTGAATGCGTTTCTGCGAATTGTTTCTTAAAAACAGAGTATTCTCTCTATACTCTCTAAATAAAATAAAACGTAATATAATGAAATTGTTTAAGGGGATGTCATCTATATTTTTACTATTATTTATAAAAATGACGAAGCCAAGGTTCTATTCTCAGTTACATAGCAAGCTGTGTGAGCTAACTAACAGATGCTTCCCATAAAATAAAAAAGAAATCCTATGACATGTCAACGACAACTGTGGCATCAGAAAATTTCTTCAAACTTCTTCCTTAGGATTAAAGTGCTATCAAATGAAATGAAATACAATGCACAATCCCTTCAGGCTGTTACCCTTTCAGACTGTTACCCTTTCAGACGGTTACCCTTTCAGACGGTTACCCTTTCAGACTGTAACCCTTTCAGACTGTAACCCTTTCAGACCTTTTCTTTAAATTTCCAAAAAAAACAAGATCTCTCACTCCACATCCAGTCTTGCAGCATCAATCTGCCTAACCTTTTCCCAACTATAGTCGGCCGCCAGTCATTCTGGATGCAGTTGATACCAGTATTTTACATAGAGCGACTGCCTATCTGACCTCCACAATCCATTTACTGGGTAATACGATACTCTTACACTAGTTGTCAGACTTACGGGCCACTGGCTACCCGTAACGACTGTCAAAGTCTACACTCATCCATACCACAGTTATTTCCCAGAAACAAAAAAAACTCCCCCTTAACAGTCCGCGTGCTGCTCATCTTACCCTCCACAATTTGCGTCATAACTGCTGTCGAGTACACACTTTTTATTAAATGTCCAAACCAACCCTGGTACAGTTCCTCCGAATACTGCATATATTTATATATTAAGCTCAGGACTATCTTACGGTTCTCACTACGGTTGTAAACGGAATACAAAACAATAAACAAAAAATTGTGACAAGTAACTTTTCAAATAAATATGAAACTTACGCCGTCACTTACGGGATAATTATCTTCCCTTATTAATTATTAGGAGCTCACAATTATTAATAATCACGGAACATAGCATGTAAGTGACAGTGTAAGTTCAGTTATAAGTCGTGAAAGCGTAAAACAGTGTTTTTAAATACGTATTTTATGAAAACTAAAATGCTATAGAGGTCCAAACAACTTTCATATAAAAATCTGGCACTTTCCCACGGTTGAGCTAGCATCCTTACACATTTATTTTCCCCATTTCACAGCTCTAAACCTCCAACACACCTCTTTGGGTTTTTTGTCTCCTGGTAACCAAGTAGAAGTTACGAACTGTTACAATGGTTGTGCATGATTAGGTTAACAGTTTTATGATTGTTGAGCTATTTATAACATACCGTGTGTTTGTGTAGAAACAGTTTATTTCACTTCTAGAAATTTCAAAGCTTCAGCAGACTTCAGTCGCATTCTATTCTCCTGGTACCTAAGTACCAGTTACGAACTGTTACAGTGGTTATGCAAGATTAGGTTAACTTTTTCTTATTATTGAGCTAAAACCATACCGTCCGTTTGTTTATAAACAGCTTGTTTCACTTCTAGTTTCAAAGCTTCAACAAACTTCTGTTACGTTCTATTCTCCTGGTACCTAAGTACCAGTTACGAATAGTTACAGTGGTTATGCAAGATTAGGTTAACTTTTTCTTATTATTGAGCTAAAATCATACCGTCCGTTTGTTTACAAACCTTTTGTTTCACGTGGAGAAATCTCAAAGCTTCAACAAATTTTCCTTACACCATGTTTTCCTGGTACCCGAGAACCAGTTACGAATTGGTTGTGCAGGATTGCGTCGAGTTTATATAATTTGATTGAGTCATTTCAGACTGAAAGCAAGCCGGCTGTTTACAAACAATTTGTTTGATCCACGTGGAGAAATCTTATTTTCTGTTAAAATGAAGGTAATAAAGGAAATCAGTAAAGATTTCACGAGCGAGTGTTTGTTTAGTTTCTGTAGGAATTGATTGGATCGATTATATCTACTTGGTTAGTCCAATGGTCCTACACGCTGAGCATGGCTTCCTGGTTTCAATTCCAAGGTTGGGTTAAGTATCATTGCAATTTCGTCTTTGAAAAACGTTATTATCCGTAGATTTAGGAATTGGTTCACGTATTTCAGTTATACAGATAAGGCGTAGAACAAAATTATAGGTAAAATTATAAGTAAAGAAGTAGTAAAAACCAACAAAACTAATTTATCACACTTCAGAACTTAAGCAATTAGGTACATCTATCTAAACATAAGGCATGGATATAAAACATGTGATAAAACTGTAACAGGCCGATGTCTGTACATTGAAGATATTGATAAAAAATTATATGGCCCCCCATATAATTATTAGAGCAACAGAAGCCAAAACAACAGTTTTTAGAATTTTTGTGTGTCTTTCTGTCTGTATGTTTGTACGCGCATCGCGCAAAAGCTACTGCATGGATTTGAACGCAGTTTTCACCGCTCTGCTCCTAGATGCCTAACTTAAAATACAGGCTACATTTTGCCACAGAAATTATCATTTTTTTTTGTAATTCTAAGTACCATAAGTAAGAAGTCCTTGGCAAAGTCGCTAGGCGTGAATAATTTTTACAAAGTATCATGTACGAATTTTTTTTTATTAAGGTAAGGAACTCGAGAAAGTTAGCAGTTAAACGGATGAGTCGTCGAAATAAACTGTGGTTAATAATAAAACTGTAGTTAGATATAAAATAACTGCAGTCGACGTGGTGAATGAACTGGCAGGCAAGGTGATCGGCGAGGCTACCGCCGGTTTACGGCGTGCAATAATTATAACTTTATCGTTGTCATAATCTGCGGGAAACCACGTGAATCAGAAACTCACAATCGTTATTAATTATTAACATACACATTTACTGGGTATAAAAGTAGTGGAAGACCAATGAAACGATGGATGGACTGTGTGAAGGATGATATGGCTAGAAAGGAGGTGACTGCTGAGATAACGAGTAATAAGGAAGTATGGAAGAAGACATGCTGCGCTGACCCCAAATAAATTGGGATAATGGCATAATAATGATGATTACTGAAAAATTAGTTGACTGATTTCAATACAAATTATAAGTTTTTTCAGAGGTCCATACAAAAACCAGTTGCAGTTAATACGACTAAGAAAAAATTTGTTAATGTTGTTTGTTTTGTTATTGTGAATATTGTAAAGCATAGGAAAAGAAATCCATTATAAAAAGAGTAAAAAAATACATTCTAAAGTAAGAAAGAAATAAAAGTGTGTTCATTGGCGTTAAAACAAAGAAAACCTAGTGTTTAATGCCAAAAGGGTCTCAACTAAGCACAATGCCAGATGGCAACACAAGGTATGCCAGCTGACGCTGATTTATCAGCAGCAGAGAATATTCGCTATATCAGAGTAAAAACACGTGCCTTAAAAATCTCATCAATATCTGGTCAATGCCCTTTCTACTTTTTCCGCTATGATCTTTAAGGTCTTCGACCAATTTCCTTGACGAGCACGTGTATAAATCAAGGAATTTGGATAAAAATAGCTCGACATTTGACACTGCGATCCAGCCAGCCGACGGAATACTTTACATTTTCATGGTTTTTTTTTTCTAATTACAAGGAAAATGATCGAAATATTCCTTTGCGTGATCATCAACTTTGTGCTTACAAGATTAGGTTTGTTTATTTGTATAAATCTAATAATGTACGCAATAGTCCAATACTCGAAAGTTTTGAACTAATATTAGAGTAAAAAAAACAATATGAGACGTGCAATCTTGTTTTGGAAATTTAATAAGCTTTCGTCTTGTCATGGACAAGGCCCAGGAATATTTACCTAAAATATTAACACGACTTTTTAACATAAAGGAAACAAAAAAACGTGTAAGTGAGTACAAGCAGCCTGCTCAGCATCGGTACAGAATTTCCTGTAAACGCTACAGTAACAAGATGGATATCATCAGAAACAGTCGCGCGTTTCCATCGATACGGTAACGAAGCTGACGCGCGTTGCAAATGCGACTTACGCGCGATAGGAGTGACGCAGAAACGCGTTTGCAAAACGCGCGATACTTTTGCAACAAAAAGTCACCGTGAGTGAAGAGAATGTCAGTGATCACATTCTCTACAAATGAATATCGTATACTTAACAAGATTTAAAATTAAAATGCATTGACGCAAAGAGTCGTAAACAGTGTTTTTAGCAACTGACGCAATTGTTTTGTCTTCCAGGCAAAATAATGTACTGTACATACGAAATATCGAAAGACCGACCATAAACACAGATATGTCCGCTAAGACATGAAAAAATCCCTAAAAAGATTGTTGTGAGAAAAACTGGCAATACGTCATGGTGTCGACGCATTTCTATTTCTTTCCATAAACAAAAAAAACAGGGTTGCCAGAGTGAAGAAGTTTTTTTTTGTCAACGGTTTGTGTACACCTGATGATAATTTAATGTCAACATCACATCATTTTACGGATGTAGATACACAAAGCTTTAATATTGAAACACTGAGTAATGACCACCAGCTCAGTTGCCAAAAATGAAAGAAAAATAAACTGAGAAATTACCAAAACTGAAAGTTTTCATCACTTTTCTTTACTCTTAAAATGCAAGATATTTTAAGAATTGATAACGGTCCCTTCCAGATTTTCCGAGACAACTATTGTAAAAGCTTCTAAAGCATGGGTTCCGAACCCCCACTTAGGTAAAAGATTGAGAACCAGCGTTTTTAATAGTAGATTATGCACCAAGGGGATAAAGCAGTGTGAATCCCGAATGCAACGAGGGATTGTAGGGCTTCCGAGCGGAGCGAGGGAGCTTTTAGTTAACTCCTGAGCGAAGCGATGGAGTTAAGACTAGAATCCTGAGAGAAATGAGGGATTTAAGCTAGCCCACGACGAAGACACCTTTATCCCCGAGGAGCATACTCTACTTTTCACACCTACTACGAGAAAATAAAACCATTTCGATTTTCGAAATATGGCGTTGCGCACCAATATTCTACCGCGGGGGGGCGCCAGTGTTGGGAGATTAAGGATATATTTTCTTTTTTTAGGGAAACAAATCATTCTAAGGGAAAATTAAATCCTTGGAGAAAGCCAAAATGTAAGAATTCATAAGACATTTTACAGCCGAATTACTGATTTGTGACAATAACTTGCGTTTAATAAGTCAATTGCAGGGAGTCGTGCACGTTAAGTGTCGTGGCGTGAACGGGATCAGGCAATACATACACTGAAACAAAATTCGATACTAAGTGGTACTTTTTGTGAATGAAAATAGTTTTATATCTCTCTGTTTCATTTCCTGTTTGAAAAATAAAATGGGGAAAAAAGTTTCATAGATTGAATATGCGGAAAATTCAAAAACTCAATCTAGCAACCCTGGGGTGCGCACCACAGCCTTCGATCAGCTGTTATGAAGACTTCCGCCATTACCGCTACAGATAAAAAATAGGGCGCGTCAATTATTTAATCATTTTGGACTTGACCATTTGCAAAAAACAATTGTTTTGAATGCTGTAACTATTTTTGTTTAATTCATTTCATTAATTTACATTATTGTTTCTTATTATTTCACATATTACTATTAAGTTGCGTAATTTAATTATTTTGTTCAACGACAGCAACTTAACCTGCACAGCGTAAACTCTTTGGTAAAAGTTTTCATGCAGTTTGTTATTTAAGGTTCCAAATTCAAATCACATTATTGCCCAGCGGGCAGTAATGAAATTCAGTACAATATTACTGCCCTAGGGCATTAATGACTTGGTTTGCGTGACATATAGTTTGACATGTACGAGCAGGTGGTGGTGGTGGTGTGAAAAGATAATTAATGTAGTCTTCTATGCTAAGCTCAAGTAAAACCAAGTCTTGATACAGGAGAAGCAAAAGGCGTTTTTCGTTTTTTGTCCCTGAAATACATTCCTTCCTTCCTTCCTTCCGCATTTCCATTCCGTCTTCATGCAAGAAAAGCTACAAAGGTACATAATAAATAAATAAACTCGCGTCTTTTTCCCAAGAGGGTAAGAAGAAACTACAGAACATCACCTTTTTATACTAGATATACTTGCGTTTGGCCGCAACTCGCCTGATGTGAAGCGATGGTGGAGCACGCTTGCCTAGAAGAAACCGATTGACTCGAAATGATCAACGACCAGAGAACAGAGAAGCCGGCAGTGAATTCCACAGTCTGACGGTTTGCGCAATAAATATGGAAGACCTGTGACTGTCTTAACATACTCTTTTCGGTCTCACGCACGCTGATGCTGGTTGCGAATACCATGCAACTGTCCTTTCTAAAGAAACTTGAAAACCTAGTGATGATATAACTCGAAACTCCGGTGGTCTTCAAGGAATTTTCCACAGCAATTATTATCATCGCAACAGGTGTGTTTCGCAAACCTTACTAAATAACTCTCATTGCCAGGTCAGTCTGGAGACGTTTTAGCCTATTTAGAAGACAAACGCCCGCCTTTCCCTTATCCTACTAAACTAAATACGTCACTAAAGTAAAGTGTTGCCAGCTAAATAAATATATTGCACGCAAGCATAATGTATTGTGAAATAAGATGTAGATGTACGTGTATGTGTATTTTTTATAGGTATTTTTACGAGGAAACCACCAATTTTTAAGAATAAATGAGACTGTCCCGGTGGTGGAAAATAAGGAAGGAACACGAATATGCAAATATGTAGGTCCTTTAAAATGAATGAGAATAGGTGTGTAGCGGCATGGCAGCAAAGTATTACAGCGACATAGTACAAAGAGTACTACAGCGCCATCTATGACAAAAATGAAGAACTAACATCAAATTTCTAAATCGCGCTAGTAAAGTTATCCTCGACTTAGAGTATAGAAAAACCCCACAACTACTGTCGGGCAGTAGCCCATCAGAGGGTAATGTCTGCCTTTTCTATGGGGATAAAGAGCTTTACGCCCTGTTCTTCATAACCCTAAAGTGTGATTATTAATTTATTGAGATATATATATACATTTTATACATTTTAGTTGATACCAACATAAACTCATTAGAGTTTTACCGTGCACCAACATCATCGACTACATAATTTAGAAAAAAATATTACCACATAAGTAGATACTTAGGTAAAAAGTAACATCAAAAAATTAAATTACAACGGGTATATGCGAAAATATTGTCTAGCGTTGAAGGTATTTATACTCTATCACATAAATAAATAAACTATAAACCAAAGCTGGTCTGAAAACAAAACTCTTGCTATTAATTCATCTGAAAGTTCTGTTTAACCGACCTACATCATCACCATTCTCCTGCGCTCATCCAATTCATTTGGGTCGGCGCAGCATGTCATCTTCTTCCATACTTCTCTATTACCCATAGCCATATCATAAATTAATAATTCATACCGTCCATCCATCGAACACTTTTTTTGGTTATCTCATATATATATTTATGTTTATATCATATATATATTTATGTTTAGCTCATCATTATGAGCTTATCTTTAACTTTAATAAATGAATGTAAATGTAAGTGAGTAAAACTAAAACATGTCTCTGAATTCCACGACGAAAACGAGTGCTTTCGCTAGGACACTATAATTAACCCGGTACCCGTTACTGTCCGTTGCTGAACCAATAAAGCATCTAATTTATTATGTGCTACAAAGAGACACTGGTTTTCCCCCGAAGACAATTTTGTATTTTCATGAAGAGGATAAAAGAGACGTGTTATTTTAAGATATGGACTATTGAATGATGTTATGTTAGTTTAGGTGCTGGTAACTGCTTCTGGGATGATAACAACATGTGTTTATGTACTGCTGTAAGCTTTTCGATGCTAAAGGTGGTCGGTCGTTCCTGGTAATGTGTTTTCAAAATAAAATGCTTTTCACGCCTCTGTAACCGCCATTGTCATCTTATGGGTGATCAACTGCAACTGCCCGTTTTTGTACATAATGATACCGGTGGCTGTTCGTGTAAAAACTTCTTTCAGATAAACTGTTGAGTGGGCGTACAAGAATGGCCAATGTAGGCCACTGTGTGGAAGCTAATTTCCATCTTCCGTGAGTAATGGCTTCCAATGACCCGCGTAGGCGAACCTGATTACCTGTATACATATTGTCATTATTAACCAAAAAATATAGATAAAAATATTAGTTTTCTACGAAATACTTCATACGACATTCTTACAATATTTTATTCGTAACTTTTCTTTGAACTACATACTTCATTCACCTTAATAAAACTGCGATTAATGTCAGAAACGTCACGTTTCCACTTTCTAGACGAAATAAATATGAAATTAGGTTGGAAAGTTTTATTCGTTTTAATGTTTTTAATAACCTTGCCCTCGAAGCTGTTTGAAAATAGTTTATGATCATTTCTAGGAAGATAACTCATAAGATATGTAATAGACAATATTTTTTTGAAGCAAAACATTATGATACACCTTTGTGTTTCACGAAACCAGAAATATATCGCAAAAACGGTTAATTCGTTTCCATTTAGGGAAAATAATTCCCAATTATAGAAGAAAACATAAAATACACTCTCGTAATGACTTACTTAACAGATCGTATCCAATTTCGTGGGTAACAGCATAGGTAATCATAATTTAACGATCTACGCATTCACATTAAAATCCAGGTCATTCAGTGAAGCTAGAATTTGTGAATGAACCAAATGACTGGTGAACTAAATTGTGGTATATTTAGATCAGCCTTGTCCCTGATATTAAAAGGAAAATACCACAAATGATGTTATTATGTATAACATTATGAATATGTGTTTTGTCTGATCATTAGAGTAATTTCTTAATGTTATGAACTGGTTTTGAGATGTCATACACGTGTAAGGACATTTCGCAATATTTGGTAGAACGAACGGAATGAACGCCAGAAATGAGGGAGACCATTGATCTCAACCCAGGTTTGTATTGTTCATTTCATTATAAAATTCATATAAAATAGTTACTCTGAACTTGTCGCAATACAAATAGCAACCACTCCGGCGCACTTCTTCCACCAATGCAACTCCTGAATGCCAAAATCTTCAGTGGCGACCACCAGAAACGCACTGGGACAACGAAGTTCTACTGTCCTGAGAGTCTAAACTATTGACAGTACGCTTTCAAATCTTTTCGTATTTCCACAACGACTTTAAACCAGATCGACGTACGTATAGTTCTGTTCAAACTTTATGGCGGCTCGGAAGTTAGCTGCGAGTGACGGTTAGAGCAAATATAACGGATCAAACTTTATTGCGGGTCGAAACATCTAACGTAAATCTGCGCAGAATACAATTTTAGGTATCAGCGGGGCGCAGAGGACGCATCGTCTTGACTGTATAATGCGCAGACCGTCACTCGCAGCTAACTTCCGAGCCGCCATAAAGTTTGAACAGAAGTCTACAAGCTGACTGCCTCGTTGGTTTAGTGGTCGCAGTCGCGAATGCAGAGCATGAGGTCTTGAGTTCGTTTCCCGGGTCGGGCAAATTGTAATTGGATTTTTCCATCAGGAATTTCTCTGTAGCAGCCAGGGAGTCTGGAATTGTGCCGATTTAATGGCAATAGGCTCGCTCCTTATTACATGGGACTTAAACATCACTGGCGAGATGTCTGCCTCACCCTTCGGGGATTACAGGCGTGATGTTATGTGACGTAAGCTCTTCGGCAACTTTCCACAAGTCAATAAATTTTTCACTATTCCATCATTATAAAGCTGTCAAAATCTCAATTTTTTTCGGGACCCTCTCGAGTAATGTGTCAACTGTCATGGAACCAAACCTAAAATTGGTAAGTCGGTACGGTCAGTGGCCGGCATAACCATACCCATCTTACAAAGCAGTCAAATGGAAGACGGGTCTGCTAATGCATGGCACCGACTGTATTACGGTATGAAAATAAGTTTAAAAACTAAAACCCGACTACTGAAAAGGATGTAACAAGAAAGTACGTGCTCGTGGTCGCATGCTACCATGGCTTATAATATGTTAGTACAGCGGCATGCGACCACGGCAAGGTACATTCTTGTTTCATTCTTTTTAGTAGTCGGGTTTTAGTATTTTAACTTTTTTTTTATACTTTTCAGAGCGTGATTTTTTAGTAGTCGTAGTAGGGTTTTAGTTTTTGAACTATTTAAATTATTTTGGGGTTATTATTTCGTTATAAAGTAATTTGCAAAGTCGCTTATTTTTTATTTTTTTGTTTAAGTTTTATTGTTTTACATGTACCTATACATATACCAAACTTATACATAAATATGTTTGGCTCAAATCTGAGGCTTGACTTTATAGAAATTATTAATAATCATGTGCAAACAAAGCCGTGAGTAACAGCTGACAATATAAATATTTATATTTGAAAAGTGATAAAAAAAAATTTTTAGGTCTAGATCTTTATGTCCGCTAGAGGGTGCCATATTCAATGTGACGACATTTAACACATCGCCTACAACCAGCGGTCAATCAAGAAAGTGTCTTGAACAAACCAACGATACCTCAATTATGACAAGGAGTTTAGAAGTTATGAGGGAACAGATGAACAGACATACATATATACATACGTACCGGTCAAAATCATAACCCTCCTTTTTGCTCCGCCGTAGTCGGGTAAATAGTCATTTCTTCACCAAGAATATTATAGTATGTGTGATTATTATGTGTGTTTTTAGTTTTTCACCTTCATGAGCATGACCCGATAAACACAAGCCCTGGCAGACCGCGAGGCGTTTGCCGATCGTTATTCAGACTGGCTAATAATAATACTGTATGCCTGAATGTTTACGTAAGTACACGGCTTTTGAAATACTGTAGGTATATTTTCGACCGAACTGTTTATCTTTGAGATGGTGACTGATGAGATAACGAGTAATAGGGAAGTATAGAAAAAGAAGAGGTAAAAAAAAAATTTAAAATTTAACTATTTATTTTCTTAAATTGGTGTTAGGATAGCAGAATGATGATGATATTATTATCTTTGACCGAAAAATTACTCGAAAAGATTTGGAGGTTATGTATTCGGTGTGTTTTTTTTCGCTCATTTTCACCGATATTAACGTCCTCTTTCGGTTATTGTCTAACATGTTTTTCGCAATATTTACTGAACAAAATAATCTTTATCAAATAAAAGGTATACTAACACAAGTTGTGATAACAAAAGTTATCGAAATAATACAGCTGCTAAATGGAACAATAGGTCAACAAACTTTTTTGATATTACATTGTTAAACCTGGAGTTCTGATATAGCTAGACGGGGTCGCGTCACACCTAGGGGATTGGCGGGTCGCCTTGGATGGCTTCCACAAGAAATATCGAGAAGAAACACATGATCGAGAGAAGTGGAAGGAATGGGGGGTGACCTTCGCCGAGGAGTGGGACATTATGGGCTTATTAAAAAAAAAAACCGGTCAAGTGCGAGTTGGACTCGCGCACCGAGGGTTCCGTACAAACCTGTGGGTATATAACTTTTTTTTATATGACGAAACTAAAAATTTACGGTTTTTGTAATTTTTCCTATATCTGTACTATAAGACGTGACTTCGTACAAAATTTCAAGATTCTAAGTTCACGGGAAGTACCCTGTAGGTTTTGATTCCCGTGCGAGTTTCGAAAATTTGCGGAAATTTGCGGCCTAAGTGGCTGTATCTTTTGATTGCGTTGACTTAGAAGGTTGATTTTTCTACAGCTTCCAGGGACAGTAGAACTAAGTATCATATAGAAATTTCAGTTTGATACCTCCACGCGTTCCTGAGAAAAACGGTCTTGACAGACGGACGGACGGACGGACGGACGGACGGACAACAAAGTGATCTTATAAGGGTTCCGTTTTTTCCTTTTGAGGTACGGAACCCTAAAAAGTAACCTTAGCTCAAAAGTGTGGACGTACCTAAGCTACGTGCAAATTTGATCACCTAATTAAATTCTGAAAAAGCATATTTAGCTGTTGCAGAAGCCTAACAGGGTACAACTCGTTCACAATTTCTTTTTATTCTGCAGAAAAGAGCCATCAGAGCCATATATAATCTACGTAGGCGCGATTCTCTAAGAGAACTGTTTAAGGAAATTAACATTATGACAGTACCTTGCCAATACATCTATGAAAACATAATGTACGTTAGAAAAAATCTGCATTTATTTAGTAAAAGAGGCGACAGACACCACTATAATACTAGAACCAGGGACCAACTAGTTCAGCCAGGTTTCAGGCTAGCTAAAGTAGACTCATCTTTCATGGGGTACTGTTTAAAATGTTACAATAAAATACCTCCCCGCATTCTACAACTGAATGAGACGAAGTTTAAATCTTGTATAAAACGCACACTATGTAGGCAAGCATACTATAAGTTGGGAGATTACATTGATGATAAAAATGCTTGGCTCAATGCTGGTCCTGCTCCACAACCATAGGGGCAAACTAATTGATTACTTTGTGAAGTTATTGTGGAAGCTGCAGAAGATTGTAAACATATCTTTGAATTGTATAGATTCAGTCTCTTAGTATTATATAATTGCATAGCACATGTGTGAGTTCTATGTACGATAAAGCTACCATTTACATCTTTTACTGACTCGAATTTGCCCTGGCGGTTGAGAGAATGTCATGCTCACTCAAATGTCTCGCTGATGGTGGCGCGTGTGTCGGGTCGTTTAGTTCCCTCCAAAATGGTTGAGTTGAATGATGGCTGATCCATGCGTCATGTTCGTGAACGGGCGCTGTCAGTTGTGACTGGTCATCTCGCAGCTGCCATGGATTATTGTATTTTTGAATTGTTAATTTTATCTTTTTATTCTGGACGCTCTTACTCGCACGTCTTTCTACATCGTTCTCACATGTATGTTTAATCTCGACATGAATGATGTAACCGAGACTTTGTAACAACAATGATTTAAAAGAGTGTCCATGGAGTTTCTTGCCCATTCTTCTCCATAGAGATCTACGCTTTCGAATGGGCAACTACAGTACTTTCACAAGTTATTATGCCCTGTGACTGGGACTGTAGCTTAGTTTGTTTTTTGTGTTTTGACATTCAAAAGTGCCTGTAATGGTCTAATTGAAATAAATGCTTTGAGTTTGAGTTTGAGTTTGAACAATACAAGTCTATTTTATAGACAGAAACTACATCGTCGTCATCGTCATTTTAGTCCAGGATCACCCACTACTGGGCAGGTATAACCCTCTCTGGCTTGTGCCAATCACCATGCTCCTGTGACAGCCTCATCCGAGTTTTACTAGCATGGTATAATCATCCTATAATATTATCACTACTGAGACAAAGATCTCCACTCTTAAGAGGGACTGTACTTCACCACGGAGGCCCAATGCAGGTTGATAGATGTCACATGTCCTCGAAATTTGGGTTCCAGTACTTCCCGGTTTCTTCACGCTTTGCGGGTAGTGGCGATGAAATAATATACACGGTGTAAAGCGCCAGTGGGTTTCTTAAGGGGCCATCCATGAGTTACGTCACACGAATTTCATGATTATTTGACCCCCCCTTCCGTCCTTGCCACAGCTGGTCACATTTGTGGGACTCCCCCTCCCTAGTGTGACGTGACATAATTTGACAGATGTAGTTGAAAATATTTTCATGTTTTTCGTTAATAGTTCAAATTTAGTTTTTAATACCTAGATTTTTAGATTTTCAAAATGTGACGTCACGAAAATTAGGACCCACCTATCCCTTGTGACACAATGTCACACATCGTCGACCCCCTCCCTCCCCCTTAACGTGTGACGTAATTTATGGATGGCCCCAAAGTGCTTGTGAACTCGTACCACTTTGTCCCGACTGCTCAACCTTTCCGTTTCCTCAATTCGATCTGTGTATTTCGGACCCATCGTCAAAACGAGATCAACGATTTTCCTCCTACCATAATCCTAGAAAACCGTTGAGCTTTTTATACAACAGTGTCGTATTAACAAATTAGGTTAGATGATTCGGATATAGTTAAATAGGCCGTTCAGGTGCGCGTGTAGACATATTGTATATATTAGTATTTTGGGGTCAACAGACGGTAACGGTTGCATGCGACTGTGCCTGTCTACCTTCACATTGATCGATGGATTTATAAGAGAAGAATTCTGGAATATTCTGAGTCGGGTCTTAAAATGTAATATTATCATGTACGTCGTATTTTCGGTGGAGTAAAGTACTGCGTAAGTTATGGGGTAGCCCCCGAAATTCAAATTTTCTAAGGTATTTAGCAATTTGCAGGTCAGTATCAGGTTGTATGTTATACAAAATATGATTCACGACCGTAAAACGTATGTAGTTACAGATTAATAATTAATAAAATCATCATAAAACTGACCTGCAGAAAAAGTAGGAAAATTAGAATTTCGCGGGCTACCCTGGAGCTTTTACATTAAAAGAACGCATCTGCGAAAGAAAAACTGAAGAAAATTATGCCTTATTGTCAGGTTAACAGTAAAGTCGCATCAAGTAAGGCTAATTTTCCCTATCCCTTTCATCATGTGCGCCAATTTTACTTACAAAGGTGGGGTAGGCGACTTACCTAGTCAGTGTGGCCTTTGGACAACTCCAATTCCAGAGGAGTCGCGATGTGTTCCTATCTCATAGACAAGCTGAATGTTCTTATGCTAGATGTTTTATACCAACGCTCTTACAGCTCGATCATGACCTCAGGCGATACAACTCCTGCTTGTGTCATTAGTTTTCTTTGCAAGAGAACCACAAGCCGTGTCGAGATGACTGGTGGCACGCTCTTCTCTAAGAATCTTTTGTTTATTTTTTTTTTTTCTATCCATATTCGCTGTTGCATAAGCGTGGTAAATGGGCTGAAACATGTACCTAGATTTGTTGGTGCCAAGAAATGTAGGTCGTTCGCAAAGAGCTGTCCAACTAGTACTTCAATTGGCATTACTAAAACACATAAACATAACATAACATCACGCCTATTAATCCTCAAAGGGTTGGGCAGAGGAGTACCTATTAGCACACCCACGTTTCGCCAGTTACCTTTTTTAAGTCCCATGTAATAGCGGACGGTGTTTAGGAGGGGTCTCACTATAATACATTGTTTATTAGCTATATTCTTTTTATTCCTTTTTATTCATGGCCCACCTGCGTCCAGCCAGTAGCAAAATGTTTAGCCAATAAGAGCGGTTAATTGGCCGTGTTTTAGAGTTTGTTTAATTTCGTGCACACGCGACGCTATAAATCTGGATTGAACTCATATTAATGGTGCTTCAAATGTCAAGGGAACTAGAGTACAGATAGATAGAGTGATAACAATCTTTTTCCAAAAAAATTTAGTAAAAACTGGAAATTAACTTTACTTTCGGAAGTCGGTGACTTTTTTGGGAAAGGTATTTTTTTTGTAAGAAATATTTATTTTATCCTCTTAAGGACATTAGGTTGAGGAGCTCGTGGCTAAATAATAACAGCCGATCGGGTCGATCGTCAGGTTAAGCTGCGCTTACCTGGGTTGACCACCCAATACATATCGAGTTTCCTCCGTGCCTCGGAAAGCACGTTAAGCCGTTGGTCGGGCTGTCAATTGAACATCTTTGACAGTAGTTACAGGTAGTCAGTGGCTCGAAAGTCTGACAACCAGTCTTACGTACATAAGTAGTATCGTATTGCCCAGTACTAACTGGATTATAGACGTCAGATAGGCAGTAGCTCCATGTAAAATACTGGTAATCAGCTGCATCCGGTTAGACTGGAAGCCGAACCCAACATAGTTGGGAAAAGGCTAGGCAGATGAAGGACATTAGGTGGAGACGTCCCGGAATTTCGTCATTGTTTATATAAACGTCCAACGGTATTAAGTTTCAAGAAAAATATCCTAGTTTTCCAAAACAATTTCTTAAACAAAGTCCTGATACATGACAGAAGTTTTAAATATATAGAATATTAAGAAATCTTATGTAAAATGACCTTTTTTCGCCAACCGTACACAGACTTAGTCACAGCATAGGTTATAGCCCTAAACTCAATATTAGTAAACAAAGTTAAATCTGACTAAGAGCCGCTTTTAGCCTCATTCAACACAGTCTTATAGCAAGTATTAATTAAGCTAGTTTTAAAACCATTTGAAGTACTTAAATTTTGTGAATTCTGAAACTCAGCCACGTCTCACGTTCATTCGCGTACCTAAAAAACTTGGAAATAATTGGAAATTACCAATCACTCATACTCGTATCTCGATAACAATACCTACCATATAATTACTTTTAGTTATCATAGTTTTTAAGAACAATTTATAAAAAAATAATTTAGTACTCAGGTACGTAAAAACTTACCTAGAAATAAGAAATATTGTTAAGAAATAATTTATGGTAGATAACTGCTATAACTATTTAACAAAAGTAAATTCTGTTAATTTTGTTCTAATATTTAATATTACACATTTTACACTGCATGTTTAATAAATAAAAGACTTTGACTTTGAAATCATCATCATCATCTGCTCAGTCTTTTCCCAACTATGTTGGGGTCGGCTTCCAGTCTGAATCTGAAATCTGAATACCAGTATTTGCCTATCTGACCTCCACAACTCCCTTCTCTCTTGGAAAGACTGATAACGGTAACATAAAATAGGTCTATTTATTCAGTTAGCGGTTCCCGAACGCTCAGCGACGTTCTATTTTTAAAGTACGAATTTGAATTTCGAATCGTTCCACGGCGACCGTTTTTGTGCTAAATATGCAGTGGCCAGTATAAATGAATCCAAAAAGTTTTCTTTGTATTATTTAGCAGATGTTAAGTAGGTGTTGTTCTGTTATTTTGATGTACAGCAGGATTTGTTATTTTCTTCTTTTTTGTGCATTATTATGTTAATAAAATATAAACGTACAATAAATTATGATCCCCTCTAGAATAGTACATTTTGATATAAGTGGGGAAAGTTTGTTATTGCGGCCGAGGCGAAATACACACACGAGCCGCAGGCGAGGGTGTTATGGAGCCGAGAACTGCAGTAACAAATGCCCACGTGTATCAAACGACGTTTTTCAATACACTTTTAGTTTTTTGGTTTTATTTTTTAGTCCAAATTTGTTCAAACTCCAAATTGATTCAATGGAATAGAAAAAAAAAAAAAAAAAAAGACTCTGGGGGCGAGCCTTGCCTTTGTGGATTTTTTATTTACGCACTATAGTGCAGGCATATAAGAAGAAAACCACGAGGGAGAAATCCATAGCATGTTGAACCTAATCGTAGTGCGATAGGAGCCAGTTTTCGAGGAAATGTATTGAAAATACCTTTACAATGTAAATGGTTAATGTGAATGCTGAACTGAATGAGGAAACGCCTGGAATACGCAACAATTGCGATGTAGTAACTATTGACTGCTTTGGTCCAGACGGGAATAAAAATAAACTCGAAAAATCAAAATAAAACGTTCCATACTTTGCAATATTTACACGTGTCGAGTTCACTTCACTCTACGACGCCCATTCATAAGTATACATAAATCGTTTTCATTCATCATTTTCTCGTAGATCATTCCGGGTGGTCCTTATTAAGTCAATATTAGAAGGAAATGTGGGAGAGGACATTCAGCGATGGAGTAATTTCTATAAAAATACTTCTTTAATTTTAATTTTTATGTTGATTTTTTTCCGCACACATGATATTTTGAGAAAAACCTGTAAAGCCTACTTAAAATGAGAAAGTAAAGAAAATAACACATTGTCGTCATAACTTTAACAACATATTACTTTCAGTTATTCATAATTTCAACAATTGCAAAACGTTTTTTTAATATTAAACTAGCTGTACCCCAATGCACTTTTTTTGCAATGCACTTTTCCCTACATAGTACTACCTCATTGTATTTTTTACTACTCAACCCACCTACCTACCCACCTACTACCTACCTACTAACCTACCCTACTTAGCTACCCTTCCTTCCTTCTTACCTACCTACTTTACCCACCTGCCTACCCATCAAAAACCTTCCCTGGCGTATGTAGAACTACTGTGCAAAATTTCATCAAAATCGGTTCAGTAGTTTAGAAGTCTATAGATTTCGAACAGACAAACAGACATTGATTTTTATATAAGTAGATAGGCTTGCGTTTGGCCGCAAATCGCCTGAAGTGTAGCGATAATGCGATTTCCAGCCTAGAGTGGAGCATGCTTGCCTAAAAGAAACCGATTGACTCGAACTTTGAATAGATCCAGATTATAATGATCAGGAAACAGAGAAGCTGGCAGTGAATTCCACAGACTGGCGGTTCACACAATGAATGTGGAAGCATAGCGCTTTGTTCGGGTCCTAGGAACTTCAGCCATTTAAAACGGTAACGCTTCGCCGTATCTCTGCTCGTCCGGTGATGGAATGCGAATGGATTATATTGTATAATTCCAAAGCACACTCCCCGAAATGTAATCCGAGATGTGATAGTTAGCACTGAATTAGTAGTTTTCCGATGCTGGTTTACCTATCTAAACTTTATGTGTCGTGCTTCTAACTTATTTTTAGCGAGTCGATGGCAACAATAATAAAATACATACTTAAACAGGCAACAGTTTTCATGCAACCTTCTAAAATAACGATGCTCTGTTTTGAATTACGTACCACTAATAAGAGCCTAGCGTGAGTTCAGGGGACCGTCGTCTAGTAATCTCAGATAAAAAATATAAAAAACAGTCGTAACAAGGCAAGCCAAAGACTACAATATAATATAGAAGCAACCTTAATGAATAAGAGTGTAGGCTGACACAACCTGAAAATTAACCGTGATAATTTTCTGGTCATTTTAATAATACCAGGTCATTTGTTATTGTAGGAAACATTGACCCACGCAGCGGCGACCTATTCTTCGAAATCACGCAAGGAGGTTGTATAGTTTATCAAAATAACAGTTTTATTCAGAGTTAGCATAATTCAAATAATGGTGAATCACCGTGTGATTTCATAGGTCAGTATTAACGGTTCTCTGGTTTCTGAATATCTATAGCAATTTTATTCTCGATTCTCGTCGTTTTGTTTCATTTTCGTGGTATAGCATCGTGGTAGCTCTCATGTTAGAATTTTTGATGAAGGTAACTGTAAATTAGGTATACTTTAACAGTGCATTATTTTACAACCAATTTACTCACAACATCACGCGTGTAATCCCCGTAGAGTTAAGCAAAGGTGTACAGCTGTTATGTTATGTTGAAGTCCCAACCAACATCTTTGCCTTGATTTTATTAGAATTAACGTTAATACGTAATCGCTTTGCTTTAGTAAGTTTAAGCCGTAAGTACGGTGCGAATTTTACGTTCCGGTAAGATTTTCATAGTCTTACTTACCTTCGCAACATTCTGTTATTTTATTTTCGTAAGCTTATTTCGTAGTTAAGATCATATTTATAGTACCAACCCATCCCTAAAATAAGAACGCATCCTTTGTAAAAAGATCAAAATGTATTTGGAACAAGACATGAACGCGCTACTCTAAACAGTTTCACGGACTATTCGAATTTAGAATTGTAGAGCGGCGCCGTGTTCGCTCGAAAATCCATATTTGAATTTCTATTAACCGTTAACCGTACACAGATGCAATATTTGGTCGAGTTACATAATAGCACCTGGTATTTAACTTTAAGACCTTTAAATAAATACCATAGCAACATGTCTGGGGACGTCATTACAATTTGTTAACAGTACTGTGGTTCATAAAATCAATTAGATATTATTATGTTTACTGTAGGCCTATTTACAATGTCATTAATAAGCATTGACGTAGACTTGATAATACGGGAATATAATTATAAATAAAGGATAATTTCTAAAGACAGCATTCTTCTATAGTGCTTCATGTTTCTTTTGGCTCGTGATCTGACGCTTTTTTTTTTCAATACAATTTCCAATGGAACTAATAAGTACTATAAAATTTCCACAGACAATTTCACGAATGTTTGTTTTGGCGTTTGTATGAAAGACCAAAGAGTAACATAACGAAGACAATGTGCATAGAAACACGAGATGACTTATATACTTATACTTACATATAACCTGCTCGACCAAAGTCACCCCTAAAATCTTTACACGTGTTTGTCTTCATAAAGAGAAAAACATTCTTATTACCCTGCCTCCCACACAAACCCATACTATCAACTCCTTCAGTTCGCCGTAATTGTCGTGATAAAACCGGTTTACCATTGAAACCATTTATAAGTGGGGAGGTCTTGTTAGGTACCCTATAACATGGTTTAACTTTTAGCCCCATAATAATTATGGGGTTGAAAGCATTTCCCCAATTAATCTTCTACACCTGAGAATCAGGCAAAAGCGGTACCTAGATGTAGGTCCTTCAATGTGCTAATCCGCTATGAGCAGCAGTATAACATAATGAAACAATGAAGTACATAAAATTCCGTCCATCTGCCCGCAGGATAGAAAGAAAGAAAACATATTTATTAGTCTCGCACTGGTCAAAACAAAATGGTAACTTGACAAAAAAACAAGTTTGGATAGGAAGATAAAATTCTCATTTATTTATAAAAAAAAAACATTGCCCCACACCCCCCATCATCATCATCATTGCCAGTCTTGTTCCAGCCATTGCTGACCTCCTGTTTTGGCATCCTTGCCTGGTCTGCGAGAGTCTCAACCAGGTCTTACCCGCAATCTTCTGACGTTATCCACCCATGGGTGTTGGTCTCCCAACTACATAAATCATAAGCATAATCACTTCAACTTAAAATGATCCCCCTGCGCACATATATATTATACATAGGCCTCTATCCTCTGTGACATAGAGTGGACGATAACCTCCACGCGGGCCCGATGCGGAGTAGAGGATGTCACAATATGTCATTGAGTTTTTGGTTCTAGGGTATGACCTCTTTTTAGGAATAAATCGTGAAATACAGTATAGCTTTTGTAAATATTAAAATCATTTAGATAGAACTAGCTCAGCAGATTTTGCTATTTCAGCCAATAAAACATTGTTCTACGAGTACTTACAAACCATCGACTATTTGACCTAAAAACCAACCGACATCAGGTTAATTCATCAATAAAACCATAACAACATTAAATAAAGGATTTTCAAAATATTTTCCGTCAATGATTGACGGCTTGTAAGCAAACTGTGTGTGCTAGTCTGGACAGGCTTATTTTAATCTCAACAATTAAACATAAATATAGGGTTCAAGCACTTGGAGTGTTTTATTTTGCATAAATATTGAGAATGAGGTTTGGATGTCGACAAACTTGCGTGTGTTTAAAAAACATGGTGTGATATTTGGCATAAGGGACAATTAACCACGAGGCGTTGGCCTCAGTAGCTTGGCGTGTGGGTTATGATGTAGGCAATTTATTTATTTCATAACGCTATCGAAGGACGACAGCTGATGAGGAAGTATAAAAGACAAACGGTGCAAACCACAAGTGAAATGGGAGAGGGCTAAAAGTCATGAAGTGAGACACATACTAAGATACAGCACCAGGGCAGAACAAAGTTTTTTTGCTTATAAAATGCGAATATTCCTAGTTAGTCTAGAACCTACAAAACGAAATTCTACGTTAATGAAGACAAAGCTAAAGACAAGCTCAGGATGGATGAAGAAACGTAACCAGTTGGTGAAGAAAAACATCGTAAGGAAGCGAGCATATCTTAAAACTAAACAACAGAAGTAATCTGACATGACAAGTACCAACCCGCACTCGGCCCTCCTTCTTTGGCCTTTGACCCAGCAGAACGTTACAGGCTAGTTGTCCCAATAGAATTAGCGAACAGAAAAGTTTTTACAGTACAATTTTCAACGTAATGAAAATTCTAGAAATTACTTCCACAGATTGATGCCAAGTCAGTATTAAATCCTCTCACACCAAATTACCCAGTTATTTACTCTCACAATTCACTTCTAAAAGTTGAATGAATCATGAAGTTTTTCAATAAAACGGTTTGATACCATCAATAATATTTTTTGTGTACATTGTTGGTCTATAAACAACAATGGTCAATGCATCTTCGTCAGATCATGGCGTCGATGCATAAAAAATATTTGCTAATGAATATTTTTTTGAGAATCTCTGCATATCGTTAAGTTTTAAGAGCAAACAGATAAATGACTAATAAGAACTTTGAAGAGGAAATGTTTTTACTCCTGTTATTGTTTGTTTTATGCCTGAAGAGGAAACAATTAGAATTTTTCTTTGAATTTTAGAGTGAATGGACGTTCCTAGAAATTAACGTGTTGTGTTGCAAAGCAAACAAACTCGGAACAAAATTCCTACCATATAATTGATTAAAAAAATATAAATATTTACGTTTTACTACAAAAATCTGCATCAAGCATAGGTTGGTTAATTTAGGAAATCGAACTTGAATTTCACAGCTGTGTACGTAGTGCTTGCTTAATAATTCCAAATTCAAATTCATACTTACCTATCTAGAAAGAAGTCGGTTTAAAAACATCCACAACTTCAAAAGAAATTATCCAAAGAGGTTTTAACAACAGAAAGAGAAACAAATCACTCTCATAGCAGCGCGTGCAAAAATTGAGGGCAGAACGATTTCGTGGTTAAATTATTTATATTTTTATATCAATCTGCCACCAGCTGTGATGATGAGGTTGAACCTTGAGACGGTCCACGTGCAAAAACACACGAGCATCTTTAGGCTCGTTTGTGCCATTAGAATGTTATGAAAAAATCGTGTCCCTACGCCATTTTCTTTGGAAACGTGTTTGTTTTTATTTTGTATGTGATTAATAGCATAAGATTGTAATGAATGTCATAATAAAACTAAAAACATGTTCTAAAATTCGAAAAACAAAATGCGAGTTTGTTTTGGTGACGAAAACCCCGTCACAAAAGACACCGCACTTATCTTTAGTACCTACCTACTTATACAATAAAAATATTAACCAGTCAAAAAGCTACGGACTGCCTTGTAACAGGACTTCAAGCAAATGTCCTTTTGCGCAAGTGCAACAGATCCGACTACTTAAATGAAAGATAGAAAGGAAGGATAAATAAATACTAAAAAACAATTTTGAATCTTTACTCAACATAACATGTACCAATTATTTCATATTACATACTTACCTACTACTTAAGTAAACATAGTTTCTATGACTTTACTTACATATTACGAATTTTACCAAACTATAGTTTCTTAATATGCTACAGCATAGTTATCGTCGGAATCTATATAATTGTTGTTATTTGAATCCCTATATTTTTCACCATTCACATTGTGTACTTCTCCATCATTAAATAGCTGCTGTATTTCATCAGGACTTTCGTAATCCAATGGTTCTTGCTGATAATCAGGCCTCTTTTCATCGGCATCTTCATAATAAACTTGTCCACCGCTTAAATAAGGTCTTAAGCTATCATAGTTTGAGTTAATCCTACTACGAACAACAGTTGATTCTTCATTGTCTTCTTCGTAATCAATTGGTAGAGATTGTGCCAATTCTGGACTTGCTTCTCCGTCATTATCTGCATCATCGGTGTCAATACCTTGAACTTGGATATTTGAATCATCAATCTGATCTATATCGTCTGTATACTCCTTGTGTATGTCTCTCTCACCATTTTCGTCATAAGCTTCATTTTCACCATCTGATTCCTCATTATCATCTGCTTTGACATCTACTTCATCGCTCGACCCATCGTTGTTATCTTCAGGATTGCTGTTTTCACCGTAATTATCACTTTGTTCCATCACTTCGTTTTCAGCATACTTATATACATGTTCAGATGACTGCACCAATTCAGCGTTACTATTATGTGCAATATTTTCACTTTGATAATTGTTCGGTTGTGGACCATCGTCACTTAAATCTTCTGCACTATTATTGGCATCTTCTTCAACCTCAACAGTATCACTGCGACTGTTTGGAACATATCCAATATTCGGTACATCGAAGGTTTGGTCATTCACTGTCTGCACTGTCACTACGGCATCGTACGGAACGCCTGGGTTACCCATCAAGACTAAGACAGCGTATTTGTAACCAGGTCCACCGTCAACTATATTCGCTTTGAAAGATGTTCCAAAGTCTATGCTACTTACTCGAAGGTGTCCTATTGTGTTGCCATCTCCGATCGCTGGGTATCTCAAAGCTACAGATCCTCCGGGAACGGATAATCTAATCTGTTCAGTATTTGTTTTCTCCAGTTCTTCATTACCGACATCGAGTAGGAACACAGTGGGATATTTGTGGAATGGATTCGCGATAACAAGTACTGACAGTTGACAAACGAGTAGCGCTAGTAGCATCTCGACTGTTTGGCTTCTAATGTTGGGTCATGGTACGATAATCAGATTCTTATATAACGCTGTTTCACGGTTGATTCCGTTCAGTTTTTGTGTGGCCCTGGTCGAAGCGTGACGCGTCCAATGTCAAATGTGTCTTCAATCATTGGAATCAGGAAAAAGTTAATCCCATTATCGAATGCTGTCGGTACTTTTCTTGTTAAGAAGTAGACAATTAACGCATGTAATTGGCACTAAAAGTTGATTTTAACTTCAATTTAAGTTATGTTGATCTTTCTTAAATGCTAGATTAAAAATATCGGCCAAGGCTGAAATTTGAATAATTTCCAGAATATTAAATATTTGGATACTTCTTACTTTTCCAGAGCAGGCACCTTTTTCGATTGCAAACAATGTTTTTCAATTTTTCATTTATCTTCTGTTAATTTTGCAAAATCCAACCTAAACACTTTTAACTTAATTTAGGATAAACGAAAATTTTGTCAGACTAGGGTTATTTAAGTACAGTCACTGAAGGAGGCTGTCATGTTTATTGAGGAACCAAAATTGACACTATTTAATGGACTTGTGACGACATCTACAATGTCACTTGAGCAGGCCAGGAACCACCGTAAAAAAACGAATGGATGTACTAAATTTTAAACTAAAACATCATTGTTGCGCGGAATTACTGACGCAGTATTCCCAAAGTGGTCATCTGCGTGAAATATTGTGACGTAAAGTATATTTTTAAACGGACAGAAATAAAACACATTTTAATCACAGCTTGGTTTCTTTCAATAATGCTATAAATCATAAAAATATTACCGGTAAAACGGGGTTACTTTGAGAACTTGGGATGTTTTTTTCTTGAATGAATTTAATGCGTGATGCTGAACGCAGCCAAAATTGTGCTTGTTCTGTTGGTCAGACTGACGGATCGGCCATACGTTAACGAGTAATTGCTGTCAGAACCACTTAATAATATTTGTTAAAGTTTAGTGTTAAAAGGTTTAAAAAAAATTGAATTTTGTTAAAGTTTAGTGTTAAAAGGTTTAAAAAAAATTGCCTAAATATCTTCAATGGTGCAAGCGTAAGTATTATTGTTTGGTTTGTATTGTTCGCTGTTTTAATTAAACGTTTCTTTAAGATTGAGAGTATGTTTGTATTTTAGTTTACGGCCGCCATTATATTTGCATGGATACTTTAAGTTCACCGGAGCTACATTGATAGGATACACGAGGCGACTTTGATAGTTATCAATTTCGGGTTAGGGGGCAACCCCAAACCCAAATTGGGGGGTTTTGAGTTTGGGGTTACCCCAATGGTTGTGGTACCCTATGTTATAGGATTAATAAAGAAATTATCAATTAAACCCCATTTATTGCTTTTGTTTTAGTTGCGTCATGGTTCGCACGTACAAAAAGGCTGCGGGTACACGCAATCATAAAAATTACTCTAGAAGAGGCAATGGAAGAAGAAGCAATAGAGAAAAATTTTATGATTTACAATCTACCTAACTTTTTGATAAGACTTTTCATGTTGATTTTCGAGGTTTTGATTTTATGAAGCTGGTTTATTATAATTTTGAGACTTGAAATAGTTTTAAATGATAAAAATAATTAATCTCGATAGTAAATGTTAAGACTAATTTAATGTTAAGCTGTTGTTAATTGATTAGTAATAATAAAAATTATTTGGTTTATCTCATTTGTTAAAATTGTAATACCCACTATGAAATTCGCCCCTTGGCTCAAAGTAACCCCAAAACTATTCAAAACGCTATATTAACTAAACGACAGTTTCTCAAAAAAAAATCTTTTGGATGGAATACCTATGGTACTTATAATATTAAAATATATATACTTTTTATTTATTCCATCGAAAAGACGACAAAAATCAAAAACAAATTTTTAGGGGTTTGATTTTTAGGAATAATCAAAGTTATTAATTCATTATCAATATAACTTTGATAACCAGACATTAAAAAAAAATACAATTTTATATTTTTTTGTTGTAATAATTAATTTACGCAATGAGTCTGTCACTACATTTTTTTATATTTATCATTGAAATTGCTAGCGTGGTATCTATTTGAAGTTTAAAATTAAACAAAGTCACCCCGTTTTACCATGTTTCGTGTCTGACACTAACAATTTATCATAATGCTAAGAATTCTGCGAACAGGACAAATATGAAGATCAAGCTTAAATAGGATTACAAGAAGAAATGGATATTATGTCAAAATCGTGTGTGAAAGGACTTTGGGATATTATTCAGTGCTTGCCAGAGGGCTGGCCTTTTTTTTGGTCAAAGAATCAGCATTGCCATCCAACGTGGCAATGCTGCTAGCTTTCTGGGCACTTTTCCTGTTGACAGCGATGTGGACGAATTTTTTAACGCCCCGTAATTGTACATATTTTTATTCTTATTTTATATCTAATATTATATTGTAAGTAATGTAAAAAAAAGAAAAGAAAGAAAAACGTTTTTTTGGCACACGCCACAAGTACACAATATAAAAAAGCAAATATAAAAAAAATAAGACTAACCAAGAAATATACATGTACATATGTAAATAAATAAAGTTCGTACCTATAATACATAAAACATATTATTACTAGCTGTACCCGGAATACGTTACAATGCCACGTAAATACACATATACAAGGAGAAACCCCGACACTGACGCGAAAACGATTAATTTTTGAAAAAAAAAACAGCCTTTCCATACATTTTGCACATTTATCGAAAACAACTGTTTTTTTTTTAAATTACCATTGTAATATTTCGATGTTCGGGGGTTCAGAATGATGTACGGAATTCGTGGTAACCGTTTTCGCGTCGGTGTCTCTTCCACCTTGTAGATATATAATATATAAAAAAATATCTTCCAATTGTTCAATGCATAGGTAGGTATAATAGACATTCAACTCACAAAAATCAGACCCCGGACAAACAGCAAATCAAACCTAGATTCAACCCATTTATATAATGTAATCATCGTAGAAAAGGTTAATAAAGCAATTTCTATTACAAACACGTGCAGACCTAAATAAATAAGTGCCCTACATAAGCCTATTTACCCACGATTTTGACATTAACAACATTAAATGGAATATTAGAATCAGCTAAGATTATAATTTATAGGTTTTACATATATTGTTACCTTTATAAAGGGTTACATTAAATACAGATAATATAATATTGTCAACTAATGCAAATTCATGATTTTTATTACAATCACACTCACATTAAAAGCACCAATTTTTTATATTTAATTTAAATCTGTTTTTTTTTTACATTCTACATACGAGTGATTTATAGAAAAACGTTACAGCACACTACATATTGGAATGGTATCTAACATTTACGGGCAATCATATTAAATATTGTACATTCTAAATTAATTCGGTTATTTCATAAAATTAATTACATATAATGTTAGATAAATTCCAGCTAAATAATCCAGCAGATACTTTATTTATCTGGCTTCCTAATTCAAGTGATCGGTCGAGCGAATACTATGCGATCGTCGAATAGGTAAGGGGCGTCCATTAATTACGTAAGGCCATTTTGCCAATTTTTAGACCCTCTCTCTTCTTCTTCTCCCTTGGTAATATGTCGTGAGATTTGACTTGACTCCCTCCCACCATTATTTCACGTAAGACTTATCAAAATGCGTAGTTTAGTGTAAATACTGTAATCTGTGCTTTATTGCGTTGTATTTGTATAAATTTTCGTTGAATATTAAATATTATTGTGTAGGATTTGGCCATGTGTTAGTGGAGAAACATGTTTAACTTAAACCTAGTTTTCACGTACTTTACAGTTTATTTTGGAAAAATACGTGATATTTGTCGAGACCTCCCCTCTGCCTCCGTGAGATTCTGCTCTACGCCATTGATGGACGCCCCTAACTCATTTGTTAAAAAAAAAACCGAAAGCCACAGCAGGAGCGACCACCACGCGTTCAAGACTTCAAGTTCGCCGAACAAAGCGTTTGCACGACCATCGCTTTGATTAGGACGTGCCCTGAATCAAACCGTCCAATTTCATCTTATGATTTTCCATTTTGGCATCTTCTATAACTTATCTATGAAAGGAACTCTGGCTAGAACCTAATGGTGGATCCACACAGCCCGGCCGGCGGCACTGTCGGCGGCTTGACCACGGGCAAATCCGCCAAAATGCCGCCGGTAAGTGCCGCCGGCAGACGCGGCAAGCGCGGCTGTGAATCGTACACGTTATATTTCAGTATTGTTTTGCTTGCCGTGGTTGATGCAAATTGTAACTTTTTATACGTAGATATCGGTTGCCAAGGGCAACCGGTCTACCACCGGGTATCTGATGGTGGAGTTCTACGTAACACTAGTTTGTTTCAAATGTTGCGAATGCCGCCGGCCGATGTGTGAATCCACCATAAGAAGTTGTGTATCAAGTTCTAGCAGTTTACTGACGATTATTCGGACATAAATGTCTTTAAAAATTATCGTAACAGGGCATATTACTTATCTACAATATACACATGATCAAAACAGAATAAGCAAAGGAATTTTTACTTTCATTTAAGCAATAATTGAGCATTCGATCTAGAAAATATCCGATCAACACATGTCGAACTTCAGACAGTTATTATAAACTAGCGGATATCCGGCGTGAGCTACTACGCCGGGTAATCCTATTTTAATCAACGTACAACCTGTCACTGACCTGCAAATTGTAACAAAATTAAGAAAATTTGAACTGGCGCTTTCACCTGAAGCAATTTCTTTCATGTTTTGTACTATTTTAGTTTCTGTCGCAACACTCGCAACACGCGTTTCGCTTAAGCATGTAGCTTGTGGCCAGCGCTAAGGAAACAAGTTTCTCTGTAAAATCTGCCTGAAGTATGACTCAAAAGGTTGACTTCCCGTCGTCACCCACCGCTACACTTCCTCAAGAACAACTGCCTATCTACAAAAGCAAACGTAAACAGTGCAGAAAAATTCTAGATAACAAAATAGCAAAACTATTTCGGACAAACAGGTAGATCATTTCCTGTTGGTCGACTATCTTATTGTAACACAAAGACAAACACCGTTCCATCATCTTCAAGATCGTCACTTCCTGATCAGAGGTAACAGCGGTATTTCGTGCTATATCTACTCAGACCATCTCTCTTCCCAAGATTAAACCTGCCTAAAATGTATCTATGTACATATTCACGAACTTCTCACGATTTGGTACCGTTTAGAGAAATTCTTAAAATTTGCACTGTCTTCCCCAACATTCCTGATGTATAGCAGTATTTTTTTATTTTTTTATGTGTCTTCAGTGTGGAAAAGAGACGGAGCTATACAAGACATCATCATTTCATTTTCCTAGCCTTTTCCCAACTATGTTGAGGTCGGCTTCCAGTCTAGCCGGATGCAGCAGAATACCAGTATTTTGCATGGAGCGATTGCCTGTCTGACCCCCACAACCCAGTTGGTACTGGGTAATACGATGTCCCTTGCTAAGACTGTCAAAGACGTAACGACTGTCAAAGATCTACAAATGACAGCCGGGACCAATGGCTTAATGTGCTTTCCGAGGCACGGAGGAAACTCGGTATGTTATGTGTTATGGGCGGTCACCCATCCACGGAACAACCTAATCAAGTGCAGCTTAACCTGAAGATCGACCCGAGCGGCTGTTATTATTTAGTCACGAGCTACTCAAGAGCTGGAGCAGGAGCTATACAAGACGTATAGATAGGTCTATCTCTTTCCCACAATGAAGTAAGATTAAAGTTATACTACATTTAGTGCTACAAGAGTTGGAGAAACAGTCTCTGTTCTCACTCATAAAAGCCGGAAGAAGGAGCTAAAGCATGATAACGAAAATGCTGATCATTCACCAATTACTGATGAAAAACTAGCATGATGGAAAGCTAGAATTAGGTACGTATCAAAGACCCAGGCTTTGAGAAACGGCAGTTTAGTGAGATGATGTATGAACATCATCCCACAATAATCGAATTGTTTTAACTACGTATTTCTTAGAAGAAAAACACGAACAGAGTAACTAGGTAATCAGCCTGTCATAATTATGATGAGAACGTTACCCAGTGCTCCTGCTTGCTATAAAATTCTGCTCAGGCGGTTTTAATCGCGTTTGATATCATTAAAATATTGCTGACTAACCGGAATGAAAGAGACAAAGCACCGAGCACGAGCTAACTCTGTCACTTTAAAATGAACTCTGTGCGTGAACCGGGTTTTATAGCCTGATTAAACGTTATAATACGGGTTTTTCCCTTAACCCCTACACTTAATCTCTACACGGATAACCTTTTCAGTCCCTGGTTCTTGCTTGAAAGCGAAGTCTTTGCCTTTCATTTTGTAGCTTAGCATTTCTACTGGTATTGCAAATCTCAAAATAAGAGTCATAAGATTCATCGCAGCTTATTCTGTATCAGACAAATCACTTTCTGTGTTTCCTCAAATTGAAATATATTTATTTAAATATCAAGAACTACGCGTACTGAAGCCCTTCGATACAAAAAGCATAATAAGCTATCACCAGAGGAAAAGACACATAAAACTGCAGTCATAAACAAGGTGCAGCCACGATCGCATGAAGGAAGAAACAAGAAAAACTAAACGCATTAGGTACATAATTATCGTAAGAAAGTCCGCATTTGCTTATTCTGTTTATTCAGCGACGCCTGAGCCCTATCTGCCTTATTAATTATCTGATCCAACTTACTCATTTGAGTATCCACCTGCTTCCCGATATCTTTTACAGCCGCTTTACCAAACAACGTCTGATCCTCCATCTTTTTTAAGTCGTCCAAAGCTGTGTTTATGTCGCCGCCATCTTTGTTTTGTTTCGATTTTCCCGCGCGCGGTGTCATTTCATTGTCACCTGGCCCAAGACCTTGGTTTATAGAGCCTATGTCCGAAGTTGGTGGTATGTAATCTTTGTCATAGTTTGTCTGCCCCACGTAGCTGGGTTCGCTTGAATAGGATAGGTTGTCTTTCGCAGACATTTTTACTCGAAAGAAGTTTGTGATCGTTCCGCAAACACCCTGTAAAACAGATATGCAATGTTGAAGTGATTAAAAAGAAAGTTAAAAATACTAGTCATAGATGTGCAAATACTAAGTATCAAGTATTTGATCAAGTTAACATAAAGTAAAGCCACACGTTAGATTTCCCGAAGGTTTAATTTGAAGCTGGTGAACCCACAGTACACCCGCGTTTCGTTAGTTGGCGATGTCCAAGTCCCACGTAACTATTGCCCTAAGAATAAAATATAAAAAATAAAAATCTTCATCTGCCTAGCCTTTTCCGAAACTATGTTGGAATCAGCTACCAGTCTAACCGGATGCTACGGAATGCCAGTATTTTACCAGTTTTGTAGCCTATTGTCATCAACCGGGCACAAATCCAGACTCCGGCTGTCTATGAGAAATTAGAGAATCTGGAATTAATAATTTTTCCAGGTTTATCCGTCTAACTAAAAAACCACAAAGTTGCTAATATGTACCCTAGGAAATCATTTTGATAATTATTTAAAGTCGAAACATACCTGACGACGTTCTCTAGAATAAAAATGTAAATTACTGATCATAATCACCTTCAATTTATTTATTTTAGTCTGAGTGGAATCCAATATTGTGTTTAATTCTGCAAGGCCACCGCTGCCTTCCTTCAGCTGGTCATCTAACATAGCAGTGTTCTGAAAAATACAATAATAATAATTATGTAACATGTATAAAATTTAAAAAGTTAGGTACTCAAGTAATTTTAATTAAGTACAAAAACACACGACGTGGAGACAAACAAAAAAATATGGGGGTAATTCGCATATTCTTTTTACATTCATAAATTGGGATGACAAGGATTGCAATTACCAACTTGATTATAAAAATCCTTGACCTATTTGGCACCCATTTCTCAATTAACTATTACCTACACAAAAGTTTCTCAATAAAGAAAAATAATCACACGAAAACGATTTCAAAACACGCTTTCAATTTAAGAAAAAAATAAAAGGTCATTTACCTCTGCCGTCCGAATTTCTACTTCCTCAAATTCTACGACATCCAAATGTTTATGTTTTGATAAAAAATCTTCTCGATCAGGCAAAGGTTGGCCGAATAACTCGGCCCTAGTGCAAGCATCTTCGTATGCCTTGAACGACATGATTGAAATTCACTAACGATTATAATAAATAGGCACTTTTTTGTTGAAAATTCTTATTGTAAATGAATAAATTATCCAAGGGAAGAAGAACTCTATGAAAGGAATGCGTTTTAGGCGCAAGTGTCGCCTTATAACTAGACCTTCGGTTGCTGGAGTTATTGATTTTTCGAGGTACAGCTAATCATCTTTTAACTTCGATTGTTTTGGTCAAATACTAATACACAGTTTGTAGGAGTCGAATATCATTATTTCGATCTTTAATATTTTAGACTTGTTTAATTACAGCTGATTGTTATTAAAAAAAAACTATTTTTGTAAATAATCGGGATAGATTTCGAATTTCGCGCTAAATCTTTAATGTTGCCAGAGCTGAAAGAATAAAGTTGTACTCCAAACCACACAATTTTAAAATTATGTATTTTTGAAAGGAAACAATTAAATACAAACTCTAAAACTCTTTTTATTAATTATAAAAGATATTTGAGTAAAGTGCAATCTCATATCTAACCATTACAGATTTGGAAGGCCATAGACGTCTGCAAATCAGCTGCTCATAGGGTCAATAACCGAACCGAACGAATGAACTTTTTAACCACTTTGGGACAGGCTGATGAATGGATTCGAAAGAGATAGCATTATTTTCGCACTCGAATTGGCTGCTTAAAGGAACACAGCAACTGTCATGACCCTTATCGCGAGCAGCATAAAGATTAAATTGTTTATGTAGCTACCGCTACCCGGCATCGGGAAAATGGAAATTCCTTGTTATTTTTTCCGTTGATTGAAACTATGTACTCTGTGGTTATCTTTTATATGATTTTAAAATAAATGCTTGTTAAATCACTTTCAACAGTGTTGTTCAAGTGTCGGACGCATCATTTGTTACGAATAGCTTCTGCAGCAATGTCTACAGGTATCACACACACATCAGCAATACTTTAATTTTTTTAAACTTAGAAACTCTAACATAACCTATGTATATACCTTTCTTGGTTTAATTTGAGCTTCAAATTGATTTTATTTCCTTCTTATTCTGTAAAAACGTTTATTTTGCCTGCCGGTTATTCATTTTGATGTCATGCTTTGGTATATAATGTAGTACATGAGTAAACCGAAAATTGCTGTGTCATTTTTGCTTGCCACATAAACAGAGCTAAGTAATTATGGTAGCTACAATCACATAAGTGCTGTTACTGGTTGTATGCTTATTTGACTAACAGCGGTTTAAAGTATCAAACCTTATTTGACAACACATTAATTTAAAAAAATATATATTATAACCTTCTTTTCGAAAAGACCAACAGGAGAGGTTGAAACCAATAAAAAAAAATTGGTATGTCAATTGATTTGCCAAATTCATGTACAGTTCTAACTAAATTAAAAATATGTAATTTTACAATACTCCTCTCACCATGAAATGAATAATATAATCAAGTTACCGGTAAACAATAGGGTCATTGTAAGATTTTTAAGATATAGCAAACAAGTAGACCATAAAAGTGAGTTTCCCTTGACAAAAATTTTTGTACCTCACAACCACAATTTGGTTCCAAAATACTCCACATTTACTGTGGAAGTTTGTAACGATGGGGCTGATTTAAAGATACTTCACGCTGGTTGGTATTACAATGTGGAATTTCTACTTGCCAGTACCCAGGGTGAAAGTTTCCGTGGATATGTTTTAAAAGTTTGTAACAGGCTGATACATTTTATCTTGTAGATAGAATATGATACGGTTTAAAATATGGTACAATAGTGGAGGTATTTTCATGATGTTGGGGTTTCTAAACAGTCTGCTCGTCTTATGGGCTTGACATATTGTTGGCTCCTAGGCACGCCACTGGGTTCATATATGTATGAGATATGGTATAGATGTGATACAGATTTGTCAGCATGTCTTAAGATATAGCCCTAGTCTTAAACAGAGTGAGAATATTGATATTAATGGCACACAAATGTTTGATTCCCAGTTGTTTTCTCTACGTTATCTATTCAGTTAATGTTCCTTCCTATGAATGAGTATCTTTTTAAACTCGATCTAATTATATCTTCATAATCACCATCACAGTCATCCACAGCCTGAAGTCTCCGACTTCTGAGATATAGGTCTCTTTTGTTTTGCCAATTTCTGTGTTCCTGTGCCAGCCCCATAATCACCATAGAGGAAATTCTCTGTGTAGGTACCATTTACATATGTTATTTCGTAGTAAAGCTGCAGAAAACCATGAGTCTTGTTTTGTAATTGTTTATAACTGTATTAAACTAAACAATATTATGATTATTGATTCATTAATATAAGAAACTAGCGAGCCGCCCCGGCTTCGGATAGGTGCAATGTATATACTAATGTTTTCTCTACTATAATATGCATGTATTAAACATACATATAAAGCTTCCTCTTGAATCAATATCTATTAAAAAAAAAACTGCATCAAAATCTGTTGTGTAGTTTTAAAGATCTAAGCACATATAGGGACAGACAGACAGCGGGAAGCAACTTAGTTTTATACTATGTAGCGATAAAGCATTAACAATAAGTCATAATCATCATAGAATTGTTTTTTTTTGCTAGCCTGTCAAGTGTCCCACTGCTGGGCAAAGGCCTCCCCTTTCTCCTTCCAAACCTCTCTGTCTTGTGCGATATCTGGCCATGTTCGCCCCGCAATCAAGATCAGATCGTCACACCACCTTCGCCGCGGTCTACCTCGGCGGCGATTTCCTCAGTCAGGTGTCCAGTGAGTGACGTTCTGTGCCCACCTCTTTACAGAATAGTTACTGTACAAAATATTTGAATATTCAATTAAAATTATATTTACTTATAACCATTTTATGATTCCATAAAGTAAATGAACATTTTCTTACAGTCCCGTTGACCTTGGACACACTATCCAAGTTCCACACTGACTTCTATGCGGACCCCAAAAATGAACTCGCACAGAATGCATGCACAAGATTTGATCCATTCGAGGTTGCTATTAGCAGGAAGAAGACTGAGACCACCCTCCATGTCTACAACATCAAAGTAAGTGATCGCCAACCTACATTGTATTAAAACTGTAGGGCCACTTTACAGTAGTCCTGAGAATAACCACCCCTGCAAATTATTTCACGTGCTTGTTCACAGCATTGGTTTTTATTTATATTTTAAGCTTTAATCTTTTTTACCTTAGCCATTGAACACCAACTGAGCTTCTGACTGGAAAATAATAGTTGAGCAGGTACTTGTGACAAAAGTATGCTGATTCAGCATCGGCCATCTATATTGCTAATACCTGCGTTGGGTTATTGGTCCATTGTCTGTGTTTACCCTTCTAGCTAGATAGAGCTCCTTACTGCATCAAAATGAACAAAACTAAACTATTTTGTAGATTATAAAGAATTATTTTTATTAACAGCTTGATTCTGAAGCCAAGCCGGTAACAAACCAAGAGAACTCGGGACGCTGCTGGCTGTTTGCTGCGCTCAATGTTATGCGTCTGCCCTTTATGAAGAAATATGGCATTGAGGAGTTTGAGTTCTCTCAGAGGTAAGACTTATTTCCCTTTTACAGTACTAACTGGGCGTGGAGGTCAGATAGGCAGTCGCTCCATGTAAAATAATGGTATTCAGCTGCATGCGGTTTGACTGGAAACCGCCTGAAAATATTTGGTAGTAGGCTAGGCAGATGATGATGATACGACTCCCCAAAAAAGAGGGTTATATTTTCAGGGTTGGGGTAATGGGGCATTTAAGACTATTAGGGGCACGTGGTGTGGGTATGTAATGAGAAGGGAACAAACCCATGTTACTAAAAGAGTGATAAAATAGGTATACATTTTGATTGATGGAGTCCTCTCCAACCATCAAAATTAGACTGAAGGTGAATGGATTGTGTGTAGAAGTATTTGAAAGAACAAGGAGTGAATGATAGAGCGACGGCTGACACAGGAGAATGCAAGAAAAAAATCATGTTTCGCCGCACCTAAGTAGGAAGAAAGCAAGAAGAAAATGACACTGTTTAGGGTGCCTTTACATTTCTGCCTAGCCTCTCCAGTCTCACCTAGTTCCTTAATAATGCTTACTTTCCATGGTTTTACGAAAAACAGATGAAGATTACGAGCATCAGTAATGTAGATTTTAGAGCATGAACACACGCGAGCAAACCACCAGTGTAAAAAGGCCCTAACTGAATGAATGTTGAAGTTGTTTCAACATTTTGCCAAGTGCCCACAGTCACGATACACGAAACGTGTTGAGACTTAGTGTTATCATGTCTACCTTAACTTACTGCGATCATAATTCAGCCCTTTGTTGATTCATCTTCAACATAACCTACTTTATGACAGCCAAGATTGAAATTGAAACGAATCATAATAAAAATCAAGTTAGTTTAGGTTTAGCGATTAATACTTGGTAATTTCTCATTATGACTGCTTAAACGTCAGTACAAGACACATTTCGAGATGAAAGGAGATGTGTATCTGTTTTAATGCTTATAACTCAGTAATGCTATGTTTTTTACGGTCGCGAATCGTACTTTAATCAACATACAACCTGACACTGATCGGCAAATTGCAAAGTACGTAAGAAAATTTGCGGTCTACACCTTAGAACTCGAAGTGACGACCAGATACTTCACAACAGCTCGCAAAACGGTGCAGAAAATTGTGAAGAAGCCGGCTAATGACCTAGAACCAAATATTCGAAGATGTTTATGACATCTTCGAGCTCGCGCTGGTCCCGCGTGATCAACCTAACGCTACAGCCCACTCCCTCTCATAAACAGAAGGCCTGAGTACCAGCAGTGGGTACATTACAGGCTGATTATGTACATGTTTCTTCAGGAGCCTTCTTTGATTGCCTCAATGGTCGAGTGGTTCCAAGCACGACTGCTGGGCATGAGATCCTGGGTTTGATCCCCTTGTCGGGCAAAGTTTTATTGGGTTTTTCTATCAGGAAATACTTTTTTCTCAGTAGCAGCCACGGAGTCTGGATTTGTGCCCGGTTGATGGCACTAGGCTCGCCCCCTATTATTACATGGGACTTAAACATAAATGTGGGTGTACTATTAGGTACAGTTTCGCATAACCCTTCGGAAATTACAGGCGTAATGTTATGTTATGTTCTTCAGGAGGCCCACAATGTATTTTTTTGTTTTGTTTGCCAAATAAATGTATTTTCTTTCTTTTTTTCTTCATATTAATTGGTCGTTATCTCCACAGCTATCTTTTCTTCTGGGATAAGATCGAGCGCGCCCATTACTGGCTGAACAACATCGTCGCAACCGCCAAGCAGGGAGAACAACTCGAAGGAAGACTGGTCAACTTTTTGCTGAAGGTAACCTTTGATTTTACGCTAGGTTTTTCCCGCGGCTTCGTCCGCCTGGCGTTCTTGAGGGATAAAAAGTATCCTATGTCCTAACCTAGCTCATGAATTCACGATCCATATTATTATCCACATGCCAAATTTTATCCAAATCCGTCCAGCCCATAAAATGTTGAAGGTATGGACAGACTGAGTTCCTGTCGTATTTATGATGTAAGATATAAACATGAATTTTATACAAGCTAGAAGGGGCACCGACGCTTAAACGGTTATTCAGTACATCAATCTGAACGCCCTCACATCGAAATTATTCATCGGTATATTTTCTTTTAAAACAGCTGTTCCATACATTTTGACTGTATAGGTATTGCAGTTCTGTAGGGAACAGCTGTTTTTATTAATAACCAACGAAAAATTTCTACGTTGGTGGGTTCAGAATGATGTACTGAATACGTGGTAACCGTGGTGTACCTTCCACCCCGTATAATATAATTATGAAAAAAACTCAATGAGGGAAAGTCGATGTTTAGCCAGATCTTGTACTACTATTTAAGTTAAATAATTACACGGGTTACATATAAAATGTATAGTTTTTAATTACCTCGAGTGAATCGTAAATATCGTTATTTGTAGCTTAGAGCAAATTATTACTTAGCATTTATAATGCTTATTGTATTTTAACAACTGGTCAGAAACAATGACATGCTATTGGATTGGTTGACCATTAAAATAAAACTTGCAATAAAAACGTGTACTTGGCATTTATTGTTTAGGTTATTGTGGTTTCGGTATCTTGGTACTGGATAGTTACGGTACCGATAACATATTGGTACCCCAACATTCAGGATACAGGCTTATCAAAAAAATATGAACGATTGCATTCAGGTGCAATCGGCACTTGAATGGAAATATGCTCCATATTAATGGTAGGATTGCCTCATAGGCTTCGAGGTCACAAGCGTTTGTGTTTGTGGTCACAATTTGCCATTAGGAGTTTACATGGGACTTAAACATAATTGCCGAAATGTGGGCGTAACTACTAAGGCACCACCTATAACGCCTCTGCCACACCATTCGGGGATTCCAGATGTGATGGTATGTTATATCAGCATGACTTATTTAATAAAGCATTTACTGCTATCTGAGTTCGTTTGTTTGCTGATAATGGTTATCAATGCAAATAGTATGATATGTGCGCGTCTCTTGCAATTTGTAAAGGTGTAATTCAACTAATCGATTGAAATCGTAATAGGTTGCTACTAATTCTGTCATCCTCTTGTTGGATTAGGAGCCATCCATAAATTACGTCACACGTTAAAGGGGTGGGGGGGTCGAGGAAGTGTGACAAGAGGTGGGAGAGGTCCTATTAAAACACGAAATTTGAACTATTAACGAAAAATAAATTAAAGATATTTCCAATTCTATCTGTACGAACATGTAAATAACAAAATTAAAGTTTTTTTAATTCTTATTGCAGGACCCAATCAACGACGGAGGCCAATGGGACATGATAGTAAACTTGGTCAACAAATATGGCGTCATTCCGAAGAAATGTTTCGCCGAGTCGTTCAGTTCGAGACGCAGTTTGCATATGAACGCACTTATTAAAACAAAGGTAATATAACGTCACCATCTGCCTAACCATGCACAACTACGTAAGGGTTGGCTTGCAGTCTGACCTATCTGACACAATCCAGTTTCTGAGAAACTCGTTATAGCTTGACACGACTACCTCTCAGACTTGGCCTGGCTAGATGACACATGTCGTGAAGTTTTCCTTCACCGTTTGAAAAGCAGTGGTGACGGAATAAACTTCACAATGTCAAGTCTTCGTCTGGGTTCGAAACCGTGGCCTACCGCACATCAGGGCCGTAACCAATGGGCTGCCATTGTTTTCATGTCGTGTCAAGATAATTTGACAGAAAGTAGTCCGTCTAAAGCGTCGCTATTATGACATGTGGTATGCTTACCTCGTCCAGTGTATTCCCACGAACCTCACCAGGTCATCAGTCCACTTCGTGGGAAGCCTATCACTACGTCTTCCGCTATGCGGTCGCCACTCCAGAACTTTTAAATCAGACATCCGGTCTGCGGTTCTAGGAGGAATATGCCCTGACATAAGCCACTAAAATTTAGAAATTGTTTGGGCACAACATTGTTTGTATTAGTTAGCGGCTTCGCCTGCCTGAGGTTCGAAATTGTCCCAGGTAACGTATTAGCGGTATTACCAACGACCTAAAATTTCATCGAGAGCCGTTCAGCCGTTATAGGCATGCAAAGGTAACAGGCAGACAAACAGATTTACTTTCACATATTATTAGTATGGTTAGGATATGCATGAGCTTGCCGAAATCGACACTTACCCCCGTATCTATAAACAAGTCAAAGTGTTTACTTGAGTAAATGTCATTATTTAAGATACGACATAACTATAACATTTTCTATGATAAACTAGATGACGTATTACGCAAAGTCTGTTCATACTCGAATAAAAACGTAATTTTGACCGGCGATTTCAATATCGATATCCTGAAAAGAAATAAAATTACACACGAATTTGAATATTTTCTTCGACAGTACAATCTTAAACTATCACTCTTTGAGCCAACTAGATTAAGCAGTAAATCTTGCATCGATAATTTTGCACATTCATTTAAACGTGGATGTAAAGCAGATGTAAGGGATTTAGTTCTCTCGGACCATACAGCACAGTTATTAAAAGTACCTTCTAATAAAAAATGCACTCTAAAATATTGGAAAACTAAAAAACTTGACTTATCAGAGTCTAACTTGGCTAAGTTTAAGGATTGCTTGAAATGTCTATCTTTTTCGCAAGTTTATAAAGCAAAAGACGCTAACGAAGCGTATGATAATTTTATAGATGAATTTTCACTTTTCTACCACTTATGCTTTCCAGTTAAAATTGTGAAGATTAATACCAATAAGAAAACGAAATGGTTGTCCCGTGGTATAAAACTTTGCAGTAAAAAGCAGAGACAACTACTTTGGGAATATAGGCTGAAGCCTAATTTGAAAAATAAAACTATTTTTAAAAAATATTCAAAACTTTACAGGCGAATTATAAAACTGACGCAAAAAACACAAAATAATTATCACGTAAATACTGCCCAAAATAAATCGAAAGCTGCATGGCAAGTAATAAACAAATCGAAATATAATTTACCACAAGAGCCAATTTTATGTATTAATAATAAGAATTTGACATTTTCACACCCACTTGACATTGCTAACGAATTTAATAAATATTTTATTGAAGTTATCGAAAATAATATTCAAACAAATAATGTAGCGAATAATAAGCAACACCTAAAAGAAAATGTTTCACGTCAATCCTTATTTATGTTACCAGTCACATGCGATGATATAATCAAAATTATTGACAGCCTCAAAAATACAAATACCGTTGGATTTGATAACATTTCAACTAAGGTTATTAAAGAAGTTAAGGAGATAATAGCACCGTTACTTTCGCATATAATAAATCTCTGTATTTCCGAAGGTATATTTCCAACTCGTCTGAAAAAAGTCATAATTAAACCCCTATTCAAAAAAGACGATAGAACTGAATTAAAAAATTATAGGCCAATTGCGAAAATTCCTATATTTTCAAAAATCATTGAGAAAGTGATCTATAACAGTATATATGCCTATTTTGAAAAGTTCAAACTATTTTGCAATGAACAAAAGGGATTTAGAAAAAATATTAATATAAACATGGCTCTATTTGACCTACTATCAAGTGTCCTAACATCTGTCGATAAGAAAAACAGGGTTTGCGCTATTTACACAGATATGACAAAGGCATTTGATTTTGTGGATCATAAAATTCTACTACAAAAACTATATTGCTACGGCATTAGAGGAAATATTCTTAAACTTATAGAATCTTACCTAATTGATAGATTGCAATGCACAGAAATCACAAGAATATGTCCAGTCACTAAGTTGCAAAAAACATATACCTCGGCAGCAAGGCTGATCAAATATGGAGTTCCTCAGGGTAGCGTATTGGGACCCCTGTTATTTTTAATATATATTAATGACTTACCGAAAATAACAGGGCATGAAATGGTACTTTTTGCTGATGATAGCACGGTTATTATAAAATGCAACAGTCCTAATAATTACGAACTTGACATTAATGACACTCTTTCGAAAATAGTTAATTGGCTTAAGGACAATAATCTAGTAATAAATCTAAATAAAACTAAAATTATGCATTTCCACCAACGGCTTGTAAATACTCCAGTTAATGTCACCTATAATCAGTCTAGAATAGAAGAGGCTAGCATTGCAAAATTCTTGGGTGTCTCTATAGACTGCAAACTGACCTGGAAACCTCATCTGGAAGAAGTTTGTAAACGATTAAGCAGATCAGCGTACCTTCTATTTCAATTGTCAAAAAAAGTGAGTACTGAAACACTCCTAACGGCTTATCATGGATTGGTAGCCTCGGTTTTGCGTTACGGTGTTGTTTTTTGGGGACAGTCAACAAACCGAGAACTTGTTTTTAAAATGCAAAAGAGATGTATACGGTCGATGTTTGGTTTAAGAAGGACTGACAGTTGCATGCCATATTTTAAAAAATACAATATTTTAACTTTTCCTGCAATGTACATCTTGGAAACTTCTTTGTTTGTAAAGAATAATCCCCACTTATTTAAAAAAATGGCCACAGTCAAGAAATTACCCATACGTGCTCAATATATGAACACATTATGCAATGTTAAATGTAAAACAGCACTGATGAAGAAAAGTTTCTTTGGTATTGCTCCCCAAGTTTTTAATAAAGTTCCCGATGCAATTAAATGTATGCCATTACAAAAATTCAAAAACACTCTACAGAAGCTGCTACTTGAAAACTGCTATTACACATTAGACCAGTTTCTGAATGACAAATTTAAGTAATCATAACTTTGGAATTATTATTATGTTATTATTTAATTTAATTTTATTATAATGCAACTGTAATTTTTGATAATTTTAATCTCTGCTGACATTGTATTTTTTTTATGACATTTAAACTATTTTAATTTTATTAATTTTGACGACTGTAATATTGCTGACATTGTTTTATCTTTCTGTACTATTTTTATTTAACTTTTGACAATTTTTATTTTTGGTGACATTGTGAGTTTAAGAGATTTTTACAATTAATTTAATTTTGATCATAGCATCAATATTTTGTATGCCTGTCGGCGGAACATAGGTTGGACCAAACACTATATATACATAAGATCATTGTACCCTGTGTTCACAAAATAAATGAATTTTGAATTTGAATTTTGAATATGATATAGTTTAGTAATTGGTTGAAGTTAGAACTGTAAAAAGTTAGAATTTTTAGCTTTGCTTTCTTTGACGGTTCTTACTTCTTTTAAATTCTTGTCTATTGCATAAAAAAATTTGTTCAAGTAATTGCTTAAACTTATAGATATGGGTGTAAGTATGTGTCATGCTTATGAAGTACCAGGCTATCAAAAGTAAGTAGGAGGTTACCTCCGCATCCGCTTTGCTGCGTTTGCTTGTAGCAATAAGACCGTCCATTGTGTCACCCGATGTGAAATGTTTTATTTTATCATCATCGTCTGCCTAGCCTTTTCCAAACTATGTTGGGGTCGGCTTCCAGTCTAACCGGATGCAGCTGAATACCCGTATTTTACATGGAGCGACCACCTATCTGACCTCCACAACCCAGTTAGTACTGGGTGATACGATACCCCTTGTTAAGACTGATTGTCAGACTTTCGGGCCACTGACTGCCTGTAACGACAAATGAAATGTTTTCTTTATGTATATTGAAACTTGTATGGTGTACATAATAAAGAATATTCTATCTCTCTAACTATCTCACGTGTTATGTTAGCTAGTGGTATTGCATAATATATTATTTGTTGCAGCTTCGCGAGTACGCCAAGGAGCTGCGAGACAAGGTGGCGTGTAACGCGTCGGACGAGGACATCCAATGCACCATCAAGGGGCAGATGGCCGTCATATACAACATCGTCGCCACTTGCTTAGGTTAATATTTCAACGATATTGTATAACACTCCAATATCGATGGTTAAGCCATTTCGAGCTCAGCTGTGGGAAATAAGATAGGCTCGATAAATAAAACATAGTGATCTATGCTTATAAAATCTTTTGTCCTGACTGACAAGCAACGCACAGCTCAACCCACTGAATGGGTAGGGCAAACGGAGGCTATTATGACGTAGGCATCGGTTAAGAAAGCATTTGGAAACAAAAAAAAAAACAGACTTCCAAAAAAAAAACACAAAAAAAAAGTGGAAGAAGCCTGTTATTTTTTTGCAAAAACGTTTTTGTTTTACCCTTTTTAGTTATCGCATCACATACAAATCCTTGTCAAGTATCAATTTCGCAATTTCTTTTACTTGGATGAAATTTTTTCCAGCTATGTTGATTTAAAAACCAAACTGCTGAACCGATTTTGGTGGGACCAATCGGCAAGTAAATCCATTCAGATAAAAGAAGAATTTTTCAAATCGGTTCATAAATGACGAAGATAATATGATGATGTAACAAACACAAAAAAAATATACAACCGAATTGAGAACCTCCTCCTTTTTTTGAAGTCGCTTGAAAAACATCCCTTATGCGGGTGAAATAGGGCTTGAAACTTTGTATAGAATGCGCCATCGGGCGAAGCTAGTGCGAGTAGGCTCTAGTAGCTTTATGTATGTACATCATACTAAGTAACCCTACGCAAAAATTATTGCTGGGGAATTTTTTTTTGGGGTGAAAAATCACGTTTTGCTGTAAAACTGAATGTAATGCAATCAAAAAACGTGCTGACGGATGCATTGAATAGCAAACGGGTCATGGAGGCATTTAAAGTTAAAGTTGAAATAAGAAAAATTTGGAACTTAAATATAACTTTTACTCCAATATCTGCGTAACTAGAAGGTTCCCAGAAATGGTCCAAAACAAACAAAAATAACGCAATGACTTGGAGAACGTGCCTTTCGGCTTCTTTAAGGGTGTATTTACACCCTTCAGATATAAGTAGCTAAGATTGTTTATATGCCCCTTCAGGTACCCCACCAGAAAAGTTCAACTTCGAGTACTACAACAAAGAGAAGGCGTACAAGAGCTTCGGTCTGCTGAGCCCGCAGGAGTTTTACGATAAACATGTCCGTCCCGTGTTCGATGTCAATGATAAGGTACTTTATTTATTTATTACTTAATACTTTCGATACTAAGTCCAAATAATCCACTTTTTAATAGTATGCGCGTCATCTACACACCGACAGCTGCCTTCTAACAGCGACCTTATTGTCAACGTAATAATTAGCTACGTATAGCGACGACTCGGGAGGCGGGTTGTGCGCACACGAACGGATTATATATATACAATAATACAAGGTGTAGTTTTGCAACCTCGTCAAAATTCAGGAGGTTGTCATAGAAGACGTAAATAATCAATATAAATTACGGTACCTGGACAATAATAATAAACGCTGCTTTTTTTTGTTGTTTTAATTTGACACTATTTCAGAATGAAGCCCTATTCTAAAGAGGAGAATCACCCGTTTATCGAATGAACGTATGTATGTGTTTGATTGTGTGTGTGTGAAACCGTGGTTATAGGGCTAGTATTAGAAGGGCCGCGTTTTAATACGGGTGGTGTAGACTTAATTTCCGATATTAGGAAAAAAATATAAAAAAAATTACCTACCCATTTTATTATTGATTCGGGTCGAGAATCATTAGCCTAGTTACCTCCTTGAATTTGACGAGGATGCAAAGCAACATCTTGTATGTATGCTTAGCAACGAAAGTGTTAAACATATTGCAACTCATGATTTCAGAGTAGAAAGGCATAACTATTCTCTTCTTTATACACTGTGACCTTAATATGGGCAGACGATGGTACAGCACTGTTTAAATATCCATCATTGTCTCTCACTATGGTCGCAAGCGCTACAGCTGAGCACGAGATCCTGGATTCAGTTCCCGGATTGGGCAGTGTTATTAGGTTTTCCTACCAGGAATTTCTCAGTAGCAGCCACGGAGTCTGGATTTGTGCTCGGTTGATGGTAATTCAATGGGCTCCTTATTAAGTGGACATTAAACATAACTGGCGAAATGTGAGTGTACTTTTTAGGGAGCACCTCTGCCTATCCCTTTGGGGATTACAGGCGTGATTTTTGTAATCTTCTTTATCGTGTGGTGAGTGCCTAACCTGGTATCAGAGTTTTTATGCCGCCGATGGGCCTCTGACTTGACTTTACATGTCGTCGAGAAATAGCTCTCAGGCGTGCTGGTTTCCTCGCAAAGTTTACCTCACGGAGTAAATACAAAGAGGAGATGTTCTAATGAGATTTCCTTAGGAAACAACGCGTGACACTTTGCGGGGTGAGGGGGTGCTAGATCCCGCCCACTTCTCTATTTTCCATCTACCGGTCAATAGCAAAACTATTCGCTCGTTCTGTCGATTTTGTTTTGTAGTTACGTAACTATCTCACACTAGATGTCACCAAGTGCAGGATGCAAAAGGGTCGTACTCAGAATTTTCGTACCGGGGAGTAGTTTTATTTTAAATTAATTTTGCGAACCATCTTGATGCGTATTTTTTTAATTTAAATTGTGATTTTATTATGAAAAAAAAAAGGTTTCTGATGAATGACGAATGAAGATTATTAGACTTTCTCTTAGACAACATTATTTTTTGTTTACACCAAACCCGAAAAGGGGTCATTGTACTCATCATTTTCAAATCGCGAAAAAAAAATCAGCTGTTCCCTACATTTTGACGAGTTATGCGAAAATAAATGTAGGGAAAAGCTGATTTTTTTTTTCGCGATTTCAAGGTTGGTCCCATAGAAAAAGTTGTTCAAAAAGATGAGAACAATGACCCCTTTTCAGGTTTAGTGTAAATCAAGAATAATGTTGTATATTTAAATGACTTATTTTGTTAAAAAGACTTATCAAGATGGTTTACAAAGGTATGGTATGGTTTACAATAAATAAAATAATTGTAGATAGAATATTTAATTATGTCCAGCGTATTTGATGTTTTAAGTACTTTCCATTTATGAGACAGCCGCAGCCGCGGGACGTTCAGTAAAATAATTGATTTCTAATTACGGCCCTGTCTTTTTGTTGTTTAAAATGTTTGTTGTTCATAGTTGACGATAGATGGCGGCCTGTTTACAAAATGATATGAAAACTACAAAAATAACATTTTGGCCATTAAAGGGGCTTTAGGAATGAATGTTGAACAAATTTCAGCATTAATGTTATTAAAATATGTTAGTTCTGAGCTCTACATACCTAAATATTTTTATTTTCCAAGACACCAAGTGTCGCCATCTAGTGTCGGGTAGAATTATGTTTGGAAACGCCGACGCTAGGAGATTTTTCTAGAACTATTTTAATAAATTACGCATAAAATTACTTACAAATGAAATGTGATGCCATCCATAGCGTCAGAACGTCTATCCGAGTGATTTTTACAAGACAAAACACAACACTTCATTCTTTTTATCGTCTAGCGCGAACAATGCTGTAAAATGGGAACGTTCACAAAATTGTGCACAGGACGAACGCCAACAATACACTGACTAAGGCCACGCCCACATGATGACGTTAGGGCCTAGTTGAGAATCACAGTGCACAGTTGCTTAGGCCATCTCCTCTTTGTATTTACTCCGTGGTTTACCTACACCAAACTCAAACTCAGAGCATTTATTTCAATTAGACTTTGAATGTCAAAACACAAACACAAAAAAAAACGCTACAGTCCCAGTCACAGGGCATAATAACTTGTGAAAGTACTGTAGTTGCCCATTCGAAAGCGTAGATCTCTATGGAGAAGAATGGGCAAGAAACTCCACCGAACCAAGCAACGCACCGAAGCAAGTGATAAGCTTTATGTTTATAATTGTAATTCGCAGGTGTGCCTTGTATCAGACCCGCGCCAGTCGAACCCGTTCGGTCAGCTGTACACGCTGCACTGTCTCGGCAACGTCGTGGGAGGCCGACAGACCGCGTACAACAACCAGCCCATTGAGACCCTCATGAAGTTAGTATTTACATACTAGGCGTAACGCAAGACCTCTCGTGTGATGACTCAGTAAGACCATGAAACTAATGGCCTTATGCTCTGTAACTTGGATTTAACAAAAAAAAAAAAAAAAAAACAAAAAAAAAATCCTATGCATTTCCTTTATAATTCATAAAGAAAGTCCATTATTTCGTTTTCAGAATTTTAATAACTCAGTTTCATAGTCCGAGACACCACACGAGAGCTCTTGTGTTTACTATATTACACCATGAATAAAGTCACGCATTTACCTTATGTGGGTTGGCAGAAACAACTGAACGCCATCTGTTACGATCCTTACATACTCCTTTCGCTTCGTCCACATGTTCATACATAATAATAAAAATCTTTATTTTCAAAATAACACTTAACTAAAAAAATGATGTATGAACATGTTTACATGTGGAAAACTAGTGCCTAAACTAAGCCGTGACTTGTATTTCAGGACACCAGGAAAGGATATCATCAAAATATTATAAAAATACTATCATAGACAAGTTAAATTTTTATGTTATAAGGGCAAACTCTTTGTTGGAAGATAAGAAAAAGAAAAATACAAAAATTATTATAAAATCTTAAATTCACACATCTAGTCATGAAGTCAGTATTTAATTCCTATACTACTCATTAAATTAAAATTATCTGTTTAGCCTCTTATCATCTAGGTTGGGTGACTTGCAGTGTGGTTTAAGAACTTTATTATTCCTCATCAAGAACTAACAATAATTTACTTACTGAGAAACTAAATTTAAATAACATGTTTATGAGCGCCCAGAAATCTACGTTCATCGTATAAAATAATAAATATGAGGGTAAGCGATCACAATAACAAAAACAAATCTAACCGGATGCAGCTGTCCTAGCTAGCTAGCCTATCCCCCAACATCCATCAAGTAGTTAGGAGTCCTAATGAAGCGTAAACACTAAATTCGGGTATGTCGCCGGCATTTCAACTGAACGCGTACGAAATTTGCCGACATACAGCTTTGGTGTGTTGGCTCCATAAAATAAATCACAGAACATCTACTTTAATTTCAAATTAATCTGTTTCAGGGTTGTCAAAGACAGTATCGCCGGCGGAGAAGCCGTGTGGTTCGGCTGTGAGGTTTCCAAGAGATTCGAGAGGAAGAACGGCTTCGAAGACTTGGATGCGTGAGTACTTATCTTATTCTTAGCGTTCTTATTCACGCACAGGTCTTTAACAGGCAAAGCGGAAGCTTCTGGCCGGAAAGTGCGATCTGTGCGTACGTCCGGCATCATGACCAAGTGCTTCTAAACTGTCACAGTTGGCCGTGCGCCGGCCACGGTACGAAGCTGAACCGGCGTCGACCCGCTCAGACAGAAACCGGTCATGAGCCAAGAGCTCTTAGGGTTGAACCTCACCTGGCAGCTCTTAATCGCACTATTCCGAGCTTCTATCCTTTTCTGTCGCTCAAAACCGTCATTTGTGGAGTGGGAATGCTATGGCACGCGGCAGCATCGACGATGCAATCGGTCGGCAGCACGCTCCGGTTTTCGCCCTAGCAAATGACGGCTCTAAGCGGCAGAAAAGGCTAGGAGCATAGAATAGTACGATTCCGAACAGCCAGGTGAGGTTCAACCCTAATGATGCTTACTACAGCTCGACTTAAAGCTGGTCTCATGGTAAATGTTGTCCATTATTACGAGTACCTCGTATAACCAGTCATAGTGAGTATGTCTGTTATCCCCCGCAGCCAAGACTACCGTCTGCTATTCAACACGGAGGTACAGATCGGGCTGAGCAAGGCCGACCGGCTCATGTACAGCGACTCTTGGATGACCCACGCCATGGTCTTCACCGCAGTCGGAACTGATGTATGTATTTAAATAAACAGTCACACAAATATCTTAATAAAGAAGCCTCGATGTTGTAGTGGTTCGATCCCCAGGTCGGCTGGAGTGTTGTCTCTGCATCACCCAAAGGTTGACTGGTAGAGAATGCCATTGGCATTAAGTCCACCTCTTTACATGATGTGTGCTTAAAGTATTGAATAAATAATTATGCAGTGGTGGAACACTGAACAGTCCCAAGACCATTACTAATTTGTTTTTAACACGTCTGGTTCACCTGTAAAATCTTAGAAGTTAAATTTGACTCACTTCCCGGTTTCCGATTGAGCTGAAATTTTGGCACACGTGTTTAGTTCGAACGACAATGCATGGTTAGCTAAGTGATGTCATTCTAAATCCAATATGGGGGACCAGTTATGTTTTAAACATTCCCATGGTATGGGTATCAAGTGAAAGGGACTGCTGTAATGAATATGAGAAATAAAATGTCGTCACTCGTAAAGTATTTTTTTAAACTATAATATTACATTATGTTGACCAGGACAAAGGCAACCCGAAGAAGTTTCGCGTAGAGAACTCATACAGTGACAAGGAGTACGACAAGGGGTACTTACTGCTCACTGAGCCCTGGTTTAGAGAATTCGTTTTTGAGGTATGTAATACTAGTTTTTTTTTTACACCATTACATCACACCTGTTGTTCCCGAAGGTTTGGGCAGAGGTGTGCCTCAGTAGCTATATCCACATTAAGGCAGTGATTAGAAGACTCATGTAATTGGGAGAGAGACTATTGTTATAATTCGGGACGAATCCAGACTTCGTGCTACCACTAACAAGACATCACGCCTTTAATCCTCGAAGGCTTATTCAGAAGTGTACCTAATGGGACACCCACATTTCGTCAGTTATATTTAAGTCCCATGTAATAGGGGGCGAGCCTATTGCCGTCAACCGGGCACAGATCCAGACTCCGTGGCTGCTACTGAGAAACTTCTGATGGAAAATTCCAATAACAATTTACCCGACCCAGGAATCGAACCCAAGACTTCATGCTCAGCAGTCGCGCTTGCAACCACTAAACCTACCAGACAGTGTTGCCACTAACATTTTGCCAATTTAACGATATACCCTCAACGTACAACCTTGGACCGCGCGAAGAGTATTAACACGGAGAAGAGTGAGCTCATACATCTCGTAGGGAACGAGAGATACGATTTTCCGTTTGAGTGAGCGAGACAACAACTATTCGAAACAAACGTGGTTATTTTGTGACGTGGCACGGCGAATCTATAAACAATGCATGAGGTTGTTGGGTTCAAATCCGGGCAAGTACCAGTGTGACTCTTTCAACTCATATGTACTTTCTAAGTTTATCGTGGGCATTACGGAAATCGGTGAAGGAAAACATCGTAAGGAAACCTGGACTTATCTAATACTAATATTATAAAGCTAAAGAGTTTGTTTGGTTGAACGCGCTTATCTCGGAAACTACTGGTTCGAATTTGAAAAATTCTTTTAGTGTTGGATAGCCCATTTATCGAGGAAGGCTATAGGCTATAAAACATCACGCTGCGACCAATAGGAGCGGAGCATTAAACAAAAATAAAAATGTTACGCAGACGAAGTTGCGCCAATCAGCTAGTAATTATTATATATAAGTCTGAAATCGCCAACCCGTCCAGAGCAAGCGATCAATGCTCGTGCCTTCTTTGTTTGAGAAAAGGCGTTTGCCCAGCAGTGGGACAGTAACAGACTGGTATTATTTATTTGTATAATATTGTTACTTCTTTCAACAGGTGGTAGTCGACAAAAAGTATGTGCCAGAAGACGTGTTACGAGTATTCTCACAAGAGCCTAAAGTATTGCCCGCATGGGACCCGATGGGTACGCTCGCTTGCCCTTTCTGTGACAAAGAATAGCGCTCCGATGTAATAGGTAACTAGCGTATGTATCTAATTATGGAGAGGTGACATATCTGTGATTTTTTTTAAAGGGGAGTTGAATTGTAGCTCAACCTCTCTTGACACAAAAACGATAATAACCTACACATTCAATTTCAACCGTAATCTCTTGCGAATAGAGTTTTAAACAGGGCTTCTTAACACCATCTCGTATCTGTCTCTCATCTTAACAGCTTTTTTTTGGATTTATTTACAATTTTACTAATTTTTTACATTTTATTACTCGTAACTGTACACATGTTATACTCAACATGAGAATTATCCCCGAAGGGTTAGGCAGAGGTGCACCTAATATGTAGTAGACCCACATTTCGCCAGAGTCGCATGTAATAGGGGGTGAGCCTATTGCCATAAACCGGGATCAAATCCAGGCTCCGTGGCTGCTACTGAATAATTCCTAATGGAAAAACCCAATCACACTTTGCCCGACCTGGGAATCGAACCCAGGAGGCAGGACCTCATGCTCAGCAGTCGCGCTTGCGACCGCCAGACCAAGTGCCAAGAGCATTTGACAAGTCAGTTAAGTTTAAGTCCCATTCCTATCTAATAGAAAATCTGGTAGAGTACGCACTACCGCTGTTAAATTAACCACTTTAGTAAAAAAAAATAACTTTACAAGACAGTTTTTTTATGTTTAATAGGTTGAAAGAGTATTGAAAATGTGGTTGGTGGCTACTCCATAAAGCCATTTATTAATCAACAGAACAAATTATCATACGAATGTGTCAGTTTATTCATTATAACGGGTAAAATATTAAACAATCGCTTTCTAAAAGTTCATTTCAATATTCATTGGAAAAATGGATCGTATCCTATTGTAAACGAATTAAAGACCTTTTTGGTTGCAACAAGGCAGTACCATTCAATTCAAAATTTCACAGATATGTGATTTCTCAAAATAGGAACATATTACTGGGATCCGCATTTTCTACTGAAGCATAGTTTTTTTTTTTTGTTTTTTGTTACACAAAGTATGGCCAGGGAAATTAATTGTTTAGCAAATTGACTCCTAGTAGTCCGTTGACGCTTCAACAAACTTATCTGCTCAGGTGGGATAAAACAGAGCTAAAATAAACGTACCAAGTTTGACAAACTGTTTTTTTTTTGACAAGTAGCGCCGCCTTGAACTGCACGCTTAAAGTGGTCATACTGTACTCAAATCACAACTTCCATTCACTGACAGCTAAGAAATGGATAAAATACGTCAAATTGACGTAATGTGTCAATTTACTTGACAATTAATTTCCCAGCTAGCTATAAATCATGCCTAATTTGTGTAACACATGTATGAGCTAACTATAGTACATTTACATATCTAGATGAAAAATTAACTAGCTGAAATGTCGTTCATCTCCATTTTATTTTATTTTTAGCAAATGCTGAGTTATCTAGTGTTGCCATTACCTGAGAAACGGGAAGAGGTAAATAGTAAAAATTACTACCAGTTACATCAGGTGCGTCGAAGTTGCAACTTTAATATTATGGCTCAAATTAATTAAACTTTTTAAATACTTTATACTATACTTATTTGATGGATTTTTTTCAGAAAATGTTAACGAATCTCTTAGAAATTGGGAAATCGCCTAACTAACCCTAAGTTGTATTTATTTGCCCTTGCCGAATCATTTTAATTTTCATGGTGAGCCTCAAGCTAGCGTCTGGCAACACCAGTAATGTAAATCCTACCTAAATCAAATTCAACGGGTAACATTATATCGCTTCAACACGTCATGAATGGAGGTGGAAATAAAATGAATTTTATATTTTACCATTTCTTTTTTACAATTGTGTTCAGTATGTTACCAAACCATGTTGCTATTATAAGTAGAGAAAATATTCATTTCTTTATTTTTGTATTGCCATATTATTCATTTTTTAATCGATTTATGCTGTCAATTTTAGGCGGCAGCGTCGTTAGGGAATGCGAATATAATATCATATTTGATAAATAAACGTTTGAAAAATATTTTCACCTGTTGTTTTATTGAAAACCATTTAGTTAGTAAAATGTGTTTCAAAAAGTAGACAAGGCGTAGCCTTATTATCAACATTATAAAGATCCCTATAATCAGATTCGTATAGCGACGACTCGGGAGGCGGGTTGTGCGCACACCTACATATGCTGGATGCTTAGCACCGAAAGTATTAAGTAATGCTTGAGTGAAGTTCTGTAATGTGGGACTCAGTTTCGTTCGGCACACATTTAAATAACAATTCCACGTTTTCTTTATGTATAGTTAAGAAAACGTGGAAATTATTATCGAGATTGAAAATGCCTCACAATAACAGTATAATGTCGAGTCTTATGACTGCCACTTTGCATTTACAATTGAATTGAAATTAACATGCACTCGAGTAAGATGTTTATTATGTGACACTGAGTAAGTACATACCTATACCGTGACTCCGAAATTATGTAAGTACCTAACATCATTTATTTCAGGCTACGATGGCCCCTAGATATATACCTTACAAACGAACATATAAGTATAAAGTAAATACAAAAACTTGTGTTAATAAATAAGACTTGAAACTATGTTAGGAGCACTTCACTTGTGCTGGCTGACCAGTGGAATGTCCGTGGAACGGAACACCACGTCCTGCGGCCAAAAGTCTTCCTCCATCACAAGGGGCAGATAGATAGGGGCACAATTCGGTACTCGCGCCACGAACGCCTTGAAATTGAAGTTGTGGCGCGACTCCAGTAACTGCACTCTCGGTGTGTAACTCGTCTTGGCGCACGTATACCCCACGATGTCCTCCGCTTTAGTGGTGTAATGCAAGCGGGATATGTACTCCGATGTCTTCGGCTTGGCGGCACGCAGGTTCACTTCGGGCTCCGCAGGGGTCTTGCCGCAGCGGTTCTTGGTTGTTCGCGAACGACGCTTCGTTCTCTGCACCGTCACGAGACCCTCATCATTATCAGCCTTATTCGGCACCTTTTTTAGGCACACGTTTTTTAATAGGAGCGCCAGAAGGGCTTGCGGTGACGCTGGCGTCACCGCAATCCTTTCGTAGGGCTCGATCCGCGCAGCGCGTAAGAGCCGCCGCGGGGATGCGGGGCTAGCTCAGCAATCGACGTATGCACCGGCGTTGAAACTGCTGACGCGGAATTCAACGACGACATAACAACACGCCTGTAATCCCCGAAGGGTTTGGCAGAGGTGTAGCTAATAGTACACCCACATCCGTCAGCTATGAAGTCCGATGTAACAGGGGGCGAGCCTATTGCCATCAACAGGGCACAAATCCAGACTTTATGGCTGCTACTGAGAAATTCCTGAAGGAAAAACCCTATAACACTTTGCCCGACCTGGGAATCGAACCCAGCCTCATGCTCAGCAGTCGCGCTTGCAACCACTAGACTAGTGAGGCAGTTTAACTACAGTACAATATACCTATACAGATATATACTAAAAATAGTATTAAAAGTATTGGAACGGAACGGCGAGCCAGTGTATAAGTAAGAAGTTCTTAATAGTTACGTATGTAAAGGCAAACAAATAATAAAATAAATAAAATTTATTTACAGCATAAACAAAATCAACAAAGGATCCACAGTTACGATTTTAATAGGAAAGTTTTTTTGTTACTTTTCATGAACGCGCGTCTGTAGAAAATTGTACCTTATAGCAACAACATAGACAGTAAAGGTGTAATAACTAGTGTCCGAACAAAACTGGTTTTTACGAACGAAACCGAAACTTCCTTACATGGATCATGTTTTGAGGGAAAAATAAAGAAAACGTTATTATAATCTATATATCACGTATTAAAAGTTACCGAATTCAAAATTAATCACACGAAAACTGACAACAAACAAAACGAACTGCAAACACAAGCCAGTCACGCACGACATGAATAATGAACGTGGACGCGCCAAAATGTGTTCGTCGCTTACTCGTTTGGCTGGAATTTAACGCACCGAACATGACCGATCACAGCGCGAGAACTCCCGAATGCAGTTTCGGTTTCGGTCGTAGTTTCGGCAGGTTTGCCGCCGAAACCGAAACTCATTTTTTTGCCGAAACTCGACCGAAACCGGTCGGACACTAGTAATAACAAATGCAACTAAGTATTAACACATTGTTCAAAATCAGCAGATCATGTAAATCTGTGTTAACATAAAAATACAACAAGTATGTATCTATTGGATATGTAACATGCTATGTACATTATTAAGAATCATTAACCATTCACATAAACCTTTCTGTCTTTGCCAATCTTTGACAGTCATTACAGAAGCCTGAGTCTGACTAAAAGTATTAACGAGGGGAATCTTTTTACCCAGTCCGTGTTGTGGAGGTCAGATAGGCAGTTGTACCATGTAAAACACTGGTATTCAGGTGAATCTGGTTCGAGTGAAAGCCGACCCCAACATAGTTGGGAAAAGGCTAGGCAGATGATGATTAGACAATTCACCTCCATTGCCACTTATGCCCGTTTCATCCAACAATAGGCGAAACCTAAATGTACTTACACATCATCAATTCACCATCCAACAGTGCAATATTAAACTGGCAGTAATTTAGGGGTAAAAGACGTTTCACCCACTATTGTAACATGGCTTATAACATAAAAGTAAGTGCAGTAGAAAATGTTTCCTATATTTATTTATTTTATCATTATTTAATAATGTATAGGTATAGTAAGTATATAATAAGAAATAACTATTGCAAATTTCTTGGAAACTGATCAGAGAATGATATTTTAGATGATTTTAGTTTGCTTCTGATGTTTCTTCTCAGAATTTGCAGAATGAAACACCAACTCCATCTCGTTTTAAATGACAAGGTTTATTTGATGTGAACAAATGTTTTTACAACCAACATTACAAAAATAAATATCATCAATTTAACATCACTAGATTTAATTGTTCTGGCTGGGATTTATAAGCCTACACCCAATAGCAATATGGAAATAGTTTATCAAGCAATAAATAATATACATGCCTATTATAAAACTACCCATATTTATGTCTAAGATTGCACAGAACTAAACCTATAATCAAAATTAGAACTGGACTAGACAATGAATGCTGGTTTACCAGGATAAAAATTAATATGTCAGTAAAATTGGCTGAAAAATTTGAATCAATTTTGAAAAAGTGTCTTTGCATTGTGCGTTGATGAACATGCAATTCTCATACTGACGTGAAAAGTTAAAAAAAAAACGCTAGAAAATTTGATTTTCACCGGCTAGCCTGGCGGTTTCTCAGCACATACATTTCTTATCTGTATATATTATGAGAGAACAGAACCTTACAAAAAGTAAATAAAACCACACAGTATGGCAGCATGGCTAATCCATATTCTTATTTCAGCCACAGCTTACAACCCTTGGTCAGTTTTAATATGGCAGTATAGTTCCTATTTTACAAAAGATTTTTATTTAATATTACTGAAAATATAATTATATAACTCTTTTATCAATGCAACCAGTTGTCGTAGAAAATAAGCACTTACATAATATTGCTGGTTGAATAGATTAATGAATCTCTTAGGATCACATAAAAGGGAATAATGCTTAGACATCGGAACTTTAGACAGCTATACATCTCCCAACACGTTTCATATCTTCACAGCATTCAGTACTTTTCCATTTTTGATATCACAGTCTTTACCCAGCCCCTCAGCATCATGTTTTAAAGATCTCAAGTATTTGAGTTTGGCCCAAACTCCTTGGCACATACGTGTCAATCGCTTATCATGCGTTTGTCTTGCGAAGGCTGCTATGTTCCGCACAATGTTCCTTGATATGTGAAGGTTCCCTTTCTGAGCTTGTGAGAGTGCGGAGTAAAGACGGCTTCTTGCTGCTAAGCCATCGTCACCAAGCATTCTTGAGAGCTTGTACTGCCTCAAGGATATCCTGCCTGCTTCCTCAGCCTGGAAGGTATTTAGAAGTAGTTAGGTCTTAGTAGTAGTAGTACTAGTAGTTACATTGTGTCATTGTTGTGAAGAGCCAATATTTAGATTATTATTTCCTTTATTTGTCTTTTGTACACATTTGTTTCATTTTTAAATATTCCTCAATTTACTTAAAAAAAAAAAGTTAAGAAAATAATGGTTCACAGGTGTCATATTCACTGGTGGTTAGGGCTCCAGAGACAGGATCCTCATCACAATGTGGATGCCGCATAGAGGAGTACCACCTTGAAGGCAGTACTCCTAGCGGTCGTAATCCAACCGCCTAGCGAGAGCCTTGACACCTGTTAGTCGGCACTTGGCCATCAGGCCATTGACCATAATCACAATCACTACATTATAAACAGAATTTCAATAAGTCATTTTTCCTTTCAAAAATCCCTTACGACTACCAAGCATACTTACGCAGTGATCAAAATAATCCCCTAGAGCAGAATAAGCACCTCCAAGTGTAGATAGCCAAGAAAATGCATTCTCTATGTCAACCCTCGTCCAAATCAGTCGCAGAATCCTTTCATTCCTGAAATTAAAAAAATAATGCTGAATATAATATGGATAAGAACAAAATGCAGTACAAACAACCATGCAGTTAGTTTTTAAATAAATAATAATGCATGATAGGTCATTATTTATTATAGGTCATACTGTTCATATGAGTTTCTGTTGGTCTAGGACCAATGGTAGGAAAAGATACCACAAAGTAGTTAGTTAGAATATGTTTTATAGTAATGTTTACCATGCATAATCAATGATTTCTGTATCTGGAGGTTCTAGAATCAACTTCAAAAATACTGTCCCACATTCAGGATATCCGCCAAGCCGGTTCAAATGTGATACCACGTTATATCTGTACACATCAGAATTAACACACTCCTTAACGAATGGCTGCAAGAATAATGCGTTAGTCTTGAGTCTCAGCTTTTTCTGAAGTTCGTGTTCACCATCTATCTCCAATTCACAACAGTCTCCAGTCTTCACACCAATAGATTTGTAGTATTGTTCGTCAGGCAAGATACTCAGGTCTTCGGTAATGAAGAATATTGTATACGGACTTCGAAACAGACGAATTCTCGCTACCACCTGCATTTTAATTTTTGATACTTAGGTTATATTTTTTCTATGAAATTAAATTAATGTCGGCAATGATGAGTAGCAATTAAATCAACAGTTTTGAGTAATTCATTCGGAATCACGTGGTTTTTTGCTGTTGAATTTATTATTCACAAAATTTTGTTATACCATCACCTTCGTAGAAAATACTAATGTCAGTTTTATTAGTTTGTCATTGCTGTCAATGTCAAAACTCAAATGCCTGACTGATAGTCATTTAATTATCAAAATCTATTATTTTTTCATGATGGCAATTTGCCAGGTGGGATAGGGTAAGCAGAGTTCTTACACGTAGATGGGTGTATGACGACCATAACACAATATAAGGGTACTTATAATATTTTGTTATCTAGTCTACACTCTTCTCATCATGAATCTCTCACTATTGGGTGATTCTGGCCTCTCCTTTTTTCTACCATACTTTTCAGTCCCTCATTTGGTTCCCGCGCCTTACACAAAAAGGTTTCGTCATTTCCCAAAACCTTTTTGTGTATGAAGAATGTCCGGTAGGCTGGTTGCGCATCATCGTATCTCTCGTTGTCAGCATGATGGACCGGGCTTGGCGGAATCCCATTATGCAACACCAATTCCAAAGCTATCTCAAACTAATGGCAGGTACTATCCCAAGTGTAATTGAAAAAACACAGACAACTGGCCACTCAGCGACAATGCTAAAGGCTTTGAATAGGCACTACGCACACGAGCACGCGATGTAAATATATGGATTTTTAATTCAAAATACTATCCTGTCCTAACTACACTATCCTGTAGCAAGCTAGTTATATTTCTTGACAAGCACATCTCAGGAGGATATTCATAGATGACTGTACCCTATGTGTAAATGTGGCGCTGTTCCAAAAACGATGGGACACTTAATATTGTGTCCAGCTTGTCCTGTTGTTTGTTCATTACAGGAATTGATGGACGCTTCACGCTACTGATGGCGCCAAACTCATGGCTCACTTCTGGACCAGCACAATTTGGATTTAGGTACAACGACACACTAAGAAGAACACGAGTATAACCAATGACTTTGAAGTAAATATTATTTGTGAAAGAAGAATTTTTCATTTTCAAATCGTTCGTATTTTCGTTACGTTTACCTACACCGCGCGCTTGTACTAGTGCCTCTGTACATCGTTGCTGATGTACCTCTTGGCGCGTACTGTGTTAAAAACTGAAATAGACTTGACAATCTAACCCGCTGAATTTTCCCGCGGCATCAAAACAAGAATTACTTCCTTCCTCTTCGATACAATAGGCATGTTGTATGTCAGATAAGGTAAACTAAACTCAGTTACCTACATGGGTTAGGAAGGGTAGACCGAGGCTAATTGAAACACATCACAGTAAAAGCATGTTAAATTAACATAAATGTATTAAACATAACATCATGTCTGTAATCCCCAAGTGGTAAAGAAGAAGTGTACCTAATAGTACGCCCACATTGCGCCAATTATGTTTAAGTCCCGTGTAATAAAAAGGGGCCGAAACTATTGCCATGAACTAATCACATGATAAATGATGTTTAATTTGCAAATAGGTTTTTACAAACACTTTTACACGTTACAATTTGAGTGGACCTGTCCAGCCAGTGCAAGCATTTGTCAGTTATCGTGTAGCTCGACTCATAACTCAAGGAGCTCAACGAAACGACGAACAATACCAAAGAAAGGACATTTGTGTAGGTCGCTTATAGTACCTACCTAGTCAAACAGCCAGACAATAGTAAAAACAAACAATAAACAAAAAAAATTGACCCACATTGTCCTCACATCTCACATTCACACTAATCAAATAAAATGAATAATACTTACAAAATAAATGTTCATAAAAATGTCACAATTCACAATAATAAAAAAGGATAATAAAATAATTCACAAAGTAAATAATCATGTCTAAACTCCGTGGCTGCTTCAGAGAAATTCGTGATGGAAACACCCAATAACACTTTGTCCGACCTGGGAATCAAACCCAGACCACTAGACCAACGAGGCCAGGATACGCAGGACCATCAAAAAAATTCGCCCAATAACATTAAAGATGATCTCCAAATATTAACAAAAGCATTTTTTTACAATTTGCCCCGTTCTACCGTACCAAGTCGAATGTAGCATGAAATAGTTGAAACTGCAAACAGGAATTAAGCTATAAACAAATCGGTCGGAATAGGAAATGTGTTTCCGTAAACCTAGAGGCAACGTAAACAGAGTCATTCAATATCTAGGCAGGGTGTTCCTCTATAGGTTCCATTAAGGAGTCAAGCCTCTGAACGTACACTAAAAAAAAAAAAAGAAACTATATTGTACTAAAAAGTTGAAGAAATATAAATTGAAAGAATTCGCCATGTTGGATTTTAGAAAAAATATAGTATTATTGTTGCTGGCAATTCATAGTAAGTTTTTTTTTATTTGAAGTGCGTGTATTGGGCTAACGAACCCTATACATACAGCATGTAAGCCAGTATCGTCAAGCTGGTTAAAGTTGACTATCATTCAGATGTACCTAACCTGTAACGGCGGTACTAATAAGACTTGGTGGAGTAGTGATACGTCACCCAACCCGAAAGGGCGGAAAACTCTAAGGAGGGGTTGAATTAATTATCTATCGGTAAGGTGTATATCTATCTTCCTTACAGAAACCCGTCTCGTTACTAGTTCTACACACTTTGGTGTTTGTTAAAGAATAATCTCATTCTCATCTCGTATGTGCAATTAATTTATAATGCCGTTCATAGTTTATGAGGGAAGCCCCATCGTAGCGCGAAATTCAAATTTTCTTTGGTCTTCTGCGATATTCAGGACAGTGTCAGACAGTATATTAAACAAAATATGATTTGCGACCGTAACACGTATGTTATTTACAGAATTATAATTATTCAAATCATCAATACAATCCTAAAAGTTCATTTAATTCCATTCAATGACTCTTTCATGAAAAAGTCATGCAATGGGATTAAATGAACTTAGAGGGTTGTATTGATGATTTTAGTGATTATAACTCTATGAAACTATATTTGTTACGGTCGCAAATCATATTTTAATCAACATACAAACCAACACTGGCCTGTAAATTGCAAAAAACGTAAAAAAAAAATTTTTGCAGCACCCTTGGCGCTTTCGCCTTTAATAGTAATTTACGATAAAGTCTGGCCAAACTGAGACTGATCCTGTACGTGCCGCGGGACGAAATTCTGTGAACTCTCTTCTGAAGTAGGGTTCAAAGTGACACACGTTGTGTGATTCCTTTAACATTAAAACAATCTAACCTAACAGCAGGCAAAACGCGCATTGCCTTATTTAGAGCAGTACATAATAGATTTAAGTTTTTAAACAGACTCTTTGTTTGTTTTTTTCACAATATTATTGAGATTTTCTATTAAGAACATTATCAGTACCGCCGCGTTGGTCGAGTGGTCGCGCTTGCGACTGCTGAACATGAAGTCCTAGGTTCGATCCCCGGGTCGAGCAAAATTTTATTATGTTTTTTTCCATCAAACATTTCTCGGTAGCAGCCACGGAGTCTGGATTTGTGCGTGGTTGATGGCGATTGGCTCGCCCCCTATATTACGTGGGACTTTAAAAAATCATCTGGCGAAATGTGGGTGTACTATTAGGTACAGCTCTGCCTTATCCTTCTGGGATAGCAGGCGTAATGTTTTGTGTTTTTATTTTTAGCACATGACATCGGTTGCTTGGTTTGGGAGCACCTGCACTGCGCACCTGACGCTAACCAGGATATGACCGAAGGCTCAGTGGCGGACATAGGACGGTTCCCCTGGCTGGGCATGGTGCAACACGCCTTCTGTTAGTATACAATACTAGCTAATGCCAACGGCTTCGCCCGCGTGGAGTTCGATAATTGACCCACGGGATCGTACTACCGGGATGAAAAGTAGCCTGTGTGCTATTCCAAACTATAATCTATCTCTGTGCCAGATTTCATCCAGATCCGTTCAGCCGTTCTGGCGTGATTGAGTAACAAACATCCATCCATCCATCATCTAAACTTTCGCATTTATAATATTAGTATAGATTATAAAGCCGAAGAGTTTGTTTGTTTGGTTGAACGCGCTAATTACTGGTTCGAATAAAAAAAAAATCGTTTAGTGTTGGATAGCCCACTTACCAAGGAAGGCTATGGGCTATTTAACATCACATTGCGACCAATAGAAGCGGAGCATCAATCAAAAATGTTTCGCAGACGAAGTTGCGCGGGTCAGCTAATCTATATATATAAAAATGAATTGCTGTTCGTTAGTCTCGCTAAAACTCGAGAACGGCTGAACGGATTTATCTTATCTTGGTTTTGAAATGTTCGTGGAGGTCTAGGGAAGGTTTAAAAGTTGAGAAAGATTCGAATAATTGCCGGGAAAACCCTCAAAACAGGACTTTTCTATTTCCCATACAAACGTTTTCTAAATAAAATGGAGAGTCAATTTGTAATTTATTACCGCTGCATAAAGTTCAAATTCGCGTGCGCGGTGGAGGATCTAATGTCGCGTTCTGAAATTCAACAAAAGTGAATCGCGAACGCGACAAAATTGAGGATAGGATATGTAGATAGGTACTAGGAGGGTAGGATAGGGAGGTAGGTGCTAGGAGAGTAGGATAGGTAGGTAGGTACTAGGAGAGTAGGGTAGGTAGGTACTAGGAGAGTAGGATAGGTAGGCAGGTACTAGGAGAATAAGATATGTAGATAGGTACTAGGAGGATAGGATAGGTAGGTAGGTACTAGGAGAGTAGGGTAGGTACATAGGTACTAGGAGAGTAGGATAGGTAGGCAGGTACTAGGAGAATAGGATAGGTAGGCAGGTACTAGGAGAATAGGATATGTAGATAGGTACTAGGAGGGTAGAATGGGTAGGCAGGTACTAGGAGAGTAGGATAGGTAGATAGGTACTAGGAGGGTAGAATAGGTAGGTAGGTACTAGGAGAGTAGGATAGGTAGGTAGGTACTAGGAGGGTAGGATATGTAGATAGGTACTAGGAGGGTAGGATAGGTAGGTAGGTACCAAGAGGGTAGGATAGGTAGGTAGGTACTAGGAGAATAGGATATGTAGATAGGTACTAGGAGGGTAGGTAGGTAGTAGGAGGGTAGGATAGGTAGGTAGGTACTAGGAGAGTAGGATAGGTAGGTAGGTACTAGGAGAGTAGGATAGGTAGGTAGGTACTAGGAGAATAGGATAGGTACTATAGGTAGGTAGGTACTAAGAGAATGGGATATGTAGATAGGTACTAGGAGGGTAGGATAGGTAGGTACTAGGAGAGTAGGATAGGTAGGTAGGTACTAGGAGAGTAGGATAGGTTGGCAGATACTAGGAAGTAGGTAGATAGGGTAAGTAGAGTAGGTGGGGTAGGTAGGGTGGGTAGAGTAGGTAAGGTAGGTGGGGCAGGTAGGGTAGGCGGGGTAGGATTCATTGACTGTTAGGCGGTACGAAGTTCGCCGGGACAGCTAGTGTTTTATATTAATTTGAAGATAGGAACATGAAGGTACGGTATGTATGCTGCCAGCCTTCTGGCTACAATTCCCGTTGACAGCGATACGGTTGAACTTATACCTAAAGTCTTACAATTCTTTCTCTAACACAAAATATAAAAGAAAAACATCTTCCAACGATGTCGGGAAGTAAGTTGTGTAATATTTTTCTCACTTAATATATCAGGTACTGTTTGCAAAGTGAAATTGCTGCGTCTAAATATTAAATAATATGAAGAAATAACGTCGCCTGAGTCCACCATTTCCTTATTTTGTAGATGTAGGCGGAAAGACTCATTACGCTGTTACCGGTGCGGTCCTTATCCATCCCGGGTTCGCCATAGCTGCAGCTGAAGACATCGCCAAGATAAGCCCTGATCAGATCGTGTAAGTCATGTTATTATGTGTCACCTCGGTACTAGGTTACCAATATTCCAATAGATAAAGCATTAATTATTCATGTTCAATAATGCTACCTCTCGTAATCTTTATACCAATTGAATTGTGACGTCTCTTCATCTTCATTGTGCGGTTAGTGCCTAACCTGGGTGTCATAGTTTTTTTGCCACCCATGGGCCTCTGACTTGGTTTTACATGCTGTCGAGTAATATCTCTCAGGCATGCTGGTTTCCTCACGATGTTTTCCTTCACCGAAGCAAGTGATAATTACCTGTACAATACGCATATGACTGAAAAATCAGAGGTGCGTGTTTTGGGTTGGCAGTCCGACGGACAGCCACATCACTAGGCTATCACCGCTTAAGTGTCCCATGCCATGTAAAAATCAAAAGTCATAATTTACAAGGTTACATGAGACAGTTTCAAAGCAGCTGAGAGTATTTTAGCTGGAAGAAGTAGCGGTGGAACGAACCCCAGCTGCTGGTATTGGTAGCTGGACAGACGTCTCTTGCCGCAACAAGAATTTTCATATATTTTATTTTTCAATTCAATTCAATTTCTTTATTTCAATCTACAAGTTGGATCATATCATAATTATCATTCATCATATCATTAGGCATATTAAATAAAAAATACTAGAAAAATAATACAAAACACAACACACAATTTCACTATAATTACTTATTAAAATTAAATTGGCAAAGCCAACAAACTAAAATTAGAAATAATCTTAAATGTATTTAAAATAATAATTCGTCTAAAATACATTTAATAATTATCATCTAACAACATTTTAATATTATAAAATATAAAAGAGGGACAGATAATGAACAATAATGCGTTATGATTATTTATTATTTTATTTCCAGGAACAACACTAAGTTGATAGTGTGGAGCAGCAGTTCAAATAAATTCGTGTTAGATGTTAAAGATTATATTTTACATCCGGAGTACCAAGACAGAATAACTTTTGCTAGCATTGCTTTACTGGACCTCATCGCTTGGGGCGATACTTATATGAGCGAATGGAAAGGTGGGGAAAATATTTTATTGTTAATGCGTTATAACAATTTCTAGTATCTATCTATTATTTTATGTTTATATTATAAATCTCAAGAGTTTTTATGTTTGTTTACTCAAAATATCAATCTTTTTAAATTAATTAATTATCTCCTTTGTTTATTTTTTATTCTTATATTTTTTTTTTGTTATTTTATATGCGAATATTTAAAAATTTTAAAATGAAAACTAAATAAAGGAGATAATCAATTAATTAAAAAAGATTAATATTTTGAGTTTTTGCTACCTTTGACACTTTACCGAATTTACCGGCACCGGGCGGCTAAAACCCACGCTACGCCACTGGAACCAAAAAACACGGAAGTACGTAGGCAGGTACGAATATTGTTAAGCATTCCTCTCTCATTATAATAATCATAATTATTTTGTGAAATCAGCTCCGGTTCTACCCATCTGTATGCCTGTCAAAGGTTCTGGAACGTTTCAACAGATATATGCAGTAAAAATGAGTGACGGTAAGCATTAATCAACTTTTGCAATGAAATATGTCCTACTTACTTGATTAAACATCATCTGCCTAGCCTTTATCCCAATTTTATTGGGGTAGGCTTTCAGTCTTACCGGATGCAGCTGACCAGAATTTTACATAGAGCGACCACCCATCTGGCCTCCACAACCCAGTAATACTGTACCCCTTGGTAAGATTGGTTGTCAGACTTTCGGGCCACTGACTACCTGTAACGACTGTCAAAGATCTACAATTGACAGCCGGGACCATTAGTGTCCTCCTTGCTTTGTTGATCGCCGTCGAAATTTACCGTCGCAGCTGAAATTTCATCGGGAGGCTTTTATCATTATTGGTGCTAATCTTGATTCTATTACAGCGTATGGCACAGTGGAAAAAGAGATAATAAATATGAAATACGTGGATAACCAAGCTTGCGAAGAGTTTTACTACAAATCCCAGGTACCTAAGTTGCTCACTATTTATTTAATATAATTATTAATTCTTTTATTTATTTTTCTAACTTATTTTTACATTTTTAAATATCCCTATACAAAATCAGTAGATATAAAAAAAACATTTAAAAATATATAAAATAGTAGCCCACCAGCACCGGGAACAGGGTCCGAGCTACCGGTGGTCAGGGCTCTTGAGAGAGGAACCTCCTAACAATACGCGCCGTGTCCAGAAGTACTGCTTTCTGAATTAAGCCCTTGATCCAGCCGCCAAGCGAGAGCCTCTTCAGATGTTGGTCGAGGCTCTTGGCTATTAAACCATCGGCTGATACAACTATCGGCACAATGACTGCTCTATTCACGTCCCACATGTCGACAACCTCGCGAGCAAGATCTAGATACTTGAATTGCTTAACTTTCTCTGCTTTTAATTATTAATATTATTAGATGATGTTATAAGAAGTAACTAAGGATACATTTATTTTCGAAAAAAGATTAGAGTTCCGTGCAAAAATATTGAAACCCTTGAAATTGTTAATAAAATCCGATTCAAATAGGGAAGTAATATTTTTTTCACACCACCTGCTCGTAAATAACAAATTTTATGTCATGCAAACCTTATGTAAAGCAAGTCATTAATGCCCTAGGGTCTAACCGGGCAGTAATATTGTACTGAATTTCATTACTGCCCGCTGGGCAAAAATGTGATTTGAATTTGGAAACTTATATAACAAACTGTATGAAAACTTTTACCGAAGAGTTTTCGCTTCGCAGGTAATGTTGCCGTCGATGAACAAAAATTAAAATTACGCAACTTAATAGTATTATTATGTGAAATAATAAGAAACAATAATGTAAATTAATTAAACAAAAATAGTTACAACATTAAAAACAATTGTTAGTTTGCAAAAGTCCAAATTGATTAAATAATTGACTGGTTAAAAAAAAAACAGATACAAAAAATGGTTTTTAATCTGTAGCGGCAATGGTGGCAAGTCATCACAACAGCTGATCGGAGGGAGTGGTGCGCATCCCAGGGTTGCTAGATCGAGTTTTTGAATTTTCCGCATATTCAATCGATGCAACTTTTTTCCCCTTTTATTTTTTAAACAGGAAATGAAACAGAGAGATATAAACTATTTTCATTCATAAAAAGTACCACTTAGTATCGAATTTTGTGTCTGTGTATGTATTATTTGATCCCGTCCACGCACGACACCCTGCAAAAGGCTTATTAAACGCAAGTTATTGTTACAAATTAGTAATTCGGCTGTAAAATGTCTCTTGAATTCTTAAATTTTACATTATTTTTTAGTGTTGTAACTTTCTCCAAGGATTTAAGTTTCTCAAATTTTCCCCTCGAACGATTTGTTTCCCCAAAAAAGGGAAATATATCCTTAATCCCCCAACACTGGTGCACCCCCGCGGTTGAAGATTGGTGCACAACGCCATATTTCGAAAATCGAATTGGTTTTTATTTCCTCGCAGTTGGTGTGAAAAGTAAAGTATGCTCCTCGGGGATAAATAAATCCCTCATTTATCTCAAGATTCCAGACTTAACTCCCTCGCTCCGCTCGGGAGCCCCATAATACCTCGTTGCGCTCGGGAATCAAAATAGTGCCCGTGACGTAAGACACTGCTTTATTCCCTTGGTGCAATCTACTATGTAATAATTTCACGCGAACAAAGGTCGGGGGCATCAGCTAGTCTTTCATATAATCCATCCAGTTTTCTTTGGTTTTCTTTCGTTTTCTTTTTTCCGATGACATTACTATAATATTCGCTAATAAATAAATAAATATCGGTGGACATTACACACAGCGCCATCTAGTGCCACACTAAGCAACGAGGCGTGTGTCGTGGACACCAGATAGTTGATATACTACATAGATACTTTTTTGTTTGTAAATACATACTTATTATACATATAAACATCCATGACTCGGAAACAAATGTCCATGCTTATCACACAAACACTTGCTCCTACCGGGATTCGAACCCGGAACCCTATGAACGTAAGGCAGCCTCACTACCGCTGCGCCATTCGGGTCGTCATTACTCATGCATACCGGTCTATGTTTCGGCATTTCTGATGATAGAACTTTCACAGTTGTCATACACGAGAATGAACCCAGTAAACCCGCTCTGCGCAGTATCTCAGCTTGCCAAAACGCCTTGCGTTTGGGACGCTGGTACCGCACTCATCACCAGACAATCGTGGGGATATTGGAAACTGGTGAGTTATTCATCTGGTATCAAGACGGATGGTTGGACTGAGGTGAGGCAGATAATATTTTGTATTGCGCTCCGTAGATCACGCACGCAAAACATTGTGCTAATGGATGCATTGAATAGCAAACGGGTCATAGAGGTATTTAAAGTAAAGTTATAACATAAAAAACTAGTATTTTTAAAAAAAAACTTGTGTTAAAGTTGGAACTTTGACTCCTGATATCTCCGTAACTAAAAAGTTCCCAGGTATGGTCCAGAACAGAAAAAATGATCGCGATGACGTAGATAACAAGTGCCTTACGGGTTCGTTAAGGGTCTATTTACACCCTTTGTAACTATGTACTGATTTTCTAACTAATCCTTGATATTATTCATTTAGCTGGGTTTCGCTGTCCGCGGCCCCGGCTGCGGTGCTCCGACAAGATTCCTGAACGTACACGACTACCTACCTTGGATCAATGACATCATTTCCCGGATGCCGTACGATGAATCCGAGACCACATACAAGTTGGGAACGCGTAGACAGAATCCGTACACACTTTTCATCTACAAAAGTAAATACATAACCTTCTCCTTTTTCCAAGTTTTTTTAAAAGACCGGTAAGTGCTAGTCGCACCCATACAGGGTGACGCCAAAAAATTTGTCAAAAAAAAAATGCCGAATTCAATCCTTAAATTTTATTTCCAGACGCGAATTAATGAAAATTATACACACGGTTTGTAAACCAATATTTATAAATAGTAGTGTTGTATGTATTTCGTTAGCAGTTTTATGCTGTTTAGTTTGTTTATATGTATATTTTTTAATTTCGATGTTAGGATACTTAGGATTTATCTGATAATTTATTAATATCCCTATGTAGTAATAGTTTTTTCATTTACTGTCGCATTTTCGGCGCCAAAATTTAAAAATATTTCGGCGTCTGTATGTGCAAAACGGATTGTAAGCGTTTTAAACCGTTTGGTTTGAAACCGCCTTTTTGGTTTAAAACGATTTAAAGCCATACTTAGCGGCTAAATAATGGTTAAGTATTGGAAAATATTGGTTCCTAATAGATTTTCAAGTAAATTAATATTACAGGTGGTGTTCCCATACCGAAACATTACGGACAGTGTGAAAGGGGGCCTAAGAAACGTGGTACCATCCTATTCAAGGACAGCCAGGAAGTTCTGATTAATAAGAACTTCGTCCAAGGTTTCTATTTTGTAAGTATTTCGGTTAGTATTCTTAACGGATTGGTCGGAGAAGGCAAATTGTAAACAAAATTGGAAAGTCATGGGGAGACCTTTGTCCAACAGTGGGCCAGAGTAGGCTGATAAGATAAAATAATATTTATTTGCTTAAACATGACATGATACAAAAAATAAAGTATTTTGACGTCTTTGTTGACGTCTGTGTACTATACAGTCTCGGAGTAAAATGGCTGCGATATACGGACGGACAGTCAGGTGGACAAAACGAATTTTTAGGAGTTCCGTTTTGTGCCATTTGGCAGCGGAACCCTAAAAATCAATTGCCACATGTAATGACGAAGCATCACTTGAGGACGGCTCGACCGACTTCGCAGATTTTTTTTTTGGTTGTGATCGTACTGTTACATCCTTCACCTGTACCCCTTTTGGTCTACTCAGCAGCCTACGCTGCATTCCTGCTGCTGACGCAGCATCCTCTCCTTCCTCTCTCCCCCTCGTCATGTTCTGACACCTTCAGTCGTCTCCCAACCGTCTTCCCGTGCACATGTATCTTGCACTCGTTTTTTTTATTGTTTTAATATACAAGTTTATTTTAGCCTAAAGTAATTTCTTTTTTTAAAACCCAAATTCGGAACCCGGTTATAACATTGGTGGCAGCGGTGGGATTATAAATCCTAGGAATCCTAGCTGAAAGTGCTAAATTCAGTGCCTAATTTAAAAGTGAAAGTGCTTCAATTCCTGAAAAGTTCCAGAGACGACTCATCACACCGGTAAAACCCGGTATTGGCCTAATTCAAGGTCACTCCAGTTCCTGAGTTCCAGAGACGACTCATCATACCGGTAAAACCCGGTACTGACCTAATCCAAGGTCACTCCAGTTCCAGCTCCAGTTCCAGTTCCAGATCCTGCGAAACCATGAAAAACATGTACGCAATAATACTGTGAGTCGTGAACATATTTTCCTATAAGTACAGTGATCAAGTACAAAAAGTTCAGTTCGACAGTTATAACATTCTTCAACGGCTTATCAACGGATGTTATGTCTCGGTGCTCGTCGCAGATCCAGACTCAGCACACTGCATAAGCGATAAGAACACATTGTCGGACTAATTCCAATAACTAATCTTGTTTCCAGACTTATTATATCTAGTTATTCTTTTAGTATTATAAGTTGTTGTCAACCATGTCCCAAGGTAACAAAGCCGTAAAAGAAGAGTCTTCGGGAAACATACCCCTAAGTGTCATCCTAAAATTCATAAAGCCCTTTGATGGCAGTAGAGAAAAATTAAATGCATTTATTAATAATTGCGATAACGCCATTTCCCTAGCCTCTTCTAACGAAGCCGACATCGTCTTCAAGTATATAATTAGCCAACTAGATGGTAAAGCCGAGATTGCTTGTTCAATCAAGGAATTTGATTCGTGGCCATCCCTTAAAGAGTTCCTTCAGAACCAATTTGGGGAGCGTAAACATTATGCTCATCTCCTTGCAGAACTCCAGGATTGCAGACAAGGTGCTCAGGAGAATGTTAGCCAATTCTCACTTAGGATAGAAACCTGTTTATCACAATTGCTTACAGAAATTTCTATATCAGGTCACAAGAAAGGTGAAATATCTGGCAGAGTAGCTGCAATGGAGGACTTAGCCCTCCACACGTTCACGATGGGCCTTACCCCTCGTATCGCAAACATCGTTAGATGTAGGAACCCCAAAAACCTCAATGACGCCATAAATTACGCGATTTCCGAGGAAAAATTGCAGCAATATTCCTACAAACAAAACTTAGCCGTGAAATCACTTCGTCAAAATGATCCAACAATTAGGTCTAATAGACCCAATAACTTTAATAATAATTATCAATCACAAAAACCTACCTTTCAACAACCCTCTTCAAATGATCCATTCTGCAGATATTGCAAGAAATCAGGGCATGTTCTAGAAAAATGCCAACTCCGCGAATATAATAATAAAAGATTCAATAGTCAAAATAGATTCTCCCCTTCAAGTGCGCAGCCAAGCACATCTACTTTCAAACCCCGTATTAATGCGGTAACTGAAGTTGAAAGTTATGATACCGTTGACAACAATTTAAACTAAATAATGTCCCGAATAAGCGTCGCACGGGACAGATCAATTCCATAATAGACGACGCTAAATCTTCCATGACCCATGGACAGGGTAACCAGCCCCAAACTCGTGGTCATCCAATTGGAGTCAAGCAGCAGGGTAACCAGCCCCAAATCGTAGGCTCTAAATCCTTCATGACCCATGGACAGGGTAACCAGCCCCAAACTCGAGGTCATTCCATCCGAGTCAAGCAACAGGGTAATCAGCCCCAAATCGTAGACTCTAAATCCTTCATGACCCATGGACAGGGTAACCAGCCCCAAACTCGAGGTCATTCCATCCGAGTCAAGCAACAGGGTAATCAGCCCCAAATCGTAGACTCTAAATCCTTCATGACCCATGGACAGGGTAACCAGCCCCAAACTCGAGGTCATTCCATCCGAGTCAAGCAACAGGGTAATCAGCCCCAAATCGTAGACTCTAAATCCTTCATGACCCATGGACAGGGTAACCAGCCCCAAACTCGAGGTCATTCCATCCGAGTCAAGCAACAGGGTAATCAGCCCCAAATCGTAGACTCTAAATCCTTCATGACCCATGGACAGGGTAACCAGCCCCAAACTCGAGGTCATTCCATCCGAGTCAAGCAACAGGGTAACCAGTCCCAAACCGTAGACTTCATCCAAAATCCTGAAAATGAAAAACATATTAATGAAGAAATATACGAATTCACATCTAACATACCAAATAAATACTTACCTTATATAGAAGTTAATTCTCCCGTGTCTTTTAGAGACCTATCCCTTCTCGTCGATACTGGCGCATCTATAAGTTTAATTAAAAAATCAGTCATTGACGACATGCCTGTTATTGACGAATCGATTAAATTTAAAATCAAAGGTATCGATTCAACCATTGATAATCCTCTATGCACATTAGGACAAATCCCTATAACCATCTATACACATGATAAATCTCATAGTGACTGTAAACACCTAACACATATATTCAACATAGTTAATGAATTAAGTATGTCCTACGATGGTATTATCGGCAACGACTTATTCAATTCCATGAGTGGCAAAATTAACTATGATGAAGGTGTGTTGTATTTAAAAGATATTAAGCTTAAAATGCATTTCAATGAACCCGTTTATACTATTACCCCACGCAGTGAAACTGTAATCGAATGTACTGTAGCAAATCCAGAAATCAAAGAAGGCTTAATAATCGACCAACATATTTCCCAAAATCTACTAGTAGCAAACTGTTTAGTACAAGTAAAGAATAACAATCGTGTTAATATTTCCGTTGTTAACACCTCAGAAGAACCTGTAACTATTCCGTCTGATCTTAGATTATATTTAAAGCCTTTCGAACTGAAGGCTTCAATCTTTGTCGGTACTTTAGACGAACCTCATACTCATGAACGCACAGAAGAAGTTCTAAAGCAGCTTCGCGTGTCCCATCTTAATCCAGAAGAAACTGAGGCATTATACTCTGTTTGTTCTCAGTTTTCAGACATTTTCCATCTACCATCATCAAAAATCAAAACCACGTCTGATAACCCCATTCATGTTAAGACATACAGATTTCCCGAATGCCATAAGAAAGAGGTAGATTCTCAAGTTGAGAAAATGCTGAAACAGGGTATAATAAAACCTTCTATGTCTCCATGGTCCTCACCAATTTGGGTAGTACCCAAAAAGCTCGATGCTTCCGGTCAAAGAAAATGGCGCGTTGTAATCGATTACCGTAAACTTAACGACGTGACCATCGGCGATTCCTATCCTATTCCAAACATAGCCGAAATCCTAGATCAATTAGGCAAGTGCAAATACTTTAGCACATTAGACCTAGCTTCCGGTTTTCATCAAATAAACATGTCCCCTGATGATTCTCCCAAAACAGCATTTTCAATCCCAACAGGGCATTACGAGTTCACTCGTATGCCATTTGGATTAAAGAATGCACCGTCCACCTTTCAGAGATTAATGAATTCCGCCTTATCTGGTCTCCAAGGCATCCAATGCTTCGTTTACCTTGATGATATCGTAATTTACTCATTTGATATCCCTTCTCATATAGATAACCTAACTAACGTATTTTATAGACTCCGTCAATTCAGTTTGAAACTACAACCGGATAAATGTGAATTTTTAAGAAAAGAAGTTTCATATTTAGGCCACGTCATTACTGACAAAGGCGTAAAACCAAATCCTGAAAAGCTAAGAGCAGTTCACGAATTCCCTATACCAAAAACTCCTAAGGACATCAAATCATTCCTCGGTTTCGTCTCTTACTATCGCAGGTTCATCTCCGATTTTTCTAGCATTGCAAAACCTTTAACAAATCTACTGAAAAAGAATGTAGAGTTCGTCTGGTCAAATGAACACCAGTTATCCTTTGAAATCCTAAAAAATAAATTAACTACAGCTCCGCTATTATCATATCCTGATTTCTCGAAACCATTCCTTCTCAGATGCGATGCATCCAATTATGCAATCAGCGCTATTCTTTCCCAAGGCGAAATAGGCAAAGACAAGCCCATCGCCTATGCCTCCCGTACACTCAACAAAAATGAGTGCAATTATAGTACAACTGAAAAAGAATTACTTGCAATTCTTTTCGGCTGTAAGACCTTCCGTCCTTACCTATATGGTAGAAAGTTCACAATAATTACCGACCATCGTCCTTTACGTTGGCTATTCAACCACTCTGACCCCAGTAGTAAACTTCAGAGATGGAGATTAAAATTGGAGGAATACGAGTATGAAATAATATATAGAAAAGGAAAACTAAATAATGCCGCTGATGCATTATCCCGTTATCCTATAACTAAATCCGTCAATCCTATAAATCCTATACCTAATACTTCTAATGAGAATTTAAACTCACCTAATTATGACGAAACATCGAATCCAGATGTCCTTCCAGCTATCTCTCCGGACGATCTAATCCAACTTGAAGATCTTACAGACCCCCTTATCCAACCTACAAGCTTACCAGAGTTAGGCAACCTTGATGATCTAGATAATATAATAGATGAAAACTTACCCTCACCTTCCACTGATCATCCAAATCCAATATCACCACCTGATGTCCCGAGCCGTAATAACTCCAGTACCCCAGATGGTAATTACTCGGACTTCCTTAAAACTACTGCTAAGGATTTTAATCCTAACGTAACCATAATAGAACACAATGAAAGCCTATCCAAAACTGATAAAAAATATATAATTATCCCTACATCTATAGATATGGACGAATCCGTCCCATATACTCAAGAAATCATATCTAATATTCCTAATTTGAGCGAATTTTCCTTACTAGAAAGAACATTACATTCCTTCCTTAAATATGAATCCGAAGATAAAGTTTACTATTTCATTTTCACCAAGGTCAATCACTTTGACACTTGCACATATGAAGATATCTACAAGTGTCTTAAATCCGTAAGAAATGAGTTAGTTGTCAGCCTCACAGGGCAAAATAACCCTCAAATAGCTATAGCTGATTTTAATAATCCTTTCGACACTCATCAGTATATCAAACTATATAATATGATCCTATATTTATTTCACAACTCAGAAATGACTATACACATTTATAAAAATACTATTATCTATCCATCACAGAGTGAAGTCCCTAAAATCATGAAAGAAAATCATGATCTCCCTATAGCCGGTCACTTAGGTTCTGGTAGAATGCTGAAACGCATCCAAGAAAAATACTACTGGAAAAACATGAGAGTAGACGTCGAAAACTACGTAAAGAAATGTCCACAATGCCAAATTAATAAAGCCCTTAGAAGAACCAATCGTGCCCCTATGCAAATCACATCTCTTTCCACACGACCCTTTGAACGTGTAGCTTTCGATATAGTAGGACCACTACCAGAAGCCGGTAACGATAAATATAAATACATATTGACTCTCCAAGATGATCTCACCAAATTCTCAGCCGCTTATCCAATTACCAACACTACTGCTGCGGAAACATGCGAATGTTTGGTTCACTTCATTACTTTATTCGGAATACCCAAAACAATTCTAACAGACCAAGGCACCAACTTCACGGCCGAGCTATTTAAAGAAACATGCAATTTATTAAAAATAAAACAATTATGGTCCACCCCGTATCACCCTCAGACTCAGGGTGCTCTAGAAAGAAGTCACTCCACCTTAAAAGAGTACCTAAAATCTTATGTAAACGAGCAACAAAACAACTGGCCCCGTTTTGTGTACACAGCTATGCTTGCGTACAACACAGCCATTCACTCAACCACTCATTTCTCTCCCTATGAGCTTGTATTTGGAAACAAACCCTATATACCGAATTCCATCTACGAGGAAACTGCAGGCGCAACTTACCCTGAATATGTCCGCATACTCCAAAATAGACTCAAGTATTGCCGAACAAAAGCAATAGAACATATACAAAAATCAAAGACCAATTCCAAAACTTATTATGACATTCACACAAGGCCAATTAAATATAAAGTCGGTGACCTTGTTTACCTTAAAAATCACTTACGCCTTAGAAAAGCTCTTTCACCAATATGGAAAGGCCCGTTTAAAATCGTGAAAATCCATGGCAACAATACCGCGTCACTATTAATTAACAGACGTCACGTCAAACACCATTTTGACGAATTTAAAATAGCAACTAGTAATGAACCATAGTACCTTATTTAATATACAATTCAGTTAATTTAGATTACCTTTCCTTACAGAATTGGTTACATTTATCCTACCCTGGCGTCAAACAGTCAAGGATATATCCAGCCAGCATCAGGTGACGCAGGCATATATTTTGACCCTATTGGCTCCTTAAAAATAACCGATGACACTTTAGATATTATCATCCCCATAGACATTTCTTTTATTCAACCACATTTAGATAACATAAGGGATATCCTAAGAACTTCTCAATTCCTATGTAATCAAAGCAATGCATACTATGAAGGCGAATGTCACTATTTGTTCCAACCATTGTCATCCCGTTATTCTGATATAGTTAGAGACTTTGATTCCATTTCCCATCTTATATCTAAATCTTATAAAAGATCCGCCTGGTTTGGTGGAATCGGCTCAGTAATTAAACAACTGTTTGGAAATATGGACCAAAATGATGCCGAAAAATATAGTAATGCTATTCAGACCTTAGAGAATGATCAAACTAAATTGGCAACCCTCATGAAAGAAAACATGATGGTTACAACATCCACACTATTGTCCCTTAAAGAAGTTATTGATAAAATTAATGCAAATGAAGCTAGCCTTAGTTATGCCATTGATATCCTAAACCAAGAAATGACAAATTTAACATTAGTTTCCAATAAGCTATTAATTAGGTCTAAAATATCGGGACTGTCGAATATTTTAGAAAGTAGTTTATTAACCCTATCATTTAAGTTAGAAGATATAATTAATGCTATTATGTTTAGTAAGTCCAATATTCTATATCCATCTATTATTACTCCTAAACAATTGTTTACAGACCTTGTAAGTAATTATAGATTTCTCCCTAGTCCTAAGCAATTACCTGTACCTTTAATCTTAGACAATATCCATATTCTAGAAAATATATCCGATGTATCCAGTTATTATGCAAATAACAAAATAATATTTGTATTACAAATACCTTTAGTAAATACTAAAGAATTCGATTTGTATCATACTACACCTTATCCTATTGCCCTGAAAAATGTAAACAAAACATTGTACTCTACAATAATACCATCCACTAAATATTTGGGCATAACTAAAGATAAATCATCTTATTGTAAATTAAATTCACTTACCACCTGTAAAATTGTAAATACGCAATATCATATTTGTGAAATTTCCAATGTATACTCTACATCAGCCGTACCAATATGTGAAACTGAGGTTATTTCAAAAGCTTTGACTTCCGTTCCGTCTCTCTGCAGGACCGAATTCATAAATGGTAATTTTGAAACCTTTCATAAATTACATAGTAGTCAGTGGATATACATGATCAGTCAAAATTCTAAAATAACAATAGAATGTAATAATCAAGATTTATTTGAATCTTCTATTTCTGGCACTGGTATACTAACCATACCAGACAACTGTATTGCCTATTGCAACGATAATAAGCTAATACCTAAACATAGCATTGAAATAAAATTAAAGCCAATAGTATTGCATTTCGAATTAATTAATGATACTTGTTGTAGTTCCACCACATATTTAAAAGAAAATATTAAACTTCCTTACGTTAATTTGAAAAACATTAATAATTTAGACTCTCTCTTCTCAAATTATAATAAAGTAACTGATCAAATTAAAACAAACCTTAATTCAGTAATTGAAAAACCTCATATTGTCCTTTACGGTAACTATTATTCCTATACAACTGTTATTATAAGCCTAGTTATAATCTTAGTTATTTCCTATAAATTGTATTGTTATTGTAAGTTAATTAAGAAATCTAGATGTACCCCTTTACCTGATATTCCCGTAGAAATGGCATCTACAGATGTCGAAGATATTCCTGCTCCTCGCCTCCGAATGACCTAAAACCCGGAAAACTTACCTTTCCTTCTGGCGTCAACTTACCTTCCACCCGTAAGTTTCCTCCTAATCGGGGGGCTGTTACATCCTTCACCTGTACCCCTTTTGGTCTACTCAGCAGCCTACGCTGCATTCCTGCTGCTGACGCAGCATCCTCTCCTTCCTCTCTCCCCCTCGTCATGTTCTGACACCTTCAGTCGTCTCCCAACCGTCTTCCCGTGCACATGTATCTTGCACTCGTTTTTTTTATTGTTTTAATATACAAGTTTATTTTAGCCTAAAGTAATTTCTTTTTTTAAAACCCAAATTCGGAACCCGGTTATAACAGTACCGTAAAACGGGGTGACATTGATTAATTTTAAAGTTCAAATTGATACCACCCTTGCAATTTCAATGATAAAAATGTAAATAAAAAAACTGTATTGTAGATAAAATTGTAAATATTTATTGCGGACGAAGTCGGGGGCGAAGTTCTATTTGTTATAAATTGACCTGGTTAAAACGCGTGCACACCAGGGAACCATGCCACAAAAGGGACGAGGCCTATGCCTCGTCCCTTTTGCACTCAGCAGTGAGAGGAACAAGGCTGCCAATCATGATGATGATAATGATTTGTGTTTCCAGTTGGTGATAACAATGATGGCAGAATTCACGTGCGCGCGCGTCGATCTCGATGTATCTCGGCAGTCTAACGCCGCCGTGTGGATCGAACACAACTGTCACAGAGATGCCATGGGGGCACATGTAGGATTTAGCAGACCGTCAAGAGAAAGGTAAGGCCGTTCGTCCACTGTGAATATTTGTAGCGGTGATGTCGCGTGTTAGTCACATTTATAACGTGCGTCAGCATCGGCTGAAACGCGCGACTTTACCTGTCGACAACAGGAGAACGTAGAGTGCAGAACGTAACACGTTTGCATGTTGAGAGTGACAACATCGCGGCTGTGTCGCTGCAAGTCTCGGTGGGCGAGGACCCTAACCCTAACGCATGCTTTGCAAACAATAAAGTGGTACCATTACACGCAATAAGTATAATGCATGACTTTTCATACCAAAAAATATCTACCTACAACAAGGTATTTGAGCGTAGAACCATGGACTGGTTACCTCTGTTTTGTGGTATGGCATTATTTTCTGGGGGCAGTCTACCGATAATTAACTGGTATTTAGAATGCAAAAGCGATGTACTGTATATAAGGTCAATGTGTGGTCTTAACACAACAGATAGCTGTCTTTCCCATTTTAAATGTTTAAAAATTTTAACTTTTCCGTCTTTATACATTTTGGAAACAGCTCTATTTGTAAAAAATAACCCACAATTAAAAAAAACTGACAGCAGTCAGAAAATATCCGATACGGACTCAATATGTTAATAAATTATGTCATGTTAAATGTAAAAACGCACTTATGCAGAAAAGTTTTTTTGGTATCGCGCCACGCATTTGTAATAAAGTACCTGATGCAATAAAAAATATGACTGAAATAAAATTAATAAGGGCACTAAAACAAAAATTAATTGAGAAAAGCTGTCATACGTTTAACGATTTCTCTAGTGATATATCGCTGTACTGATTGACAAACTATTATTAAGATTGACATACATGTTGCTATTCTGTCAATTTTTCTGATTGACATACTTATCATTCCTTTTGACATTATTGTCATACTACTGTTATAAGTCTGAAATTTGTATTTTTTGTAATTCTCATAATTTGACATTTATATTTTTATTCTGCATCAATAAGTACAATTCTATAGAATTTCTCTTTAATTTTGAAATTGAATATTATTTGCATGCCCATGCGACACGGTAGAATATGGAGGACTTTATTATATGTATAAGAAAACATCTATGTACCAATTACAGATGTTTGCAAAGAATAAATGATTTGATGATTTTATTTGATTTGTAGGTACTATCAAAAGTACCCATACCTACAAAGCAATCATTACTTGGTTATTTTTAAGATGTGACAGAGAATATATCTACGATTTGAAATACCTGCTTAAATGAAATTCATTTCATTACACTCTTGCGCACTGTCATGCTCGGTTCTCCTCACTCACTGATTTAATGCTCGAATCTGAACTGCTACATTACAAATGAATGCTCCCGGCAGCGACTTCTTGCGCTATCTACCGTGTTTGTACATACTGACGTTTCATTTTATAATATGTTCACAGAATGACGTGTTTCATGTTCTACAAATCAGCCGCTTTCATCGAGATTCGGTTTTATTTCTCCTTCAAAGCAAATCTCGATATCTCAGTGTACGGTCATGAACACAAGAAAAGGATAGTCCCGAATCCATTCAAGTCAACACAGTACACGACACCGTGGTGGCCAACTCCTAACCGCATAAGGATGGGCACCTGGACACCTGCGGCCAAATGGTTCTGGCATTTGTAAATGAAAATACACAAATAAAAAAACAGAAAATGTTTTAATAATCCCCTTGTCGGAATGACAGCTAAAATTCAAATTTTGCCCCCGCTCCCCCCGCCTAGATCGTTCTGTCCCGCTCGCACTATCAATAATTCGATGCAACTAGTGTCGCCAGCGTTTTGAGTTAGATTTACTATTTACGGATGCAGCTGAAGTTCTTCTAATCTAAGAATCTAAAATGGTAGAAAAAAAGGTAGCACCTCGGATTGATTAGATTTTCTATACTTTTCATATAGAAGTGGAAGTTACTAATTTTGTCGAGTTATTAGAAAAGTCTAGGAACTAAAAGAAAATGTAAACCCTCCACTCCAGAAAAGTTAGCTTATCATTAGTCGTTTATTCAGAAATCAAGTGAACAAAAGATGTAAGGGTTCAAGAGCGAGTGAAGCGAGCTCGATAATTTTAACACCCCACCTTGGACAGGTTAGAATTGTTTCGATCCTTCGTACAGGTGTTACATGGGCGACTTAAAGACAAAGAAAAGATTCAAAAAAATTCTTAAAAATTTGTGAAACTGAAATACCTACAAAAAATTAAATAAAAGACAAAAAAGTAAAATAAATATCTAGAAATCATTTATTTCTTTCTTTTTCCTACGAAATGTATGAGAAAAGTTTTTTTTGCGATTTCTGACTTATTTATTAACTACCCCAACCTGGGTTGGTCGCACAGATGTTTTTGATCAGTAGTAGAAACAGGAGCGATTGCATCAAAAAATGTTTTTGCGTAAAATGGCCATGTTCTTGCTAACTGTACATTACCAGGCCACTCAGAAAGTATTGCGATAAATAGTTTTTATATATGGGAGACTGGCCAGTTAGAATCTTTTTCGAAAATATGATTACTTGTAAGTAAAACTATGTGTGTTCCATTTTCAAAATTTCCCTCCACATTTTTTGCGAGCCAATTCAAAGTATCGTGTCTTACTGAAAAATGGATCTGCGCCGGGAACATTTTAGAGCTATGATTTTTTACGATTTCAAGTGTCGCCTGAAACCGGATGAATCGTTCGATAGACTTCAAATGGCATTTATGGATGAAGGCCCCTCCAAGGCAACCGTGTATCGTTGGTATAACGAATTTAGGCGCGGTCGACCAACCTTGGGGGATGAAGAAAGAAGCGGTCGCCCTTTGACGGCTATTACGGAAGAAAACGTGCTAGCAGTGAAAAATTTAATCCAAGATAATAGGCGAATTACATATCAGGAGATTCAGCACATATTAAAGATTGGATCGGGAAGCGTTCACGAGATTCTACATGGGCATCTTCGCGTGAGGAGGATAGTATCGCGCTGGGTGCCGCACTACCTCACCGACGCTCAGAAGCAGGCCCGGGTGGAATGGTGCCGTGATATGCTGAACAAATTTGAAGCAGGCTCGGTTCGGCGTGTTTACGACATCGTAACAGGTGATGAGTCCTGGATTTATCAATACGATCCAGAAACCAAGCGCCAGTCGACAGTTTGGGTGTTTTAAAATGAACCAACGCCTACCAAAGTGAAGCGATCTCGAAGCGGGGGGAAGATTTTGATCGCCAGCTTTTTTAATTTGACTGGCCACTTGGCGTCAATTCCCTTACGAGATCAAAGAAGCATCAACGCCGAATGGTATACTACCAAATGTTTACCAGAAGTTTTTTCTATTGTGAGCAACAAGCGACCAAACACAGGGCTCCGCGGACTACTGCTCCACCACGACAATGCGCCTGCACACACCGCGCTCAAAACGAGGGACTTCCTGGACAGTACACCAGTCAAACTCCTGGATCACCCTCCTTACAACCCTGATCTAGCACCGTGTGACTTCTTTTTATTTCCAAAAATAAAAAATCAGCTCAAGGGGATACAATTTTCGTCGCCGGAAGATGCGCTGGCTGCGTTCGAGCAGGCTGTAAACGAGGTGTCTGCGGCGGACTGGAAAAAGTGTTTTGAAAACTGGTTCAGACGCATGAATCTTTGTATAGAGGCTGGTGGAGAGTACTTTGAAAAGATTTAATAAAAATATATGTACCTGTAGAACAATTTTTTTTAGTGTCGCATAACTTTCTGAGTGTCCCACGTATTTTGAAAATCTTTAAATGGGGTTAAAAATTTCACGAATAATTAATAATTATGGATAATCTCCTGAGACTATTTTCGTGTAGCTGCAACGGTTAAGGTAGTTCCTTACCGTCCCTCTGAAAGTTTCCACCCTGTATATTAATTACAAAGTTAATGTAGCAGTATTGTTATATTTTATTGTGCTGTATAAGGGGCTGGTGTCCGCAACTCCACGTCCAAAGCGCGTATTTTGCGTAATTTTGGGTTATTCTGGCGCGACTGCTGAGCATGAGCATGTGTCCGGTCCACGGTTGGTGGCAATAGGCTCGCCCTATCTCCCAGTACCTGCCACAGTCTAAGTATACTTCCAGAACAACCGAATGTTCCCACAAAACTGTACAGTGCTTAAACAATTTTAACTCTCAATTTGCATCACAGTGAACTCTAATCGCGTTTCAATAAGGTTGCTTTTGAGTTTTTGGCACTGACAAGTGTGTCATCAACAGAGCGATCTTCATTCTCAATACAATAAGGTTGTTTTTGGGTTGCGGGCGCGGCTCTCACGGGTAAAGACTGTGAGCGTACTATAGCAAGCTGTCGCCGCAGTCGTAAGCCGTGCAATGGTAAACACTAACAAGTCGAGTTCGAATGACATACAGGCACAGCATCTAATGCCTTGATCACACGTAACGAGTAGGTTTGTTGAGGAGCCCGGAGAATTTTTCGGCAAGCGTATTCCGCACCTTGATAGCTGAGTCGGTAGGTGATGAGAGAAATCTCAAATTATACGGACAGGAGTCCTTCGGACAGCGTACCAGTTTCTGTTTTCAAAAAAAGGCCAAAAACTAACAACGGGCTGTTTAACAACCGTTGATTTTCCTGGCCTGTACCAAAAAGATTCAAACAGGCAGAAATTCAAAGTATCGTGCTTAGGTGTAAAAAAAAACAAGAATATTCAGCACAGATTAAGTTTAGTCTCTTTGAAAGCGTTCCTTTTCCCTAGTAGCGATATTTCTTGCTGCATAGTATATCCTTTGAAAAATGTCCAAATAATTTTAGCGTTCTCTCTACTCACTACTACTACTCACTACCTATATCTAGCAAGTGTTCCTGCTTGACATGCTTGCTGAAAAACCTTCTGGGCATTTTCAAAACGACCACTAAGCGAAATTCGCGTCGTGGCTCTATTCGACCACAACGCATTTTGGCAACACACAAAACGACCATAAAGCGCGACCATAATATTGGAGTCGTGGCTATTTTATAAACGCTCACAACGCGTTCGGGCAATTAAAAAATGCCACAACGCGTTCGGGCAATGAAAAAATGCCACAACGCGTTCTGGCAATGAAGAAATGCCACAACGCTTTCTGAGCCTCTTGACAAAAACAGAGGCCTATACCCAGCAGTGCAGCAGTGGGAGAATTCGGGCTGCGGACGAATTCTCTCACTTTCGAATTTCTGGAATGATCTCGCATGTGACCTACTCGATACGTGTAAAACAGGCACTATCAAGGCAAGCGATAAACAAATCTGTGGGAAAAAGTTCAGTTTTACCGTAAACATCAAGGTAACGTAAACAATTACAGTTAATATGTAGTCGATCATTTCTTTTTACTTGCCATTGTTTCTCGGAGCTTGTTCAGTGTATTAGGTCGTGATCTAAAGAAGTTTAGTGAGAAAAAATATACTTAATTATATTTTCATGATCATTGGATAAATCTGAATTCAACATGAGAGATTTTAGGCGCCGCGTAGTATTATTGTTGCTGGCAATCCATAGTAAGTTTTGTTATTGTTATTACTAGCTTTTGTTTAGTTTTTATTTCAAAACGAGTGCTTTCACGGTCCACTTTGCAGTCATTCGACAATGCCCGACTTCGATAGACATTCAGAAATAAAGTTTGGTCGCACGACCGGGAGTCCCACCAGTTTTGTTCAAGATAGGGGCTGGACATGCGACCAGTCGTGGCCGCGTATTGCGCGAGTGTGTCCCTTACACCCGTATCTATAGTCAAGCTAAAGTAATTACTTTGCAAAAATTTTTATGCAATAGACTAGAATTTAAACGAAGTAAGAACTGACAAAGAGAGCAAAGCTAAAAAATGAAATAACATAATAAAAATCGTATCTTAAAAATGTCACTTTGGGTTGTTTATGGATACGGGTGTAACAGGCTAGATCGATGTAATACTTTTTATTATGTACACCATCAAAATCATATCAAAATATAATAGGTATAATATATTATATGGGGTGGAACTGTGGAAGTGGAAGGGATACTGACGCTAAAATACCACAGTTTCCTACAGTATAGTTAGTAAAATAAAAACGTTTTTGCAAAAAATTAACCAACTTCCAAAAAAAACACAAAAAAAAGTGGAAAATGACTTTACTTTCGGAAGTCGGTGCCAAAAAAGTCAATGAAACAAACAATAGTCACCGACTTACGAAAGTAAAGTTATTTTGCACTTGTTTTTGTGGTTTTTTTTTTTGGAAGTCGGTTATTTTTTACACCTACTGATGGTGGGGTCGCCCCGCACAGAAAGTAGCATCTGTTTCTCATCTCAATTGTCTTTTTGTTTTTTATAGTTCATGAGACAGGGTGCGTGGTTTGGGAGCACCTGCATTGCTCACTTGACTCTTCACAGGACATGCAAGACGGCTCAGTGGCGGACATTGGACGGTTCCCCTGGCTGGGCATAGTGCAACACAACTTCTGTTAGTACCTATACATGTAAACAGACATCTTATAAAACATTTATTTATTTAATAATTATGATGCAATAGAGAGTTTATCAAATAACATAATACTGACTATGGATGCACCTTCATTTGACTCGGTGCACGAACTCCTCGGAGTATGTTCCTCTAAGTTCTGTCCCTGCAATTACTCACTGTATTTATATGTAACCATTTATTTACTATATCCCTGTTTTTAGACGTAGGAGGAAAGACTCATTACGCTGTTACCGGTGCGGTACTTATTCACCCTGCTTTCGCCATAGCCTCAGCTGAAGATATTGCCAGGATAGCCCCGGATCAGATCTTGTAAGTCAATGTTATGGAGCCCACAAACCAAAGCCCGGGCATGTCGGCGGCATGTCAACATACATACATATTTTATGCCTAGCGGCTTTGGTGTATGGAGCCTTCCATTACATTTATAATATGAAAAAATGCTTGCAATATTCAAATAAAGGCCAAGGGCCTTACCATGACGTCTTAATGCAGGAATGATTTAATTGTCATTATTCCAGTATGGGAAAGAGACAGAGTTATACAGGATGTCTAGCGCCACACAGGAATAATACTAAAACATTCCTGCTTGAAGACGTCATGGTAGGCCACCAAAGCTGATGAACTATCGGATTTTAGGCAGTAGTTTAGTGCTGCCATCTGTTAGATTAACTGGATAAGCGTCGCTACACGCAAATTTCATCTTTTATTTCCAGGAACAACACATACTTGATACTTTGGGGAAAAAAAGGAAATAAACACGTGTTGGATATTAAGGATTATATTCTACATCCTCAGTTCCATGATCATGTAACTACGGCCACCATTGCGCTGTTGGACCTCGTCGCATGGGGCGAATCACAAATGAATGATTGGAAAGGTTAGCTGCAATCCAAAGTATTTTGTTTATTCCGTCACCTACTCCCAACAAGATGTAATTAGCAGTTGCTTAATTCTTTCTGGGTCAGCTTTATTTAAAAAATAATTCAAATCCTTCACTACATATTTTAAAACAAAGTCCTCCGCCGCGTCTGTCTGTCTGTCTGTTCGCAATAAACTTAAAAACTACTGAACGGATTTTCATGCGGGTTCCACCAATAGATACAGTGATTCATGGGGACGGTTAGAGTAGGTATATGATTTGTCAAGGTTTTGTAATTTGGTCGAAATATGACGATAACTGTCGGAAAAAGTCGAGCCGCCTGGGTGCTTTCAACAAAAACGCTGCCTAATCCCTTTGAGATATAACATAAGTATAATATGCTCTACTACCCGTGCGAAGCCGGGGCGGATCGCTTGTTTACAAGGAAAAGTAAAAAGTATCATATAATTATATAACATTTTGTGTGTGCAGCGCCGGTTCTACCAATCTGCATGCCCATCAAGGGTAGCGGAATGTACAATAACTTGTACGCGGTCAAAATGATGGATGGTAAGCAGCATTTAACTCTTTACTTACTATCAACGATGTTTATGTTACGAACGTGAGATTGTACTTAAAGTTCAGTGAAGTGTCCAGAGAATAATATTACAGCAGATTAGGGCAAGCCTACAAGTATAAAGCAAGCAGAATTCCTAAAACTTTGAAATTTAAAAAATAGTGTTTCGATTCCGTCCGTCCGATCAGTATTTAAAAAAAGGCAAAAAGCTGATACGAGATCGTCCTCCATGCCACTCGACCACGCTGCCCATGATGCGATAGTGGGTCCAAGGGCGACTAATATCGCTCTGGGTCCACCTATAGTACCAAGAGTGATTTTTTTATTCAATGGACCTACTCTTGACTTCAATCTCGTCCTGAGAACAGAGATGAAGTCGACGATGGAACTAGCTAATCCAAAAGAAGCGTATTAACTAGCGACTTAAATAGATTGGGGTCATATAAGTCTCATATCCACAGGACGTTGCCTAGAACCAGCTTCCAACATTCAGACGACTATCATCATCTGTTCTCGGGTTGATTGACGTCGTCGCTCCATATCAATGGATTATTTTTCAGTTCTGATGCAGATATTGTAATGATTTTGTCAAAATGCACATGATACACACACGCAGACACAGTTATATTGAAATCCTAATTGACAGTTGAATTTCTCTTTATAATTGAAATTCTTTATTTAAATAGTGAAACTCACTAAATAGAATCAGATATGGCGCTGGACATCTGTCTAGCACCATAAGATGACCACCGTGAGATGGACACTTGATATGTGTCGTTACGACATATGTAAATATCATTGGATTACGACAGCGATGCCAAGTCAGTGGGGTTACCATGACGTCTTAAAAGCAGGAATGTTTTAATGTAATTCCAGTGTGTGAAAGAGACAAACCTATACAGGATGTCTAGCGCCATCTCTTTCCCACACTGGAATAATACTAAAACATTCCTGCTTTAAGACGTCATGAAAGGCCACCTGATGTATTTGATTATTTAGTTGGTACGTTTCTATTTCAGAGCAGGGTACGTTTGAGAAAGAGATTGTTAAAATGAGCTACGTGGAAGATCAAGTATGCGAAGAGTTTTACTATAAATCCCAGGTAAGTGGTTCATCATCGATCATAGCAGTTTATTCCTGAACGAATAAATGAATAGCCTGACATCCTATAATGTTATATTACTCGTATTCACCAAGGAGCTAATGTGTCTTCTATCACAGGCGCTACACAACGTATATCAGAAATATGTTTGTGGTCGTTTTAAGGGTGCAGTTCATCCAACTGAACAACTTTCTCCAAGGGATTCAACATTGTAATCACAAAAAAAATCAGCTGACCCAAATATTTTATATTTGATAGACTAATACCTTTCTATGACCCAAGGGCTGGCTTTACCCCTGGGCAAGAGGATAAGCGTTGCCACACAACGTGGCAATGCCGCCAGTGTCTTGGCCACGTTACCAGTTGACAGCCTTTAGGAAGAGTTTTAATATATCGTATATTATAAGTAATTGTGTTTTTGATATCCAAAACACAGTTGTCATTCAAAAACATGAACCCAGTGAACCCGATCTGTGCCGTATCCGAGTCAGCCAAGAAGCCCTGTGTTTGGGACGCCGGTACCGCACTCATCACCAGGCAAAATTGGGGGTTCTGGAAACTTGTGAGTATCTACCTAATTCATTAAGAATCTCCCATTCTACAAAAACAAAAAAAAAACTGTTCTACATAGTACGTAAGTGTAGAAAGTTTATCATTGCACCCCGAGTCGCTGGCGCTGGCGTATTTTTTTTTTGTGTTTGTTACCTCATATCTTCGTCATTTATGAACCGATTTGAAAAATTCTTCTTTTATCTGAATGGAGCTACTTCCCAATTGGTCCCATAGAAATTTCATCAAAATCGGTTCAGCAGTTTGGTTTTTAAATCAAAATAGCTGGAAAAAATATGTCATCCAAGTAAAAGAAATTGCGAAATTGATACATGACAAGGATTTGTGTGTGATGCGAAAACTAAAAAAGTCAATGAAACAAACCATAGTCACCGACATCCGAAAGTAATGTTATTTTCCACTTTTTTTGTGTTTCTTTTGGAAGTCGGTTATTTTTTTTGCAAAAACGTTTTTATTTTTTAAACCAATGATTTGTGCTGAGATTATTTTTTTCCAATAATCCTTCAATGTTTACATGTAGCTGGGTTTCGCTGTCCGCGGCCCCGGCTGTGGTGCTCCGACGAGATTCCTGAACATCCACGACTACCTACCTTGGATCACTGACGTCATATCCCAGTTACCTCTCGAAGATTCCCAGAACACATACAAGTTGGGAATGCGTAGATTGAACCCGTACAAACTTGTCATCTTCAAACGTAAGTAACCTCCTTTTTACATTTGTAAATTTCCCTTCGTCCACTTTGGTAACTACACTTACCTAACCAGTTACAAGAGAAGATATTTGTTTCGCTGTTTGGTAACTAGTTGTGAGAGAAGAATTATTTTTCCATATTTGTAACTTTTTGTAACCAGTTACAAGAGCAGATTTTTCTTTCGCTGATCGAAAGCATATCCAGATACACATATAAAAGGTTTTGCGAAAAGCGATTATGATTATGATTTTCCTTGTGGTCAATTTTCCTCAAAATAGAACATCTGAACTTCTTTATGCCTAGGGGCTCGTTGTTCACAGAATGTGTAGATGAAAATGCACGACATGCACTCACCTTATTGGTGATGGTTATCAAAAGGGTCAGGTGGCCTACCATGACGTCTTAAAGCAGGAATGTTTTAATGTGATTCCGGTGTGGGAAAGAGACAGAGCTATACAGGACGTCTAGCGCCATCTCTTTCCAACACTGGAATAATCCTAAAACATTTATTGTAGGCCACCAGGTGCGTAGAAATAGAAACGTGAGCGAGGCGAAACGTTTATAATAATTTATAAGGATCGTAGCAGGTGGCGTTCTGTAGTTTATTGCATCGGGAAATCGTGAATTTATCTATGTACATATGTAATCCTCCTTAAAATTACAGCTGGCGTTCCCATCCCGAAGAACTACGGACAATGTGATAGGAAAGACCGCGGCACTATCGTCTATAAGGACAGCGCTGAGCTTCTGATTAATAAGAATTTCGTACAAGGTTTTTACTATGTAAGTATTTTGTACTTGATCGTCTCGTTGGCCTAGTGGACACAATAGCGACTACTGAACCTGAGGGTCTGGGTTCGATTCTCGGGTCGGGCAAATTGTTGTTGAGTTTTTCCATTAGGAATTTCTCAGTACCAGCCACGGAATCTGGATTTGAGCCAATTGATGCCAAATCAAATCAAAGCATTTATTTCAAGTAGGCCAATTACAGGCACTTTTGAATTGTCGAAACAAAGACAGCAATAAAAAATGAAGCTACAGTCCCAGTCACAAGACATAATAACTGTGAAAGTACTGTAGTTGCCCATTCCAAAGCGTAGATCTCTATGGAGAAGAATGGGCAAGAAACTCCATGGACACTCTTTTAAATCATAATGGGTCATTTTTACGTTTTTTGTTTGTTTTTACTATTGTCTGGCAGTTTGAGTACTATAAACGACCTACACAAATGTCCTTTCTTTGGCATTGTTCGTCGTTTCGTTGAGCTCCTTGAGTTATGAGTCGAGCTACATGATAACTGACAAATGCTTGCACTGGCTGGACAGGTCCACTCAAATCTGTGTGGTTCTTTCTTCAAAAGACCATCTCAGACACACATCTGCATAGTCCTCATGTGAGTTTATCAAGATTATGTCTGGACCTTAAAAGAGACTATGACCACTGAGTTTGTTTCGGTTGTTTCTTCTCAGAGTAGTCAGATACGAAACACCGGCCTCATCTAGTTTTAAAAAAGAAGACGTGTAAAAGTGTTTGTAAAAACCTATTTGCAAAATAAACATCATTTATCATTTAATGTTTTTACAAAAAATCTTGGATACATCATTCTTGTAGAGATAGGCTCAATAGGCTCGCCCCCATTTACATTAATGTGGGTGTACTATTAGGTACACCTCTGCCCAACCCTTCGGGGATTACAGGCGTGATGTTTTGTTACATACTTAGAATTCATCTCGTAACACGCGGCCAGTATTTTAGGAACTAGGTCGCCAGTTATGTTTAAGCCCCGTGTAATTGGAATACCTGATGGAAAAAACACTGCCCGACCCGGGAATCGAACCCAGGACTTCATGCTCCGCAGTCGGGCGCTAGCGACCACTGGACCGACGAGGCAGTCAGTTTTAAGGATGTAGTTCCTAAAAAGCTGGTATTTAGCCTTAGACTGGAAGCCCCAAGATCCCAACATAGTTGGATAATGAGTTCCCTCACTCCTCAGATGATCATAACAATGCTGGAAGAGTTCAGGTGCGTAGTAGTGGATCTCGACGTCACCAGGCAGTCTCAGGCCGCCGTGTGGATTGAACACAACTGTCACAAAGATGTCATGGGGCTACATGTAGGATTTAAAAGACCGTCAAGAGAAAGGTTGGTGGAATGTAGTCTACGAATAGTAAATGTCACTTGAGTGGCTCACCGAATATGTCACGATATTATGTAACTACCTGACCCGCATAACTTCGTCTGCGTAACATTTTTGATTGATGCTCCACTCCTATTGGTCGCAGCGTGATGTTATGTAGCGTATAGCCTTCCTCGATAAATGGGCTATCCAACACTAAAAGAATTTTTCAATTCGAACCAGTAGTTCCTAAGATAAAAAACGAACTCTTCAGCTTTATAAAATTAGTATAGATGTTACTTTTGATGTTTTTTTTTTGGTTTGGAAGATTTTTGTATGAGGCGTGGCCTGCCTAACTTCTGCCATTTCATTTTATTTTTGAAATAGCAGCTACGCATGAAACTTGTCTAAATCAATAGCTGGCGTCAATTCAAACAAGTGCTTATTGTTTGAGGCAAACCCTTCTAAAGCACCACGTTTTCGAAATATACGCTATCGAAGATGTACTGACATTTTTTTATTTGATAGATTATGTCTCGGAAACGTGACGTTATAGAAGATTTGCTCCTAATTCAAAACCTGTTTGTATTGATACCAGCTATTGATTAAAATAAGTTTAATGCGTGGCAGCTATTATGAAAATTAAATTAAACAGCCGAAGTTAGACAGCCCAAACAATTCATAGCCCTTTACTTTATTTTAGTAACAAATTAATCAGCATCTATCCTTGGTTATAATTTTTTTTTTCGCTATTGTTTCTTTTTTTGAACTCGGTAGAAATATAGCCTAATACAATTTTGCCTACTTATTTCTAATTTTCTATACTAGGGTTGTTGCTGATACAGGTTTTTACTGTAGCAGCGGATGCTCATGCTGATATTAATAAATTACTTAAATAAAACATCTTACTATAACATTGTTAGTAAATGTGATTTGGTATTATTATACCAAATATTATTATTATTATTCCACGTCGGACAATAACTGACTAGCGTTCAACCAATTTATGTTGACTAAACAAAGACTGAGGGAACAAGTGACAGCTTTATTGTATAACTGTCTATGATTGGTTAAAACTCCATTTTAAATCTTATTTTGTCATGTTTTATTTAAGTAATTTATTAATATCAGCATCACCATTCGCTGATAATGATAATTATGAAAAAATCAACATCCACTGATACAGTAAAAACCTGCGTCAGCAACAACCCTAGTCTATACTATATCAACAATAAAAACTTTTTTGCAAAAAAAAAACCGACTTCCAAAAAAAACACTATTAAAGTGGAAAATAACTTTACTTTCGGAAGTCGGTGACTATTGTTTGTTTCATTGACTTTTTTGCCACCGACTTCCGAAAGTAAAGTTATTTTCCACTTTTTTAACCGACTTCAAAAAAAGGAGGAGGTTCTCAATTCGGTTGTGTTTTTTTTTTTTGTGTTTGTTACCTCATATCTCCGTCATTTATGAACCGATTTGAAAAATTCTTCTTTTATCTGAATGGATCTACTTCCCGATTGGTCCCATAGAAATTTCATCAAAATCGGTTCAGCAGTTTGGTTTTGCAATCAAAATAGCTGAAAAAATGTCATCCAAGTAAAAGAAATTGCGAAATTGATACTTGACAAGGATTTGTGTGTGATACGATAACTAAAAAGGGTAAAATAAAAACTTTTTTTGCAAAAAAAAACCGACGATGACATTTTTTCCAGTTATTTTGATTTCAAAACCAAACTGCTGAACCGATTTTGATGAAATTTCTATGGGACCAATCGGGAAGTAAATCCATTCAGATAAAAGAAGAATTTTTCAAATCGGTTCATAAATGACTGAGATATGAGGTAACAAACACAAAAAAAAACCGAATTAAGAACCTCCTCCTTTTTTTGAAGTCGGTTAAAAAGGCTGCTAAAAACTAAATGAAAGCCTGACTTCCAAACTAGGTAAAGAACTTGTATCTTGTAAATCAGTTCACTTCCATGGACAAAATTAAATAGAGAAGCTTGCCTATTATAAATTAAAATTTCTTTATTTGTTCACAGAATGACGTGTTACTTGTACTACAAAAGCACTGCTTTCATCGAGATTCGGTTTTATTTTTCCTTCAAAGCAAATCTGGATATCTCAATGTACGGATATGATCAGAAGAAAAGGATGATCCCGAATCCATTCAAGTCAACACAGTACACGACACCGTGGTGGCCAACTCCTAATCGCATAAGGATGGGCACCTGGACACCTGTGGCCAAATGGTTCTGGCATTTGTAAATAAAAATACACAAACACAGAAAATGTTTTAATAATCCCCTTTTCGGAATTTTGCCCCCGCTTCCTCAGCCTACATCGGTCTATCCCGCTCGCACTATCAAGAAGTTTATGTTAGGGTGAACTACTTACTGATGGAACGATGACAAACACAACAATAATTTGATTTTTTGAACCCCTTCTCGTAAATGTCTAATGAAAACAAGGCATTATATCCCAGGCTCTAGCCGGGCAGTAATAAAAGATCCACGGAGTACTCCATCTACCCAAATAATTTAAATCAAAGTATAGTAATCATTTAACCACCAAAAATTGTGTAAATATTTATGTAGCGGTCAAAAAAATTTTAAAACTTGCAAAAAATCCATACTTATTCTTACTTCGTGTGGTGTCAGGTTCTATGTTGATTAAACTAAGAATCGCGACCGTTACGACCTTAGCAAACATATATTATTAGGTATGGCTCACTATTACTTATGAAGTCATTCATTGGGATTATATGAACTCAGAGGGTTGTATTGATTATAATTCTGTAGTTACATACGTGTTACGGTCGCGAATCATATTTTTTTTTTCACTTTGCCTGAAACTGAGCTGCATATTGTAAAAACCCTAGGCAAGAATTTAATTTCGCTGGCTACCCTGAGCTTTTCGGAAACTTATGTCAATCCGGTCTATCCTTATTGGTGGCTGTACACCCTCACTGACAGCCAAGCGAGGCCCACCGAGGTTTGACGAGCGCCATGAGTTCTACTATCACAATCGCACTGGCCCCGTCACGGGTTCCATCAACCCTATGCGCTATCGCTAAAATGTCACTAAATTTAGACCTTCAGTCATATTTAAAATTTAAATACCTACATTCATATTCATTGTAAAATTAATATGCACGATTTCAGTGACCTCCACGAAAATATCAATTATACTTACCTCAAGTATTCATTATTGAAGCTAGCATGATACAAATAAGTCAAATAACATTTTGGATTTTGGTGGCGTCAGTTGCAGGAGCTAGAGCATATACCGGTAAGAACTTTGTGTTTTTGTATAGTTCAAAAGCCTGGGTAAAGAGCTAAAGGCATTCCTAGATTTATTCTAAGGTAAAAGTATATACCTGGCACAGGTAGGCTGTCACAAACATAAATTCTCTGTTCTCAAAAAAGTGTTTGTTCGTGTGTCACCGTATTTGCAGTTTAGCTGCGGAACCTTAAAAAGCGTAATAATAGTGTCGAGTCTAAATTCCAGATGAAGACTTAGCCAGTTTTCCAAAATTATTCCACCTGGATGAATATGAGCGATGCCTCGCAAGGGTCGATGCGGTGTACTGTCTCGGAACCTTCGAGCTCACCCCGGCGAAACAGCCACACCCTACTTACGAACTGATGAAGGTACCGATTTATACTAATTTTATTTTTCTGTTCTGAAGTACCTAAGCAAAGGCACCTAAGTTTCAATATCGTCGGTGGGAACGATAGTATTCTAATCGTACCAAAAAATGAAAGGGTCGCGGCCAGCCGCAACAAAATACTATTTTCTTTTAGGAAATAACGAATCATTCCTCATAATCTAAAAATCAGTCGCCGCTTCCGCCCAATCGACCAATCAACCAACTGTTCTTCCAATCAACTGTTTTCTATTATGGCGCGGAGTTTGAGTTGTATCTGTTATTTAGATTAAATTATACAGGGCTGTTTTTAGTCAGATCATATCTAGTGTGTATTGCGAATTTCATAATGGACAAAAACATCGAACAAAGAGTTTGTCTTAAATTTTGCATCGCCAATGGAATTTCGTGTTCGGAGTCCCTGAAAATGGTACAGAAGGCTTACGGTGAATCGACTTTATCGCACGTGCATACGAGTGGTACAAACCGTTCAAAAGCGGTCGGGATGTGATGGAAGATTTGCCTCGCTCTGGTAGGCCATCAACGTCTTCAAATGAAGTTAACATCGCAAAAGTGAAGGTAATAGTGACTGAAAATCATCATTCAAGTTTGAGAGAGTAAGCCGCTGAACTTTCTGTGTCTCATGAGTCGATCCGTACCATTTTGCCGCTCGGCTAGTGCCAAAAGACCTGAATTTTCTCCAAAAAAAGAGTCGCTGAGTACATGCTGAACGAGTCAATTCCGACCCAATATTCATGAAAAGCATTGTTACTGGTGACAAGACGTGGGTTTACGAGTTAGAAATGTAAACCAGTCAACAAGCTTCGGAGTGGCGCCTTTCAACTGAGTCGAAACCGAAAAAACCACGCGAAAGTCGATCAAAAGTCAAAGTCACGTTGACTGTTTTCTTTGACTATCGCGGTGTTGTGCACTCGGAAGGTCAAACAGTAAAGAAAGGTTATTATTGGAGCGTTGTGCGGCGTTTAAGAGAGCTTGACGAAAAAGGCCAGATGTGTGCAAAGAAAATTCTTGGACTTTGCACCACGATAATGCTCCTTAGCACAAGGCCATCATAATGAACTAATTTTTGACCAAAAACTCAACAAATACCATCGAGCAACCACCTTATTCACCAGATATGGCTCCAGCTGACTTCCTTCTTTTTCCTAAACTCAAATTACCACTTCGTGGCACCCGTTTCCATTCAGCAGAAGACATAAAAGAGAATTAGCGGCGAGAACTGAACTCAGTTCCGGAAAAAGCGTTTAAAAATGTTTGGTGATTGGATTATTCGTTGGTGTAAGTGTATCGTTTCTGAAGGAGCATACTGTGAAGGCGATAAAATAAGTTTGGATGAATAACTAACATTTTGTGTACCTTATTGATCGTTTCCCGGAGTAGTACGTTCACAGTGGGTTGACGTGTGATCCCAACATATTAGTTAAAAATATCCTGCAGTACTGCACCTTCTAACTAAACGGCTTTTTACATACATTTTCCAGGTATACTCCGATGAATCGTACCGCCATTTCAACCGCACGCGTATACATCGTGGCTACTGCTTGAGCTCGCGCAGTCGAACCTTGGCCACCTCGAACAACACTGCGCTTGTAGCCGAACACAACGCTTCCCTTCTGTTCGAGCGCTGTGCTGACCAATACGCACAAAGGGGCGAGCTCCGAGCCTCCCTCCACACGCTCCATTACTGTCGCACTCATGCTGAATACATATCTGAACAACCACCAACGAACGCAGATCTCATTTTTAAACAAGTCATTTTTGCTCTTGTCTTAGCCAATTTTGTTGGGACGGTTTATGATGTCTTTGCTGAAGACGGACCTAATAGTAAGTCGAAGGTTTGTTCTTATTCTCTGAGTCGGTAATGCATGTCTTCTTCCTCCCACACAACTCTATAGTCATCATCTCATAAGTCACCCCCTTGCCAGTCATATCATGTTTCACACAGTCCATCCGTCGTTTTTTTTTTGTTTTCCTACACTTCTTAGCCATCACAATCATACTCTAAACCTCCTCATGACCTTCATCTTTTTCAGAAAGCAAGTTGCTCTCTGCCTTCTCAATTCCAGCCAACTGGCGCCGGCTGACATTTATTCGTGACTGTGGCGATCCTCGGCAGACAGCCCTGATCCCTATGGAAGGAGTCAGGTATTTTGCGATTTTACTTTTGACGGCAGCAACTTAACAGCAACCATATTTTGACTTTATAGTCGTTACAATATGGTTGAGAATTAAAGACCACAGTGATTTTGACGGTCGTGCAAAATAGAATGAACATAAATCAATAACACAGAAAACGGGATATTTACCATGTTTTTGTCTTTGTTTGTTATTCGTTTTCAGTGTTAGTGACCATGTCAGTTTAAAAACTTAGAAGTAACATAACTTTGAAAGGACTGTTGGTTAAGGACTGTTGTTGTCGCTCAGCTAGTTCCAGGCATCGTCATCATCATCTGCCTAGCCTGTTCCCAACTATGTAAGGGAGCTTCCATTAATGTCGTAAGGCAATTCTGGTGATTTTCGACCCAACCTCAAATCTCACGACATTTCACCAAAAGGGGGGTTTGGTGAGATGTCGTGAGATTTGACTTGAATCCCTCAGGGGCGGTAATCTCATGTGAGATTTATCAAAATGCGTAGTTAAGTGTAAATATGTTAATCTGTGCTTTCTCGCACTTTTACAAACATAAGAAACAGTTTTCTTGCGGGGGAAAATTTACGTGATATTTGCCGAGACCCCGTCTCTCCTTCGTGAAATTGGGTGAGATTCGGCTCGACGCCTCCCCCCTAATTCCCCTCCCCACGTATTTAATGGGCGCCCCCTAACTGGTTACCAGTATTTAACATGGAGCGACTGCCTATCTGACCTCCACAACCCAGTTAGTAATACGATTCCCCTTGGTGAGACTGGTTTTCTGACTTTCGGGCTACTGACTACCTAAGGACTACCTAGACATTGTCATTCGTTGATCTATTTGACAAAAACGGTCTTGCAAAAAATACAACCTTTTATATCGCTGCTTCGGATCGACGTGACGAACGCACTCACTTCAGGGACCACCCTTAGGAGTTCACAATTTAAATATTTCTGGTTATAGGTACAACCAGAAGTAAAGAGACAAAGGAGACTTACTTACAAAAATGAACTCTTTGCGTGAACCGTTTATTATGGGCTGATTGACCGTTACTCTAGGGTTTTCACCTAAAGCTAAAAATAATCCGATTAAAACCCCTATACGGTTAAACTTTTCGGTTTCTGGCTCCCATACTTTGTTCTCTTTTCATATGAACAAACTGTCGAACGCCGTCCATCAATGTGTCGTGAGCGTGACCCCGATCTTGATGATTATATTACCTTGTTTCAGAGTCATGGCACTGGGCTTCACAACATATGCTCATGCCAGTGTGTTTCATTACATGTTTCACACTATTAATCCAGAATTCTTAGAACAGGTATTGGTATTATTATTATTCAGTATTCTCACCTATTCTAATAAAATATGCATGCACTGATATGAAATTTTATCCATTGGCTACCTCATTTCTCTAATAGTGATTTGTAAAACAAACAAAAATTATGTCTCTGGTCAGAGATAGCGAGCCAGTGGCGGAACTACTGGTATGCGGTCTACGATCGCTGCAGGGCCGCAGTGTTGGGCGTTGATGTCATGTCGCCAACTATGGAAGCGTAAACAGCGTGTACCATAAGTGAGGTGTGGTCATATAATGCGACTAAATCAGACACAACCACCACCAGTGGTGGTAGACGAGAATAGTAGTTGCAAATGCCCCCACTGGTGGCAGGCCGGTGGTGGCAGTCGGGAATAAACCTTTTTGAAGGTGTGATTGAATTTCAATTCCAACAAACAGAACAACATTTCCCATGGGACCAACGTCGAATCGCGCAAAATAAATCGGCTGAATAATAGTTGCATCAGTCATCCGTCTTGGCGATTGCGCTGTGGTTGCCTCTAGAAAAGGTCCTTTATTCATCCTTTTATCTGCTTCCCGTCTATGCCTCATCATTTTCGTGTCTTAGAATGTCTTGTAACGTCCAAATCCTCATCACTTACTCGTATACAGATGACTGGACGAATTGACGGCGTTTTTTTGTCGGATGGAACGTCGCTGATCCAAGCATTCGTGATGATGTCTACCTTTCTTACCGGTTACAACCTCCTGATATACTCTCAAAAACAAAAGCTCGGCATACATATGCTTCCGCTGTGTATCATAAAACGAGTTGTAAGGTACGTATAGTCCTGGTGCTGTAGGTACCCAAGGAACGATTTCGTATTCAGATTGCGAATTCTAGTCAGTTTTCCTCATGCGAGTTTTTATCACAGACAAAACCTACTCGATATCGTTAAAGTAAACTTTAAATTGTGTGGAATGAAAAATTGATACAGTAGTACTTACACCGAGGCCAGCCCAGAAAGAGAAGAGATGACCTGGACGCGCACTACGATGGCTCGTTCGAGGTCCCCCACGACAGAGTACCGGGAGTAGAGGGAGGCTTTTTCCATCGGTAGGACATAAAGGGCTAGTAATAAAACTTAACACAGAAGGTAAGTTAAGTTTCAGCACAATATGAAGTTTACGCTGACGTGATCGGACCGGTTTAAAAGCTCGCACTAGGAACTCAGTTTTTAAACTTAAATTATCTTCTAGGATAACTCCAGTGCACCTCCTGATTGTGGGCTACGGGGCGACCTGGTGGATGTTCTCCCGGGATGGCCCTCTTGTCACTACCACCATTGGCCTGGAGAGCGAAGCCTGCAAGACCAAATTCTGGTCTCATGTTTTCTTCCTCAACAATATTGTGGACGTCAGTAATTACTGCGTGAGTCCAACTTGGTGAGAATGCTTTTGTTTTTGAGTTAGGAAACAAACGAACCCTCATACAAAGAAACGGCGTCAGTTTGAACGGGTTAGTCACCAACTCGACACGAAAGACTGGTCACACGTGTGTCCAGTTAGTGAAACTCAAAATTAGTATGCCTTATTATTTCGTCATCTGGACACGCAAAATTTTTTACGCGTGTCGACTTAGTGAAACTTAAATATTATCACTTTTATGTTTTCGCCAACTGGACACACGTTCGGATTTGACCCGAATTCATGACAAAGTACAGTCACTTAAATTAAACTTGAACAAGTATTTTACTGATGTCTGGAAATCATATCAATTAATAGTTTAACCATAGCACAGCAGAGCGCTGACAGATAGTCCAAAAGTAGGGAAATGGCAGCATGTCAAATAGTTATGTAAGTAAATTAATCGTTTTTTTTTTAAATAATAATTTATCACGATCAAAAGATGAAAATTAGGTTTATCAATCAACATTGAAAGCAATTACAAAGTTTCTTGTCATGCTATCAACCGTTGAAGAGTTCTCTCGTGAGAAGAAAGAAGGCGATCATGAAATTGTATTGTCACCAAAACCAAAGATACAAATCAATACATACCTACTAACATAATATATAAGTGAGGGGAATATTTTGCCAGTAGCATAAGTGAACTGGTGAGATGGAGCTAGGCACCCTATGTAGCTCGGTCTCTTTCCCACGCTGAAGAGATATTAAAACAAAACTGCTATAAAAGACCACCTGAGACTTGAATTTCATTAACCCCAGGTTTCTTCCCGTGAACATGCACATGTACATCCTGGCATGTACCTTCACACTTCTCCTATGGAGGCGGCGCAGTTTCGCCGTCAAACTCTACGCTGTTCTATTCATCGCTTCTTGTTTGATGACCGCTGTCGTTGCATACATCAAGGAGTATAAGGCTGTAATACACATTACGTCACCCGAGTGAGTATAACGTTAAAGCAAAGGTGTGCTGCACACAAAGGTCTTTGAATTAAAAATCCATGCGTTGAACCTGTTTCAATCAACAGCTGGCATAAATACAAACGAGTTTACAAAAACAAAGTTACAATCTTCGCCATCAGCAGAACTGTGAAAGCTATTATTTCGGAAATGTGACGCTTTAGAAAATTTTGTCTTAAACAATACTTGTTTGTATTGATGCCAGCTATTGATTGAAACTTGAAAATGGTTTTATGTGTGGCTAATAAAATCAAAATTCGAATGAACAATCATTCGAATTTTCATTTTATCAGCCACAGCCATCAGTGAACTTATCCAAGTAAGAATCTATTCACTGATGGCACAATCATTCGAATTTTCAAAGCGTCACGTTTTCGAGAAATAAGCTATCCAGCTTATATCTCGAAAACGTGACGCTTTAGAAGATAATGTCTTATACAAAACTTGATTGTATTGCAACTTTTGATTAATGTAGATTTATGCGGGTCCGCTATTTTGAAAATAATATAAAATGGCGGAAGTTAAGCAGGTCACGCTACATACAAAAATCTTCCAACCCCTTTTCGAGTCGGCCTGCGTGGTGCCTATAGGCCGATCTGTATGTGAGTGTAGCGACCCTAAGTCCCTAACTGATTTTTACACTACTGGCAATTTTTTTTTAATTCGGGGCATGTTGATGAGAAATGCCCACTAACGGTCAGGTCAGGTTCAGTCGGTGGCAAAAAAGTCAATGAAACAAACAATAGTCACCGACTTCCGAAAGTAAAGTTATTTTCCACTTTTTTTGTTGTTTTTTTTTTGGAAGTCTGTTATTTTTTGCAAAAATGTTTTTTCCAGACAAATACGTAGGATATTCCGAGAAAGTCCGTCGTTTACGGAGTTCTACATCTCTTCCTGGGGTGCCCTGCCGGCTTGCTTCTTGGGCCTGATACTTGCACACATACAATTTGAGCTGGACGACAGAAAAATCAAGCTTTCCGAGTACAATGTAAGTGTAGGTACTTTTTGATATCGACGGCGAAGTAGCCGATACCTCCTAACTGTTATTTTTCGAGAAATTCACTTTTTATCGTTTTAAATTTAACGGTGTTATTCGCATGTTTTAGTGCAATCTCAAGGTTATTAGTGTTTTGTTAAATCCATAATCTTCTAAATATCACAACATTATCACATAAAAGAATAAGTACAAAGCTAATACCTCGCTATCTAACCGAATACCTACTACACTATCATAAAATATACGAATTCACAGAATACATAAATCCAACATGATTATTATTCAAAATAAATAAATAAACTAACAAAATTTTAACTTCTCAAGAAATTAAGCGATTTTTTCAGTGACTTTGTCAGTTAGGTGTTATTGGCACTTCGCCGTCGATATACATACATAGGTAATTATGTAGGTAAGTAACCAAAGACTATATAAATACTCTATAACCGAACAGTGACAAAGATTGAATTATTTTGTGTAGGTATCTAGTAGATGTTGAATCCTCACTGAAGGAATGTTTAATATACAGCGTGTAAAAGAAAAGTGTGGTCCTAATTAAGTATAATTTAAAGATATGGTATAAGTAATAGGACTATCAAACTGAATAGCTTTCTCTATGACACAAACATTGTAATCGCGAAAGAATATTTGCAGCTGCCCCATACAAATTGTCTATAGGTATTCACTCGACCTTTTGCGATTACGATTTTGTTCCTTTGTAGATGGATGCCATCCTTTTATTAACCGACTTCAAAAAAAGGAGGAGGTTCTCAATTCGGTTGTATGTTTTTTTTTTGTGTTTGTTACCTCATATCTCCTCTTACTCTCATATCTCCGTCATTTATGAACCGATTTGAAAAATTCTTCTTTTATCTGAATGGATCTACTTCCCGATTGGTCCCATAGAAATTTCATCTAGAAATTTCATCAAAATCGGTTCAGCAGTTTGGTTTTGAAATCAAAATAGCTGGAAAAAATGTCATCCAAGTAAAAGAAATTGCGAAATTGATACTTGTCAAGGATTTGTGTGTGATACGATAACTAAAAAGGGTAAAATAAAAACTTTTTTGCAAAAAAAAAACCGACTTCCAAAAAAAACACTAAAAAATGTGGAAAATAACTTTACTTTCGGAAGTCGGTGACTATTGTTTGTTTCATTGACTTTTTTGCCACTTATTTTACCCTTTTTAGTTATCGTATCACACACAAATCCTTGTCAAGTATCAATTTCGCAATTTCTTTTACGGTTTTTTTTTTGCAAAAAAGTTTTTATTTATTGAAAAGATTAAGTACATAGTTTTAGAACCAGTTTTATTAAAAATAATATTTTAATTATTAATAGTTAAAAAATAATTATTTAACACGTCACACATTTAATCTTTTTTTTTTTTCAAAAAATACGCGTCCCTTCCTCCAATTACAAACAGACACTGTCATTTTTATTTATTTGTATACCTACATAGAATAGAATGCATCAGGACCGATATGGGCCAAAGTCGTCACGCAGTGGGTGCCAGAAGACGGGCGTCGTCGCCGAGGGAGGCCACGCCAGCGTTTTCTAGCTGGCGTGACGACTTGGAGGCGTTTGCGAGAGATTGGCCGGAGAAAACCAAACGGAGAGAAGAGTGGAAGGCTATGGGGGAGGCCTTTGCCCAGCAGTGGGACAATACAGGCTAAGAAAAAAAAAACCATACCTACATAGATCTAAAGAACTTCATTGCTCCATTAGCTCACTGCTCTACTCATAGTTGTGTTCGTAATTACCTAACACTTACGTATGTTAATTTTGTTTAACAGTTCACATTTCATAAAGCATTAAAAAATTTATACACAATAAAGGGGTCAAGGGGTCACTGCCGACGACAATACTTCATTAATGCAATAGTGAGGTAGAAGTAATTATAAAATCGTTCCCAAAACTGAAACTATAAACGTTTCAGTTAGGTATAATTAGTATCTAGGAATAATTATTCCTACCTTGACTTTTGGGTCATATTCATGTCATTGAGCGTTTAAAAATAAGTAGGTAGATATTAGGTATAGACAAAACTTCAATGACTATTATTTTGGCTACCTAGTCTGCGAGTTTCAAACAAGTGTTTAATTATACAAGGTGTAGTTTTGCATCCTCGTCAAATTCAAGGACGTAACCATGGTAATAAAATTCTCGACCCGAATCAATAATAAAATGTGTAGGTAATTTATATATTTTTTTCTTAACATCGGAAATCGGTACCTAAGTGTAGGTACACCCACCCGTAATAAAACTCGGCCCGTCTTATACTAGCCCTATAACCGCGTTTTCACACACACAAACAAATGCAGACGTTTATTCGATAAACGGGTGATTCTCCTTTTTTGAGAAGGGCTTCATTCTGAAATAGTGTCAAATTAAAACAACTAAAAAAAGGAAAGTTTATTATTATTCACCAGGTACCGCAATTTATATTGATTATTTACGTCATCTATGACAACCTCCTGAATTTTGACGAGGATGCAAAACTACACCTTGTATTATTATTATTCAAGAGCAACTGTTGAGCATAAGGTTTAGCATTGGGTTTTGCTTGCCTGAAATAAATGATTTTTAATTTATAAGGCCCTCGGTTCCATTTTCAGGTCGGGCAAAGTGTTCTTGTGTCCCTCATTGAGTCATTGTACGGGAAATCTATGCAAAGCGAGGCCATGTTATACTGGAAATTATAATCTGGTGTGTCGCTGTGTGTACACCTCTGTAATTCTGTCTAACCCTTCGAAGGTTATAGGCGTGATGTTATGTTATTATTAGCAGCAGTGATAGTCTAGTGGTGTGACCGTTGGACTGCCGAGTCATAGGTCTCGAGTTCGAACCCAAGACACGCACCTCTGATTTTTCGGAATTATGTGCGAATTGTACCTATAATTATAACTTGCTTCGGTGATGGAAAACATCGTGAGGAAACCAGCATGCCTGAGAGATATTTCTCGACGGCATGTAAAAGCCAAGTCAGAGGCCCTTGGGCGGCATAAAAACTCTGACACCAGGTTAGGCACTAACCACACGATAAAGAAAGAAAGATGTTATTATTTTGATTGATCGCTAATTTACATACATAAATTCACGCATTTCGCAGAAATCACAGAACGCCACCTGCTACGATCCTTACGTAGGTACTCCTTTTGCTTCGTCCACGGTCATACGTCTGGTCTTGGTCTGGTCTTGGTTGAAGAACCTCAGGAATATCAATGTATGTCCTTCTAGAGCCTCCCCTCCCGGTGTTGCCACTCACATCTGCCTTGTAAACCTTTTGTTAGTCGCCTCTCACTCATCCTCTCAACATGATCAAACCATTTAAGCATACTCTCTTTTCAACTTTTTTTACTTACCTACTTCTATTTTATCTGTTACAGTGGTTCGTCAACCTCCATTACGCATGTTTCCCTCTAATATTCGCATGGTCACTGACGGGCATGATTGCGCGCGATCACAAATCTGATGTCTTCAATGCGGTTTACCTGGCGCTGGACAGACCTTTCTACTGTATTCTTATAGCCATAGCTCTGATGGGAATGTTTCATGTAAACGGTAAGACTAGGACTGGTTTCCGCATTTAGTCCTTCAAGACGACTATTTTACGTCGATACTAATGCCCAAGCTATATTATTTTCTTTTGCAGGTCCAATAAGAAGATTCTACAGCTGGAAGGGCTGGCGCAGCTTAAGTCGCATGTCTTTGACCGTGATGATGCTGCACTGGTGCATCAATATGACAATCGCGACCAGGCCATTGGCATACGGCACTTCAATACTTGATATCGTTAGTTTCTCTTTGTTTTACAGCTGTCTAGTGGTGTTTGGAAACATGTTACAGAACAGGCCAGAATGTATACAGCATGTTTCAAAAAGTGTTTGAGGCTGTGGTCATCATAATCCCGCACATAGGTACATTCCGTATTCACCCACTGCTTTATTTATACCTCTTTTTGGCCAATATGCAATTTCGAGTAAGTACAGTACACGACAATACAAATACAAGGTGTAAATAGATCCTTCACGAGCATTTTGTAAATCAAAACGCAAGAATTATTGCTGGCAAACACCTTTTTTTTTGCGGTGAAATATCATCATTTTCGGTAAGACTCATATACATTGAATAGTGTGAGTGACATGGAACTCATGGAGGGCTTAAAGTAAAGTTAAACCTAACATGAAAAAAACATGAGAAAAAGTTGGAACTTTGACCCCAATATCTCTGTAACTAGAAGGTTTCCAAGTGTGGTCCAGCACAAAAAGAAAATCGCAATGTCCAAGAGTACAAGTGCCTTACGACTTCGTTAAGCCTACGTTTGCACCCAGTATGTTGAGTTTTGATACAGATACCGTGTACCCTTAAAATGTGTACACAATCATATCTATACTAATATTATAAAGCTGAAGAGTTTGTTTGTTTGGTTGGTTGAACGCGCTAATCTCAGGAACTACTGGTTCGAATTGAAAAATTATTTTAGTGTTGGATACCCCATTTACTGAGGAAGGCTATAGGCTATATAACATCACGCTGCGACCAATAGGAGCAGAGCATCAATCAAAAATGTTACGCAGACGAAATTGCTCGGGTCGCTAGTTTCTGATAAACGCTAAATACTTACATATTATGTACACTCATATATTTTCTTAAATCCCATCGGTACCGTGGAATATTGCAGTAGCACCCGAAGTCTGGCTCTGAGCCGGTTTGGTATGTTGCCAGTTATTGGCGATCGGTCAGAAATTCAGACACTGGGCTGCCACTCGTAAAACCCAATGCCAATAACGCTTTTTTCAGTACAGAGATCGCCCCGTAGAACATTATTTAGTCCAACTACTACTAATTACAAAAAAAAAAGAAACGAAAAATCACAATTAGAGATCTCATAGTTTTTGTTAGGTTATTAATTGATTGTAGATTAAGTAATCGGTTTAATTGTTTCAGTTGGTGGACTGGAGTGCAACAAATTTAATAACCTACGCTGTCGCTGTACCAATCACGATTATGGTAGAATACCCAATGCAGAAATTCTTTGATATATTATTTTTTACTTGATTTTTAAGTGTACTGTGAATATTAAAACGAGAAGAACTATATATTTATTTGCCTTTTATTTATTTCCTTTCTCATAATTAAAGAAAAGTGTGAACACAAACCCTGGCGGTAATAAAATCTATATAATATGTAAGATCCTTGGTAAGATCTAAACTAAAATTATAGGCATTACTTCGCGGCTTAAATAATAGGGGTTAAAGTATGAAATTACCGTTTTGTAGTAATGGATACTTTGAATTGACATTAAACCTTGATGGTGTGAGATATTCGAGTGAACCTTTGTTACATTATACCTATGAGATTTTTCTTTTCAAAAATGTGCAACATTCGATTTTCGAATTTCAATTGTTTTTTTTATTCAGCTTAGACGGAAAAGATGAAGAACGAACTACGTGGTAGACTGCTCACACAGGTGAATAACGCTGAATTGAAGGAGATGTCGGAAGCCGATCCGAATCAAACGACCGAGGAATTAGCAGCATAGTTTAACGTTACCTTACCTACAATATTGACTCTTTTGCATCAAATCAATAAGATAAAAAATATGAAAAATGGGTGCCTCATGATTTGACTGATCTGCAGAAAGAAACTTGCGCTGCCTTGTTGAATCGGTACAGAAATGAAGGAATATTGGATCGAATTGCGACATGTGACGAAAGGTAGATTCTTTTCGATAACCGTAAGCGAAAAACGTAATGGTAGACCTCAGGTCAAACGCCACATATCATATCAGCAGATGTTTACTGTGCGCAACTTCGAACTATGATGGTGAAACTGCCAGTGAAACAGCTCTGACTCGTGAATCGATCTTCACCATTATTGCTCCATGATAACGCAAGACTGCACGGGACACCGTTGTAACTCTTCAGGAGCTGCAGTTAGAAACCATACGTCATCCTCCGTGCTCGCCAGACCTTGCTCCAACTGACTACCATTTTTTTCCTGATTTGGACAATTTTCTACGTGGTAAAATATTTTCTTTCCAGGAGGCAGTACAAAATGCTTTCGAACAGTTTGTTGAATCTAGATCCCCAGAGTTCTATTGCAAAGGCATAAATGAACTTCCGATTATATGGCAGCAATGTAGATATTGAGGGTAAATATTTTGATTAAATAAATATGTTACATCTTGGAAAAAAACGAGCTTTAATTTTGTAGTATAAATCGGCAATTTCACCCCTAATATAAAAAAAACAGTCATGCGTGTGCATTTAGCTGACTCTGAGCAGAGAGCAAAAGACTAGATTTCTAACATGACGTTTCGCATAACGTGTGGAACCCGAATTAAAAAAGTAACAGCAGCCATTTTGATTTCTCCTGTCTCTTGACAGGCCGGTGGACTAAGAATATTTCGATTTTTAATGTACACCACGTTTTAGACGCCGAATTTGTGTTGATGAAGTGAAAAGTGTAGTGTTCATCATGGCGCGATACGGTCAGAGACCGGAGAATGCCCTCAAACGGGCCAATGGTTAGTACCTAAATCTTATGATTATGATACCACGTTGCATGTGAGGATGACCTTACGTTACTTGCCCCATCAGCAGATTAAACACACATTGGGCTAAAAATAACCGCTAATATGACTTATGATGTTAGATGCTTTAATATAAGTTCGACACCGTATTGTCTTCAGTGTTTCTAAAACATAACCAAAAGGTGGCTTCGTTTTAAATTCATGCACATTTGCGTAATAATAACATCTTGAAATAATCTGAACATTTTCATTTAACTTCATTTACCTATTATTATGCTAGGATATCTTGCTGACAAATGACACTCATCTAAAATCTGTAAAACACATAAAATACATAGGAAATAATATAGAAAATACAGTCCTGCAGTACTATTTTCCTTTCTCTTTCAAAACCATCCACAGATCTTTAAAAAATAAAAACATTCTATACATAACTCTTAGAAGTTCTATTATAATTTGTTATAGTTGTACACATGAAACAATAAAGTAATATCTATAACCCTCTAAGGCTTTGCTGCAGTCGGGTAAAATACTTGTCTGTTTAGATCTGTCTATAATATGTTTAAGTAGCTGATGAAGAATATTCCACTAAAAGTATTCATCCAAAAATAATTAAACTACTGTAGTTCATCTAATGGTTGACTGGAAGACATTGCTATCAGCCTTTTGACCAACGTTGTACCCATAGAATTAGCAATATTGTAAATAACTGTATGAAAACATCTATCTATCTTAACTTTTTTACTCTTACATTCAACAGAGTTTATGGACTTGGACAAGCCAGCGAGAGCTTTAGATACTCTGCAAGAAGTGTTCCGCAACAAGAAATGGGCTTACAACTGGTCCGAGTCGGTGCTGGAGCCGATCATGTTCAAGTACTTGGAGCTGTGTGTGGACTTGCGCAAGTCACACATTGCCAAGGAAGGCCTGTTTCAGTACAGGAATATGTTCCAGTCAGTCAATGTGGGGTCTTTGGAGCAGGTTATAAGGTAAGGGAGAATGATTGGGAAAGATGAGCATGTTGAAATAGAAGCTTAATGGCTTTGAGCAGGGTTGGAACACAGATGATGAAGATGCTTTGGCGTCTGCTGCTAGAAGTAGTTTGACAAAAAATTTCATACAAACAAGATGTCTGCATAACTGAAATTTCATTAATATTACCCTCCGAGCTTTCAAACTCTATGGATTGGAATTTGAAAAAATCTTTATGTTCAAGTGACATGCCACCTCATAGTTCATTCCAATACAATCAATTTTCAGAATGAAAACATTATATTCAATTTAATGTTTTTTCAGTGTTATCTTTTGTATTATGTAACCCTTTTGGGAATGTAGACTATTTATTTAATTCCCAGCTTATGAAATACTAAAACAATTTTTGAAATGTGCATATTGATTCACGTAGTTGATTACAAAAGAAACTTGTTTTTATATAGCTTTAGTTCAAAGATTAAAAATGATAATATGAAAAGTACATAAATTATATTTGCACCACACAAGAATAGATTACTCACAGAGAGTATTAAAACTTAGTGAGTATTCAAAGCAAAATGGATATTGTTACAATGGTGCCTCTAAGTTACAGAAAGAGATTAAATCTTTTGACCGCCACAGTCGGCAATAGCAGACAAATGAAAACTACTTTAAAAAAAATCGTTTTCTTTTCGGCTCTAGCCGACGGTGGCGTGTTGGGCACTTCTTCATTTTTCGGCTAGAGCCGACCGTGGCGGCCAAAAGGTTATAACAGTGTGTATTTGCAGCCTCATAGTGACACTGTCTGTCTAGCTGTCACAGCTGCTAATTCCAGACCACTTTTTTCACTATGGAGTTGATTTGTCCCAACACTCCCCTCCTTTCTAGCCATATCATCCATCACACAATCATTACATTACAGCCAATAAGCTAAATCAATAATAATATCATTAACCAGTTCATTCACCTTCATTTCCTCAGAGGCTACTTACGCATGGCCGAAGAGCGAACAGAAGCAGCTCGTGTCTCATCCAAGGCAGCGGTCATAGAGACTGATGACCTGGATAACCTCGCCACTCCGGAGAGCATCCTGCTTAGTGCTGTGTCTGGGGAAGATGCACAAGACAGGTCCGACAGGACTATACTTACACCATGGGTAAGCTTGTTTATATTTAATTACGTAGTTCAGATAAATAAATAAATAAATAAGTTTATTGACACACAAGTTTAAAAGATAGTAACTCGACTTAAGTAAATTCTCTGGTTTTACTTTATGAATTTTGGTTTTGCTAATATTCCTTATATGTTTTCTCATTACTATTTGTTAGTTTGTTGAGTGTGTGAATAAAAAATAATTTACTAAGCGAACACTTGCAATGAATAAGATCCATAAGACAGTAATAGTCAGTTACTACAGTTAAAACCGTTTACGACATCATTTAGATCAACATACGGTTTCGGTTTTCACGGCCAAATATGTGTGGTCCCTTCGATGTCGTTATAAAAGATTTTGACTGTATATTTAAAATGTTCAGGTGGGATAATTTATTATCAGGGAGGCAGTTGAGACAGTTAATAGCTGCCTGTATCCTGCTGTTCCTCACTAGATTTTGTTCTTGCAGTATGATGTACTGTCTAGTCAATAAAATAATTTCCGATCATAACACGAGGGAAGCCGTGGGAAAAGTTAGTCTTCAATAAATTCTCTAGTTAATTTACTTCTGTTTTCTAGGTGAAATTCCTGTGGGAGTCATACTGCCAATGCCTGGAGCTCCTCCGTACCAACGCGCACGTGGAGACACTGTACCACGACATAGCTCGCATGGCCTTCCAGTTCTGTCTGAAGTACTCCCGCAAGACGGAGTTCAGAAAGTTATGCGATAAGCTCAGGAAGCATCTTGAAGATATTTGCAAGCCTACGGTAAGTTTTACAGGATAATTCGTTATATTTTTTTTTTTATATGGGAACAAGAATCTTCTCAGAAGGGCTCCAAGATATAAAAGGTTTCCGAGATAATTAATTTCATTATTGTATTGTTGTATTTACAAACAAAAAGTATCTATGTAGTATATCAACTATCTGGTGTCCACGACACAAGCCTCGTTGCTTGCACTAGATGGCGCTGTGTGTAATGTCCAGCGATATTTATTTATTTATTTAATATATATCTTGTGACGTTTTAGATGATTTTGTCTCGCCAGCAGAAGTTAGGCCATGTTCCATACAAAAATCCTCCAACCCCTTTAGTGTAAGTCAAAACCAAAAGTTGTGTTGACAAACCAACCAATCATACTTATAATTCACATTATTAATACACATGTTAATTTTAGTTTATTTTTTATATTTTTAATGCTAGAAAGTGTGTTAATAATCTCTTACCTGCTTGTTTATTTTAGGTTTTTTTTTAAATCTCATGTGTTATTACAGGTGCAAACTGGGAATGTAAGCATCAGCAAGCCGGAGACGCAGCAGCTCAACCTGGAGACGAGGTTGTTCCAGCTCGACAGTGCTATCCAGATGGAATTGTGGCAGGTTCGTACATTTGTCCTTGTATCTAAGTGCCTAGGTCTAGTGATCACTGCACAAGAGATGAAAATGAGAAAACCAAAACCATTTTTGCCACTATTTCTAGCTAGAGGATTAAACTACAAAATGATATAGTGCTTTATGGTACTTTTGGCGCATGACATACCGAGTGTCCTCCGTGCCACGGAAAGCACGTTAAACAGTTGGTCCTGGCTGTCATTTGTAGATCTTTGACAGTTGTTACAGGAAGTCAGTGGCCTAAAAATCTGACAATCGGTCTTACCAAGGGGTATTGTAATACTAACTGTGGAGGTCAGATTGGCAGTCGCTCCATGTAAAATACTTGTATTCAGCTGCTCAAAATTCTTAACCGGATGTTAGACTGGAAGCCAACCTCATATGTAGGTGGAAAAAAAGCTAGGCAGATGATGACCATGACCATACTCGGAACTAATGCCGCCATCTTAGTTTTTCAGTACTATCTCCAAAGACAATTTTACAAATGTTTATGAACAGCACCCTCATGACAAAATTATTCAAGCCAAAAGCTATACTATAAACACGTTATTTATGTATGGACACTTTATAAAACAGGAAGCCTACAAAGCAATCGAGGACATCCACAATCTGATGAACATGTCCAAGAAGACACCCGTAGCCAAGACCATGGCCAACTACTACGGGAAACTGGCTCTGGTGTTCTGGAAGGCCGGACACTGCCTGTTCCATGCCGCGGCTTTACTCAAGCTCTTCCAACTGTCTCGGGAGATGAAGAAGAATATTACTCAGGAGGAGTTGCAAAAGTAAGTCTTAGCTCTTCGTTATATTATATTACGCACTAAGGTGTTAATTGCATCTCGTTAGAACTACTTTTAGAAAAGAAAATAATCTATGATGAAATTGTATTCTCATGTTATCTTCTTGGAACATAAAACTACCATCCATGCCTCCATGTTCCGATATTTTCCATAAATTTATAAATATAAAAAAAAAAATTAAACGAAACATAGAGGCATAGTAGAGATTGATATCTTACTATTATATAAATGCTTTAGTTTAGATGGACGGATGTTTGTTACCCAATCACGCGAGAACGGCTTAACGGATCTTGATTAAATTTGGCACAAAGATAGATAATAGCATGGAATAGCACGTCACACTACGTTTTTTTTTTAACCGACTTCACAAAAAGGAGGAGGTTCTCAATTCGGTTGTATGTTTTTTTTTTTGTGTTTGTTACCTCATATCTCCGTCATTTATGAACCGATTTGAAAAATTCTTCTTTTATCTGAATGGATTTACTTCCCGATTGGTCCCATAGAAATTTCATCAAAATCGGTTCAGCAGTTTAGTTTTGAAATCAAAATAACTGGAAAAAATGTCATCCAAGTAAAAGAAATTGCGAAATTGATACTTGACAAGGATTTGTGTGTGATACGATAACTAAAAACTTTTTTAAGTCGGTTATTTTTTGCAAAAAAGTTTTTTTGTCATACATACACCTGAAAATTTCCACGCAAACTAAATCGCGGCCAACAACTAGTAGTAAAAAAAATATTTGCTCTAGTTTTATTTACCAGGGAGAAAACAGGGAAATACATTTGGATGGCCGTAGACCTAGCCTTTTCTGTTAATGGCCTCGTACTGCACAATGTTGTGCTAGTTCCACGTGGCCTACTTGTTATACCGATGATCGCAAACGGCACCGCTGTCCTGAGTTCAATTCTTAGGTCCGGTGTAGTCTTCTTTTTCTTTCATGTATTTCTCAGTAGCAGCCTCAAGTGCTGTTTCCGGTCAGCGATAGGAGCTCCCCCTTGAACTTGAACTAAATGATGGAATGTCGCTTGAAGTTAAATGCCTTTTTATATCACTTACTTTTGTCAGCCCAGCCAGACCTAATGCTCACCCATTTATTTATTGATATGCCTCCGAAATAAATCCCTCGGCTATCTGTGTCATAGTCAGTCGTGGTAGGCCTCGGAGGTACATGATATGTTCGACTTGACGCGACAGAGTGCACCAACATGGCCACTCTGTGTTAATTTAAGCCGGCACAAACTTCTAATATTTCATACAACGTCAGCGTCAAAGAGCTGATTCATCATTGACCTGGTGACATGTTCAAAAACTTTCACGTTACAATACTAGGTAATTTTGTTTTGTAGATTCTCCTGCCCTGATCCCAATTTATTTGGGGTCGGCGCAGCATGTCTTCTTCCATACTTCTCTATTACTCGTTATCTCAGCAGTTACCTCCTTTCTAGCCTTATAATTCTTCACACAGTCCATCCATCGTTTCTTTGGTCTTCCTCTTCTTTTATACCCATCCACAAGCATACTCAAAACTTTTCTCACAATATTTTCCTCATTCCTCGGCATCACGTGCCCATACCACGACAACCGATTACCACACAACTTTTCAGTCACCGGCGCCACTTTCGGGCGTCTTCTTATTTACTCATTTCTTATTCTATCCATTCGCGTTTCATCACAATATGCATTCCTACTAGCAACATTGATTGCTTATAAAACAGACGATGTTTTTCATTTTGAATGTCGAACCAACGGCGGCGGCCCACAATTCCTTTTTATCAAGTTGCCGGCGCTCACTCCTAGAGTTAACTGGGTTACCAAACTATAGATCGTCTAGTTGTGCGTCAATTTCAAGACGACCCGAATGGCGCAGCGGTAGTGAGGCTGCCTTACGTTCATAGGGTTCCGGGTTCGAATCCCGGTAGGAGCAAGTGTTTGTGTGATAAGCATGGACATTTGGTTCCGAGTCATGGATGTTTATATGTATAATAAGTATGTATTTACAAACAAAAAGTATCTATGTAGTATATCAACTATCTGGTGTCCACGACACAAGCCTTGTTGCTTAGTGTGGCACTAGATGGCGCTGTGTGTAATGTCCAGGGATATTTATTTATTTATTATTACTTTACAACTTATTACGTACACTTTAAAAATATTTGTATAGAGGATTTTAAATCTGGTGATCTATACGGTCAAGTTAAATTAACTTGCAAAACATCTGTCACGTCGGTAGTGATAGATCGATATCTGATACGCCCTACAGACCCCCGCGAGAAGTGTCGACGAGACATAGCGCGAGAACCGAGAAGGTCTCTACACTCGTGCTGCCTTCTCCCGAGATCCGAGAAACCCTTTGAAGTGGGCAAAAAGACCGACACCGATCGGAGAACAGGCGAGTGCGAGAACGAGATGGCAAGAAATCAGTGGAATTCACGCTTCTCGGGGGTTCTCGGCGTGAGTCTGTAGGGCCCTTAATGGCAAAAAAACAACAGAAAATGGCTGCTCTGTATTAAGCTCTGTTCGCACCTCTAACACTGACTCTTCTCTTCCTCAGGATGGCATGCCGCGTGCTCGTGGCCGTGCTGTCGGTTCCCTTGCCGTCTCTTCACCCGGAGTTCGACCGCTTTGTGGAGACTGACAAGAGCCCGGTTGAGAAGGCCCAGAGATTGGCCGTACTGCTCGGTCTCGCCCAGCCCCCGACCAGGGCTAGCTTGCTGAAAGGTAAGATTTATAATTCTACTTCCGATATACGAAAATAGAAGGGCTCATGTTCACGAACCTTGTGTGGAAATGATCATTTTTTGCTCCATAGTCGACCACATCATCTAACTAAGCGATGATTCAGCATAGATTGATATAGTAGTCAATCGTGATCCTATCTAGTATTGAAGTCAAAAGAAGCAAATCTCAAGAATTCATAATATCCTTGGTGTAAAGGAATTACCTTAGTATACCTCCGAAATAAATCCCACGTCTGTCTGCTATAGTCAGTCGTGGTAGGCCTCGGAGGTACATGATATGTTCGACTTGACGCGACGGAGTGCGCCCACATGGCCACTCTGTGTTAACTTAAGCCGGCACAAACATACCTAACTTATTTTCTGAAGAGTTGCCACCAGTTTGGCGTCATAATTAAATGCACTTTAAGGATTGTGATTGTTTGAATTAATAAGTAACAGCCGATTTGATAACCAAACCTTCTTTTTTGAATTTTCGCTTCTTTGACTTCGGTTTTGATTTATGTTTTGTTATGATGGACACGATAGTAACGCATTCTCTGTAAATATTTGAACTTGATAGGTTAAATAGATAGACAGAAACTGCCCCATAAAATACATACGAAAATGAAGCCTATGACATATAGTAATGGGGTCATATTTGCATCCTCTGGGATTCTAACCCTATAAAATAATTTATTTGTCTCCAGATGTGGTCCGCCTGAACGTGGTGGGCCTGGCAACGCCTCAACTGCAGCAGCTGTACTCCTGGCTGGAGGTCGAGTTCGACCCGCTCACTCTCTGCAACAATGTCAAGAGCGTCGTCAAATCGTTGGAGGAAGAGCCTAGTGAGTAGCTTTGTCTTTTAAATCTATACTAATATTATAAAGAAGTAATGAAATGAAATGATTTTTTTACTATCCAGATATAAATCCACATACGACATTCACAAACATACACTATCATAAATAAAACACGTAAAAAAAATAATAACACGCGCGTAATGTTTGTGAGTTTGGATGCAGGGGTAATCTTAGGATTTTATGATCCGATTCCTAAAAGTCTTTCACTATTAGGAACCTACATTATCCTCGAGTGTTAAAGGCTATATTTAAAACGTTCCCGTGGGAAAATTTACTACCATAACGCGAGCAAAGCCGCGGGCAAAACCAAGTACACACAAAATAAGCCTGCAAAATTTGGGTAACTTTTATTAATTAATTAGTTAGTTTTAAGGTTTAAAAATGACCCTAGCATACCTCCGAAATAAATCCCACGTCTGTCTGCTATAGTCAGTCGTGGTAGGCCTCGGAGGTACATGATATGTTCGACTTGACGCGACGGAGTGCGCCACCATGGCTACTCTGTGTTAACTTAAGCCAGCACACACAATTAATATTAGTCACGATTGAGTTCCATTGGCATGGATAAAACTGATAAAACGGCCAATGGAAATAGGTATTAATTTTTCTGCATATTGTGGTTTAGGGTGCAAGCTTGAATGATATTTAGCGGACTTGAGCGTAGGCCTTCGACAGACGTATACTCTTCGTAAGTGCCATAGCGCGATGCCCACTTCGAATTCGAATTTTCGAATGACATTGAAGACCGGTTTTTAATGCAGTGATATCATACAACACTTCGTAATTAAGGGGCAAGATGCCAGGCCAGCAGCCAGGGCACCCAGGCAGCCCGCGAAATTCAAATGTTCGTACGTTGATTAAAATATGATTCGCGACCGTAACAAATATTAGCTTTACAAAGTTGTGATAAATAAAATCATCAATACAATCTTCTAAGTTCATTTAATCCCATTGAATGACTTTTTCATGAAATAGTAGAAAATTTGAAATTCGCGGGCTACCCTGTCACTTCCCTTTTAATAAACGCTAAAACATCTCATAAAATAAATAAATAAATTTCTTTATTGCCATAAAAACAGGTTGCAGAAAAATTTGAGACCTTGGCTCCAGAGCTAGGTTAGAAAACACCATGGATGATGGATGGTCATGTAATCGTTATTTGACTTTCGTACGTTACGTTAGCCAACTGTTTGAAACAACCGGCCCCAAAAGTATTGTACATGTATACCCATCACCTAACCACCACCCACTCTTTCAGACTCGCCTCTCGCTCAGTACACGGTGGCTCTAAGCGACGTAGCGCTCGTCCGGTTGATCCGACAAGTGGGGCAGTGCTACGCCTGCATCCAGTTCTCGCGCCTGCTGCAGCTGGCCCACACCGATGACCTGTTCCATCTGGAGAGACTGCTCGTCGACTGTGTGAGGCACAACGATATGCAGATCAGGGTTGATCATGCTAACAAGTAAGTGTTATGACCAAAAAGGGCCGTTGATTATATTTATACATTCGTCCATCAACATTTGGAAGATTAAAGAAAAGATGGATGGATTGTGTGACGAACGATATGTAAGTCACGTCTTTGTTCCAATTTAATTCTGTACTTTGTTTAGAGGTATTAATTTGCGTTTATTTAATAATTGCTGTATACCAAATCGAAGGCCATATCGTCACAGAAAGGAAGGGAAAAGCCAAGTGTAGGTCTGTACCGAAACTCGTCGCCAAATCTGGGCCGATTCAATTTAGATTGCCTACTCTTGGAAGAAATCAATATATTTTAAAAGGCATAACTCAAGATGCCTCCGAAATAAATCCCTCGGCTATCTGTATCATAGTCAGTCGTGGTAGGCCTCGGAGGTACATGATATGTTCGACTTGACGCGACAGAGTGCGCCAACATGGCCACTCTGTGTTAATTTAAGCCGGCACAAACATCTTGCTTCTTCTACGACGTTGTAACGTTGTATTAATTTCCTGCCTTTGCTCTGCTCCTGCTGGGCAAAGTCCTTCCAATCCCCTTCGCCCTCATGATAACCGTCTGCCGTTATATTGATGAACAAAATATTGACGTTGGCATTGCCTTGTAGGTGCGTTCACTTCGGCGTGGAAGCCGGCGGCGGCGAGTGGTGCTCCACGGCTGACGAGGCCTGTGGCGGCGCCATACTTCAGGCCACGCCCGCTGAACAGGTATACAGCTTTTTATTACATAATTCATGTCAATCCAAAAGAAAGTGCACGAGGCTTCATTTAAAATGATGTTATCATTTAGTCTACATTTGACAGATTCTAATTTTGACATCATAGCCTACTATTGATAGATTCTTATGATTAGGCACATCCCGGTCGACGGAGCCCAATTACTAAGACGAGCTCCTATTACTGGGTAGTTTAAAAAAAAAAGCACCACGAAGGTTAGGTTAGGGGTATTTCAGACCCCGCCATCCCCTTCTAACCTAACCTGACCGAGCCGGGGTGCCTCAAGTCACGAGCTCGCTTCGCTCGCTCTTGCATCACAGGTTCTCCGTGCCTTTTTACTAAGTCTACTACTAGAACGAATAAGAATAGTAGACTATGATCTCAAAAGTAGAATCTGTCAAATGTAGACTAAGCCGTCGTGTGACCTGACCCTATGTCAATCATGCACAGCAATTCTAACTCAACATGTCACGTCCAGGTCCGCGAGCAACTAGTCCGCGCCGCCGAGGTGCTATCCCGTGCCGCCGCCACCCTGTTCCCCGCGCGGCGCACGGCCGAGCGCGAGCGCGCGCGCACGCACATGGTGCAGCACTACCACGAGCACAAGCACGCCGAGCACCACCGCGTGCTGCAGCGGCACAAGATCATTGAAGAGAGGAAGGAGTACATCGAGCGACTCAACACTGTGCGCGAGGAGGAGGAGCTCAGGTATGTAGTATCAGCATCATCAGTCTGTAATGTTTACCCTAGCCCCGCAGCTCTCACCGCCGAGGTGGCGTCAAGATCGCGACCCTTGTCAGTGCAGTGGCGTGGCGCGAGTGCTGAATTCCAATGAACCCACACACATGTCCACAACTCGCCAGCCACGGTACGGGAACGCAGTTACATCCGCCACAACTGGAGCTCTTGAGCTCTTGTTCCGCTTCACCTCGAACCAGGCCTCGCGGTGCGCGTCCTAATCGTCTCGCCAACTCTTTCTGTGCCCGTCCATTTTGGGCACCCGGTGTGAAGACTTCGGCCTTGCGGTCAACATGTATGCGGCTCACGTGACCCGCTCTATCCCAATTCAATATGAAAATACGAATAGTAACATCTCATATTTCCACAGACGTCAAGAAGAAGCATCACGCGCAGCAGCCGCGGCTGAAGCCCGCCGTCAAGAAGCCGAGCGCGAAGAACGCGAGCGTCGCCGCCACGAGTCCGAACTAGCCGCCATGCGCGAGAGACATCTGCGCGAGAGAGTCGCGCACATCAGCCAGACCGCGCACGGACAGAAGATGCTGTCCAACATCAACGAGGAGGTATGTCAACGAAAGAAAATAAAAATATACACCTGATAACATAAACATAACCTTTGGCAATCTCCTACGGTATAGGCAGAGGTGTATTACAGAGCACCCACAATTTGCACGTTATATTAAGTTCCATATAATAGGGGGCGAGCCCATTGCCATCGACCTGACATGATTCCAGGCCCCGGGGAAAAACCCAATAGCACTTTGTCCGATCTGGGAATGATATCCATACCAGCAGTAGCTCTAATACTTCTGAAAGTGGTTTCAAAAAGCTGGTAAAATCTCATAGCTTACCTCCGAAATAAATCCCTCGGCTATCTGTATCATAGTCAGCCGTGGTAGGCCTCGGAGGTACATGATATGTTCGACTTGACGCGACGGAGTGCGCCAACATGGCCACTCTGTGTTAACGTAAGCCGGCACAAACTTCATGAGTAGGATTCTAGTGAATTAAAAGACCCATAAAAGGTTTCATACAATTTAGTTATTTTACATGCAAAGAAATTTTATGTAATGCAAAAATACTACGTTTTAGCATGTAATCACGTTCTCGAAAACGGCTCTAACGTTTACTATGAAAGTTGTTAGTTGGGGGTTTACGGTGTCGAAAAATCGATCTATCTAGGTCAAAATTCGTTTTTTCTATTTTCACCCGAACAGACTTCGGTCGCCCAGGTACTTCCGCAAATACTAGATCCAGGCTTGGATGCGGAATGCAGTACCGTCGAGAAAAATATGCTCATGCAGAAAGTGTAATAATTATAATTCAACATGCAACTGAAACCTATCTAGACATCTTCGTCGACCGCTTGAGTGCGGTGAAAGTACCTCCAGTCCGGAAAAGAGATAAGGCTACACAGGGCACTCTATAGCTCTGTCCCTTTCTCACACTGAAATAAGAATATAATACTGCTACAAAAGGTGGTGATTGGGCCCCCTAATTCCTTAAGTTATGCAAAGAAATGTTTAATCTTTAGACTTTCTTTATTTATTAATAAAAAAAAAACACACACACACTTTATTCAAATTGATTCAGTGCATTAGATTTTTCGAGATACAGAGCTGCTGCACTATAATAGTATACTTACACCATACATACATTTTGACATTCAAAAGTGCCTGTAATGGTCTAATTGAAATAAATGCTTTGAGTTTGATACTGTAACTTTGAAATACTTGTGACTAATACAATCGTATCTCTTTTATAACAGGAACTCAAGAAGATGGACGCCGAAGCCATTGCTGCGCGTGAAGCTGAAGAGCTGATGAAGGAACGCCGTGAATTGCAGGCTAGACTCAAATCACAGGACAAGAAGGTGAGATATGATAGCCGTATTTATTTTAAAACACTAAGATATTAACCCACTTAAAGTTTGTTCAAATCGGTACAGACGAATGCGGTCGCGGCTCCGGACAACGAACTTAGACAGACAACGTCCGGTGTCCGAACAGTACAATTGACGAGCGCGCGTCAGGCATTGCAATATAAACCTTATTTTAATAGTTGCATCACGCTCCAAATTTACAATAATAAGTGTTTAGTACAGCATTATGAGTAAGAGAAGGAAGAGATGACCTCCGAAATAAATCCCACGTCTGTCTGCTATAGTCAGTCGTGGTAGGCCTCGGAGGTACATGATATGTTCGACTTGACGCGACAGAGTGCGCCACCATGGCTACTCTGTGTTAACTTAAGCCGGTACACACGTTTTTTTTCATTATGCCTGTAAATTAATATACGCATATGTATGCATTCAACAGTAAAAAAGTATTCTTACATTTCGCCAGTTTTATGTCTTTTGTAATAAGGGGCGAGCCTAATAATGCTTATTGCTATATTGGCACTCATCCAGGGTCCAAGCTGCTACGAATTTTGTTGTGGAACAAACCTTTTACTATTGCCTAACCCACGAATTGTTGCTAGAGATACAGCCGCACCATATGGTGCTACAGAATTGTGGGTGGCTAAATAATAACAGCTGCACAGATCGATTTTCAGGGCTAAGCAGTGCTAGCCGAAATAGATCCGTGGATGGGTGACCATCATTAGATGCAGAGTTCCCTATGTGCCTCGGAAAGCACGTTAAGCCTTTGGTCCCGGCTGTCAGTTTTAGATATATGTCAGTCATGTCGAATAGTCAGAAGCCCGAACACTTGATAAGTCCTACCAAGGACATCTTTAGACCTAATCGATTTTGTCAGATCCGCAAACTAAAACTTAGTTTCTTATCAGGTGGACTACTTCGAGCGAGCCAAGCGCTTGGAGGAGATTCCTCTGCTGCAGAAGAGCTTGGAAGAGAAGCAGGTGCAGGACAAGGCCTTCTTTGAAACGCAAGAGAAGGAGCGCATACAGCAACTTATTGGTAAGTGAAGTACACCTTCATCCGGTCTCTCGAAAGGCCACTTGAAAAACTAAATGGATTTAAAATATATCTTTTGAAGATCACAGAAACATAGATATTTTCTAATAAACAAGGTCTAACATAATAAACGCACTACGTCTCACGTGGTGTCTCGGGCCATGGAACTGAACAACTTTTGTTCTACGAGTTAATGATATCCGCAAGAAAAATGAAAAAATTAGACTTCCTATAAAAATGAACGCGATCAACTTTTTGACAAAGCTGATCAACATGTATGGTAACACAAAAAATAAGTTATGAATTTCTAAAAGTCAGAGAACAAAAGTTGTTTAGTTTCATGGTCTGAGTCACCACAAGAGAGGTCACAGGTTTATTATGTTACACCTTGTTTTTTTTATTGTGAACACTCTTACTTGATCCAACCACGTCAAAATTAAAAACAGCAACAATATGAATCCATCTTTCCCCCACCAGAGGCCCGCACCCGCGACGTGGCGACGTCGTCCCGGCTGGCGCGCATGGCCGTGCACCGCGAGGCCTTCACCGTGAAGCTGCGCTCGGAGCGCGGCGCGGCGCACGCGCAGCGCCTCGCCGCCTTCCGCGACAAGCTGGCGGCCGAGCGCGACAAGCGCCTGGCCGACAGGCGCCAGCAGCGCCGGGACAACAGGAGGCAAGAGGTGGGTACTACGGATATACCTGCCGTGCTACACGACAAAGCGATATCTCAGGGAAAGCCAGTTTCGAGATAATTGAAGTTTCGTAAAAATAGTTTTGAGGTAAAACTGAGGTAGAGAAATCTTTCTGAAGTAAACTTTCACTTACAGGATAACGGAAGTAACTTCCGCGATAAATGTTTATAATGTGCTTTCTTATGGTTTTTTTTTTCATATGTTTTGAACAAGATAGCATTAAAACGTTTAGTTCATAAGATGCGTATTTTTTAAAACTATCTGATGGCATAAAAATCAACTTTACGATTTTTTTTAAAGATATCTTTGCGCTTATTAGGGCAGAATAGGCCTTTTTTTGGTACTATAGGGATCGTCGTGCTCTAAGCTACAGTATTATTATATCAACCCATACTGTCTCATTGCTGGGTAAAGGCCTCCTTCCACTCTTGCCATTTGTCATGGCTGGGGGCGGTTGAGGACCGATCGCTAATGAAGGCCAGTTCATCTCACCATCTTCGCCGAGGCTTTCCATGGCGTTGGTTTATTGTTATTTGGCTACCATACAGATAGATGTCAATTTTGTTCAGCGATCGTCCGCCATTCGAGGTACATAACCTGCCAAGTAAGATACAATAAGACAACTCAAATTTGAAAAAAAATGGCATGATAAAATTATTCCAACAAAAACTACTTTTTACATTTAGACGAGCGCTGAAACTGACTCAATTCTTTCCTATTCTAAATACATAATAGTTTTTATCTTGTCATATGTCTGTGTTACTAATTGAAAATCGTACAAGTCGGTTGCCTCCGAAATAAATCCCACGTCTATCTGCTATAGTCAGTCGTGGTAGGCCTCGGAGGTACATGATATGTTCGACTTGACGCGACAGAGTGCGCCAACATGGTCACTCTGTGCTAATATAAGCCGGCACAAACTTTGAAATAGAACCTCTACAGTACCTTAGAGTATTTATTTACTCTATAAAGTTGATCCTGGCTGGGACACAGTTTTATCTATGATGTGTAGTTGCAATATGGACCTGGTAGATGCCTAAATATTGCTGTAACATTTTTATTGAGTTACTGGATATGGCTCCACTATCGAAAACATTGACAGTATTGTCCGAAATTTTGCATGAGAAGACGATGCTATGTATTGGTGGTTTGCCAAGTAATTCTTGTCCTGGCTGAATCGGTGGTATACCTTGTTTTGCCATCTGGCATTATGCTGACCTGAGGCCTTTTTGGCATTAATAATAGGTTTGTTTAATTTTAAGAAGTTTCTGTTTTTTATACTGCCAATAAACACACTTTTCTTTCTTGCTTTCTTAATCGTTACATTTAATCAAGATTGCCCTATTGAGCGGTCTATAACCTGCTCAAAAGCACCTTCAATACTGTCAAAATGATAATGACATTACTCTTCTTATTTTCGTGTGGTTAGTGCCTGGTGTCAGAGTTTTTATGCCGCCCATTGGCCTCTGATTTGGCTTATAAATGACATTGAAAAGTCGTGAGTACATGAGTATATTTTGGTTATGTTATTTTACTCGCTCACTTTTGTTGTCAGTGGCTGGAGCAGAAACACCTTGCGGAAGAACGTGCCGCAGAAGAAGCGAAACGCATCAAGGAAGAAGAAGAACGTAAAGAACGGGAAGAGAAAGAGAAGAAGCATGCGGAGGAAATCGCCGCCGCCAGGGAGAGGAAGGAGAGAGAAGACAAGTACTTATCATAACGTTATATCACGTCCTTAGTTCGATGGAGATGATAAATGAGAAACCACCTAAACGTGGGCTATTTCGGGATAATTTTAAAAAACACGACTGTAATAGATTTGCTAATTGAAATTGCGTAAAAGTATTACCTCCGAAATAAATCCCTCGGCTGTCTCTACATAGTCAGTCGTGGTAGGCCTCGGAGGTACATGAGATGTTCGACTTGACGCGACGGACTGCGCTACATGGCCATGGTATATGGTGGCATTGGCCATGTTAGCGCACTCCGTCACCACAAACTCGTTGAAAAAGACAAGAGACTTTCTATAAAGGCTCATTTATTTTCCTGTGGGATTATATCCGACATGCACACAGGTGAAGCTGCGGGTAAAAGCTAGGTATATAAATACTTAAAGAAATATGGGAAACCACACGAGCTTCCTCTACCAAATGAAAAGGAATTACGTAAATAGGCCCAGTAATCGAGGAGTAATCGTCGTACATAAATGACAAAAAAAAAAGATACTGGCTGAATACATTTTCCTTTTTCTGAACTCTGTTTTAAATTGTCTTTCACCTTAGTCAAATTATAGTAATTCATTTAAATATTCCTTTTACAGAGAACATCAAGAAATGTTAGCCCGTACCGAGGCGAAGATCCGAGCCAAGGAGGCCGAAATCCAGCGCAAGCTAGAAGAGCAGAAGACTCAGACGTCGTCGTCCTGGCGCGACGGAGGCGCGGGCGCCGCCCGGCCCGCCGCGCGCGACGACGCGTGGCGCGGGAAGGACGCCAAGGACGAGAAGAAGCCGGCCGCCGCACCCGGCGACACGTGGCGATCTGGTCAGTACCACCTTCATTGGCCTAGCCTTTTTCCAACTGTGTTGGGGTCAGAATTCCAGACTCACCAGATTCAGCTGAATACGACTTGTACCTTATCATAATGTTATTATATTTGACCTAAAGGTTTTAATGTTATGCAAAATTGTTAGTGTTAAGTCCGCGAAAAAGATCAATGATTGGATGCATGAGGTAGGCCCGCAAAAAAATTATACACATGTGACTCGACGACCGCTTGGGCTACGCATCCCGTTGGCCTATATCTTGCATCCGAGCCTGGATGTTTCGCAGAATTAACAATAAATATTTCTCAAAACATTGTCATGGATTTCCACAAAGTGACGCCTGATTCCATAAGTTAACCCAAAGTTTGACTGGTAGTAAATACCTTGACGCAGTAAGTCCGCCTATGTACAACTACTGTAAATAAACTATGCCTTAACTCGGTTACCCCTTGATCGACCGATCCTTGTCAGACTTTGCCCGAAATAACTGTCTAAGATCTGTCAAAATGAGAGCTGAAACCAATTTTACAGTTTTTATAATACAATTCTTAACTTTCTATTGACATAGCTACCAGTAATACTTTTCTTTTTTAACCGACTTCAATAAAAGGAGGAGGTTCTCAATTCGGTTGTATGTTTTTTTTTTGTTTGTTACCTCATATCTCCGTCATTTATGAACCGATTTGAAAAATCTTCTTTTATCTGAATGGATCTACTTCCCGATTGGTCCCATAGAAATTTCATCAAAATCGGTACAGCAGTTTGGTTTTGAAATCAAAATAGCTGGAAAAAATGTCATCGAAGTAAAAGAAATTGCGAAATTGATACTTGACAAGGATTTGTCTGTGATACGATAACTAAAAAGGGTAAAATAAAAACTGTTTTGCAAAAAAACACAAAAAAAGTGGAAAATAACTTTACTTTAGGAAGTCGGTGGCAAAAAAGTCAATGAAACAAACAATAGTCAAGCGGTTTTTTTTTTGCAAAAAAGTTTTTATTACTATACACATTAATATTGGTTCCGTGTTCCGTCAGGTCGGGCCGCGCGCGAGGAGCGGCCGCGCAGTCCGGAGCGGCGGCCGCGCGAGGAGCGTGCGCCCGCGCGCGACGACAAGTCCGCGCCCAGGGAGGAACGTGCTCCGATTAAAGAAGACAGGTAACAAACGCTTTTTAAAAAATTGGTTGATCTTTGTGACATTTTTAAGTCCTCTAAAGTGCAGTTGTAACCCAAACTGACCCTCAGTTTAGCATTCACATTGGAAAATGGATGGTGAAAACCATATCAAAGTTTATCAAGTAATAATACAGCATACATAGATAAAAGACTTCGAGAAAGGTTGTCAAAATTGTTTAAACAGCTTCCTTCCCATTAAGCCGTTTAAACGATCATAGACTTTGCATACTGATCCTTAACATAGTGCCATAACATGGTATCATAACTGTTCAGTGCACTGAAACCAATCAACTAACAACCCAAAACTTAAATGATCATTTCAGTAAATAAAATCTACAATTCTCCAAATCTCAACATGACCACTTGAAATGTCATAAGATCCAATGCAATCAACATCTCATTAGCGCAGTGCTTAATTCCTATGTCTCCCGGGACGACCAAGGATAGTTTTATGAGACCCAGTAATAGCCAGAGAAATAACAGAATACGAGTTATAATCTTTTATCAGGCAGAACTTATAGATAACTTAATGTGGATACTAGTGCTATGATGTTTCCGTCTACACTTCAGCATCAGGCATCAAACTTTATTCTTACGCTTTGTCCCGAATCATGTTCTCCTGCCCTCATCCCAATTAATTCGAGATCGTCGCAGCATGTCTTCATCTTCCATACTTTATTAGTCCCCTTCCTAGCCATATACCATATTTTCGTTTATTTCTAATACTTCTATTTACTTGCAGACGTGAAGAGCGTCCTCGCGAGGATCGTCCGATCCGCGAAGAGCGTGGACCTCCCAGAGACAGGGACGAAAGGCCGCGAGACGACAGACCTCGCGACGAGGGAGGCTGGAGGTCCGCCATCAGGGAGCCCGCGAGGGAACGGGAGCCGGAGAGAGAGAGGTGAGATTTTTATCAGCATTTGATGTAAAAGTAATCGAGAGACAGATGACCAAAACAAACGACCGTCGCGTTTATTTAGTTCGGTAAACTTCAACTCGGTGTCGCGACGACCGAAGACGCTTCCCGGATTTCTAAACACGTATACACGACGATCGCATATTCGCGCGAACGATCGCTTTAGTTAAGACGCAGAAAAACCTTGCGCATACTCAAAAATCGGGTTTCAAGATATGGTTTTCTAAAACTCATCATCAATTATTAGGTTTTGAACTAAACCGTATTGTCTATGACCCCAGGCCTCGCTACGGCGGTCGCTCGAGCGCCGAGGGTGGCAGCTGGCGACGCGGACCCGCTGACCCTCCGCCCGCACCATCCGTAAGTACACTACACTATTTCTATTATAGATTGTATTAACCTTTTGACCGCCACGGTCGGCTATAGCCGACAAATGAAAAAGTGCCCAACACGCTACCGTCGGCTATAGCCGACAAGAAAACGACATTTTTCAAGTAGTTTTCATCTGTCGGCTGTAGCCGACCGTGGCGGTCAAACGGTTAACTTATAAAAAATACGTCAGTAGTAGTATTGCCTCATGTGGGAGAGGCTCGTGTAATAACAAAGCAATAGAAACAAAATGCAAAGTTAAAAAGAAAAGGGAAAATTCTCCGACCAGACGAGTATTGTTTTTGGTGCTACTGCACGGCGGTTGTTGACGGACCGTTGTATAACCTATTACTGCATGCGCAATGTAGAATTTACGTATCCAATTTAAGTAGTAGATGCCACACAGGTAATAAAAAACTTACATGAAACTATTTCCAACAGGAGCGCACATCGGCATGGCGTTCCAAGGACGCTCCACCGCGTGAGGACCGGTTCCGCGATGCGCCGCGTGACCGCGACGGGGGACGCGGGGAACGCGAGGGAGGCTTCCGTGGAGGTGACCGTGACCGCTTCCCGCCTAGGAGGGACGACCGGTAAGTTGGAACATAGAAGTTATTTGCTACAAAAACCGTTTGCTACCCCATAAAATTAAAAAATACCTTCCATTCCCTATTTAACCCTTGTAGGTGCATTTTCAGGGATCCTTCCATAATGCTCACCTTCTACATATATGGACATGGTTGCTACGAGTACACATTCATGTTGGCAAAAATAACTATCTCAAGGACATCATTCAATACTTACCAAATAATGAAAGTATTAAGTAGTGCCGGCCAAAAGAATCAATTTTTTCGAAGGAACGTGCTGTAGAAAACATTTTTTATTACGACAGCTAAGCTATACGACTAATACTAGCGTTGTTTTAATAGACCCAGTGCAAAGCTGATTTATTTTTTATGTATTTTTTACCTTTGTATTTTTGTACGGGCTGTGAATGATCTCCTTACACACTTAGATACTGCATATTTGAATCTCTAGTTTATACAGCAAATTATAATATAGAAGACAGTGATTGTTCGCCATCTCATTCTAGCATGCTTAAGTCAGATCAATTCAAGATACGACTGATTAAAATTGATTGACCATTTGTGGCATAATCTTGACTTCCATACCATTTAACCTAATCTAATCCTATTTTCCTATAGCGACGGGCCTCGCCGCGACGAACCTCGCCGCGACGAGCGTGACGCGCCGCGACGCGACGAGCGCACAGATAGAGACAGGGACGGCCCGCGCCGTGCGCCGCCGCGTCGGGAGGACAAACGTAAGTAGCTGCATTGTTGGTTTGTAGATTTACCTAACGACAGGTTTACGAGCCACTGGTGCAGACTATAGAGGGAGATCTCGTGACCGCAGAACTACGTCATTTTATAATAGCTGAAACTTTTCCTGCGGAAGTAACTTACTACAGATAAAAATGATTGACTACTATTAAAAGTTGGACGTTGGTGGCTTGTAAATGACGATTCTGATCAACTAGGAACACACACAAAATGCGATTCCGTGATGATCCGATAGATGTGCCACGGCCCTAACGTATATTCTATCTAAGACAACAGGTTAGGCACTAACTACACGTTAAAGAAAGACTCATTCCTAACATCTTTGTTTTGTTTCAGCCCGCGACCCTGACGGTGATGAATGGCAGCCCGTCACCAGGCGCTAGACAAGCCAGCGTCGTCTTACCCACATTTAACACGTTGTATTCAGTTGTATTTATGTGTAACGTTTTACTTTGTCACGAGTTCAGCAGGCTTACATGCTTTTTAGTTAAACTTACATCTTTACTCCGATTTCTTGAGAATTATTTGATGCAGTTTGATTGGCAGGCATTGACCAGCTAGACTACTTATATCAGCCATCATCATCCACCTAGCCTTTTCCCAACTATGTTGGGGTCGGCTCCCATCTAACCGGATGCAGCTGAATACCCGTATTTTTACATGGAGCGACTGCCTGTCTGACCTTCACAACCTAGTTAGTACTGAGTAATACCTCTACCTATATCATCCGTTTGACGAAAATATTTTGATTGTAGAGACAGTGTTGATCGCAAAGGGAAGCTATCAAATCCAGTAAACACGTTACTTCTCTATTTGCCACTTTCATTATGATACGCGTCGCACTGTATCTTTGAGATTACGAAACTGATTTCTCGTGTGGGTTAAAAATTATCCTAAACAAACTGTGTGCCAAAATCCATCAAGGTGTGAAGACAAACAAACTTACTTTCGCATACATAATACTAGTAAAATAATTTCATATGAAATTCGAAACTGCATTTGCATATTTTCTGCTATCTATTTATCTAAAAAACAAAAGTTAATAATGGTAATGTCAACTGCAAGATATTTACGAAAGTATACGGGTTGGAAGGGACACCGTATCGAAAACGGAAACCACATACATGCTCAGTATTATAATTATAATTCTGAAAACATAGTTATTTATCGTCGGTTATTTAAAAAAAATCTGCTGTTTCCTACAAAAGTGCAATACCTACACGGTCAAAATGTTCCATACATTTTGACAGCAAGTTTTATTTTTTAATAAACAAGGAAAATTTTCTATGTGGAGGGGATTCGAACGGAACGATCGATTTCTTTTGTTTCTGCTATATTGTTTGATAAAGCATCTTATTTATTGTTGATAAACTGCAATAACTTTATATTTTGTTAGCAATGCTGGTTCATTCTATATATTTCTTTGTAGCCTGCTGAACTATGTTTTTTTTGTCACCAATGTAAGTTACAGTTTGACATACTTTTATTATTTTTAAAGCGCAAGTGTAAAGCGCTAATGTAATCCTTATTGTATACGGGATAAGGGCTTATTTAATATACACACGAGAGGATGCGAATCCGCGCCCTTTTTAACCAACTTCAATTCGAAGGAGGTTATGCATTCGACGCGTATTTTTCAAACACTTGACGTAAATAAATATGTTTTTTTCATATTTTGTTTTTATAACAGCTCCAAAACATGTTTTGAGTAGATAGTAACTATTAATTCAAAATATATATGATTTCTATAAATTTTGCTTGCTTGATGCGTGTGGACTCGGTTGGAATTTTCTCGTTTTCATCAAACTAGTTCATGCTTTTTAGTTTACTCCATATTACGATAAAAAACAACAGCTACTTAAGCTACGTTTGGACTACCACACACAAGAAAAGTAAACTTGTCTGAACCGCTCACATTATATAATTGCGTTCAAACTTTATGGCGGCTCGGAAGTTAGCTGCGAGTGAGGGTCTGCGCATTATACAGTCAAGACGATGCGTCCTCTGCGCCCCGCTGATAGGTACCTAAAATTGTGTTCTGCGCAGCTTTACGTTAGATGCTCCGAGCCACCATAAAGTTTGAAGAGTCAAAATCGTGTCACAAACAGTGTCTCAACCATAAGATAAGTGACATGACTTGCTATACATTGTATGTTGTTAGATCTTTCTTTCATAGGCTATGTTTCCTTGGTATGGCTAATCGATCAGGGTGAAAAACTGAAAACCCTGAATACAGTTTCACATAATTATACGGAAAACTATAAAGATCAGACAAACAAACAGTGCCGAAATATCGAGAACTCAAAAAGAACAGTAAATATGGTAAATATCCCGTTTTTAATGCCCTTCGAGTGTCACTAAACATTCGTTCAACAACATATAAATTATACCTTCCTGGATTCGTTATGAGTTTACCTGTTTATTGGTATAAATATAAGGACAGCCTGGCCTCACAGTGACGTGATATGTTTTCATTTTGATAATTAAAAAAAATACCAGCCAATTGTGACCGACTAGTTATGAGCCTACGGGTGCACACATGACATTTTCTTCATTTTGTTCTTATGTGCACCCGTGAAGGGACGTGGACGTTGGACGTTAATGGTAATGTTATCCCATGTCAGTTTAGAAACTTATGATGAAGATCGTTATTATACATTTTCGAAAACTACCCAAGGGATGGAAGGGAGCTGTAGTTAGCAGGGAAAAGGTATGCTGTGCTGACGAAGACTCGGGCGGAATACTAATAATTTATTTAAAAGTAATGTATGATGTACAGTGTCGTAGTTCAAACCAAGCGTCAACTCATACTCAGCAATAGTTAAAATATATTTACGAAATCCAAGTGTCTTTCAGTTAGGGCGCGTTCTATTGACACGAATCTCTCTTTCCTCAGATATGTTGGAATTCATACTTCACGTGTCTTGTCATATCGTACATTCTTAATTACTTACTTTAATGCACGTCGGCGACGCGGTTGCTATTTGGAAGCTGAGCGTGCCTAATCAATAATCATGCAAGAATGACAAGACGTTATGACAAGAGGCATAAAGTAAATAAAAACGCGTTCGTGTAAACGTGCCCTTAAAATAATACTCCTTATTGAAACTAAAGGTGCCTCAATATACTAGTTACATGCTATAGTTTAGAGCTTTGTCTACTTCTATAGTCAATAAATCGTTGCATCGGAATATGGCTTTCATTTCTGCAACAAAAACTCTAATTGAAAACGGGGCTTAAGTCCCGTTTTCATTGGGAAGCTCAGTTGCATAACATGTTTTGTGTCGCGGGAAACATGTTGCAATGTCACTGGCAACATGATAATGTTCTGTGTTCATGAAAAACAAGTTTATAAACATTGTATTCGTTGGCTATGCAATTTATTTGAAGCACAGAACTTCAAGATTAGTAGTCAAGCAAGCTTATTCCAAGCGATAAATGAATGTTGACATTCGGTTTAAAGAATTTATTCTCATAAGAACAATTACATAGGTTCACTTACAATGAGATACAAAGTAATTTTTAAGTCTAAATAAATACATTTTGCCTCCGATGCGTGTTGCGACATTTAAACATCATCCATAATATCACAGTACAAAACCAGCGAAGTTACATTTAGTCATTGTGGCCTAAACCCAGTCGACATTGCAACAGCGATAAGATATCTAAATACCTAGTTGCGCTCCAACTCCATTTGAAGTAAAACCAGTCGTTGAACCGTGGTTAATAATAATTTCGTACTTAGATTTATAATTATGTAGTGACAAAGGCCAGGATTTGATTTCCCTACGAAAAAAGCAGGATAATTTAATATTACGCTTAGAACTGCGTTTGAAAAAGTACAAATAGAAAAATATTATTTAGGTACCCAGTATCTATTTCGGTGACATTCCAAATACTAATTTGGGATGAACTCGAGGCACCATCGTGTCTAACTCTTTCTAGTAGGTACATTGAACCGAGTTATTTTTACGGTAACAATAATGTGCCAATTTGTGCACAAGCAGAAGAGATTGTAGCTATTCGAGTCTTTTTCTATGGACGCTTCTGGTCATCCACCTTAGTCAGCTATGATTACGAAGATATTTTATACGTAACTGGGGGAAAAGATACATACAGATATGAATAACAAAATCATCAACATAATTCTCGACATCAGAAGCACAAAGTCGGATGTAGAAACACTGTATCCACAGATATAATAAATACAGACTGTATCGGTACATCCGACCTTTTATGCTTCTGGTGTCAAGAATTGTCGCACCCTAATCCCAATTTATTTGGGCACAACGCAGCTTGTCTTGTTCCATGTCTTCTCTACGGTGGTCGAGGTACGAATGACAAAATATTAGATCCATCTATAGATATACGTTCTTGTATAAATGGTCAATAACGCGTTTGTATCCATTAAATTGCTTGATTAATTAATGCGTGATTAATAAAGGAGGTTGGAGGAAATTATATTGTATAAACATCCGCCCATTTGGTAGGTACAGATAGATTCGTTTCTAAAGCCGGCGAGATAAGTACTTTGATAACATCCGATTAAAATCATTGCAATTCTTTGTCAGTGTTCAATAGGAAACCTCGCCTACTGCCTCATTCACTTTCAGTAAAGGAATATGAAAGACAAATAATAAAGGTAATGAAATATATATTTATTTTTAACTTATTATAATCACCAATCAACTTCAAGACTCCTATAAAGATGTCACGAAGAATTTCTTCCGAGACAGGTAGTTATTATACTCAACGCATCTTTGTCAAGAGCCGTCTTCTTCGCACCGCTCGCAGTCTTGTAATTCGAGCAATAACTGAAAATCTTTCAATTTTGCTGCCTTGCTACCAACAAACTTCTGCCACATCTTTATTTGCTAATCAATTTTTTGGTTCCGTTGCCGGCGCACTCCAGTTTGGCACCTCCAGTCTTATTTAGGTCAAACCTAGATTTATGTCGCGAGTTATTCATCTAGCTCCTCAATCTCCTCAAACTTCATATCATACTCCATTGATTTTGCAGGAGACGAAGACCTTTGTGAATGAACGTCGTAATTTGAATCATTATGTGCAGAGGAGCTTCCTGCTCTGAAATGATCTTTTAAAATAAACGACTCTCGTTCCCTTGGGTGTTTGTCATACGCTCCTATCTCAGCTTTATACAAAATGTTGTTTATATGGTATTGAGCCGTAGATCGAGCGTATGGATTCCCAATTTTCTTCAACTTCATTGCTACAAGGTCCCCGTACGTGGCATATTCGTCTCTTTCTTGACTTTTGCGCTCCCTTTGTCTTACAATATTTACTCTATGCTTGAATGCCGGTCTCTCTGTTCTTATTCCATCGCCCTGCAGTCTTGATTGGCTGATTTGTGCCTCTCGGTCTTGGTTCACCGAAACGAAACAAGGTCTTTGGCGATTCTGAAAAGAAGCGAGTATTTATTTTAGAAATTAAATTAGATAACGTTCTGAATGGCGGCAATGTAAAAAAGAGTGTTTCAATGCGTGTCTCTCCGCTACTCCTTCATTGAATGTTTACAGTCTGTGAGTCAGAAGTTGTAGAGAATGTTTAGTAAACAATGTGAATTGTATAGCGGGCTGCGGAATTCAGTGCATCTGCCGCGGCAAAGTAAAATGGGAGTATAAATTAGTTGCAAGGGCCGGGAGTCGGCGCCTCGGTATAATGCACTAGTTAACTGACGAACGTGACCATGACCTGTAATTCAGCCGCAGCGGCTGAACATTGAACCCAGAGGAACATTTTGCATTGAAGTGTTCTCAGTTACACACAGTTGTTAGGTACCGATCTGTCAGACTGTCTGAGTGACAATCGAATCTTCCGAATATCGTGAGTGACCCATTGACGGCCTTACGATTTGTTTATGATTATGAAATTACATATTAGCACACCCGTGTTCGTAAGTCTAATACGACAGTACCTATACCTACTATTTTAATGTTGGAAACCCAATCAATTCATTACTTGGTTTTTTCGCGGATGTTAGAATGTTTATCAACATTTGTATCCGTAACACAAATATGTTTGCAATTTGTGTCTTTACCTCTTTACTTACCTACCTACTTATTCTTTTGCATATTGTTCAAAAGTTCAAAACCATTGTAAGACCTGTGATGAAGTTGGGCCACAAGTTGTGATCTATCTTGCTTTAGATTGGTTTTTTGTTGCAATACGCCTGGTATATTTACATTGGCGATGAAATTGCCGAATTGTACAACGCATCAATGTCAATGTTAAATAACAAATCTTACCTTAAATGACACAGCCATTTGCCGTGCCTTTAGAAACGACAACTTCTCAAAGGCAAACCATTTACTACTACGTCTCGTTAATAACTCTCTACGGTACTGGCTCATAAGCATTCTCATTTTCCTTTCAACGGTGCTCACGTTTGTGTCCAACGCATTTGCTATTTCATTCCAAGAGTCTTGTTTTTTGTCCTTATTTCTATAAAGATCTGATGAATAATCCCATAGTTCAGGTTTATCTTCAAACCTTTTGATTAATTCGAAAACTAACTCGTTTGTCCAATAGAAAGCGGTCATGTTTACAACAAAAGGAAACACGTGCGTGCTGTGCGCAAATATGTCGCGAACTAGCCGGCCGGAGAGAACCGCCCTTCTCGTTCGCGAGAGTGAGACAGCTACACGCAGGTTGTGCGAGTGCGAAAGAAAGAGAATTTGTTTGTGCAGGCAGACGTTAGACGTTCCAGTTTATCGACAAGTTTGTAAACGTTGTTGTACATACAATGTTGTAAAACCGCTTCGGAATCCACAATTCTACAAGTCCTAGATAGCTGGTGAATTGTAAAATTATGATTAGCGAGTACCTACAGTCTGTGTTATGCAGATCGGAATAGGCACCTATGCAGTTTTTTAGGTTTTTCAAAACTTCAAGGAAGAAAGTAACATTTTTGTGGACTTCATTTGGATAACAGGGTTGCCGGACATGTCGCGTGTCGGGGGGGCGGGATGGGAGAATTCTAAAACTAAATCATAAATCTGGCAACCCTAGGATAATACCACCTTCTAATTCGGAACTTAAAAATCATTGCGGGATTTTCTAAGGAGCACACAAGACACCTGAGATTATGAAATATCCAAAATACTATCCGATTTTTAGGTTAAATTTCACCGAGTTTAGACTCAATTCTAGTCTCAACTCAGTGAATTTTAAATTTTATATCATTCGCCTTTAATAATAAGTAGATACCTTAGGTATACTACACCATTGACTGATGATTTCTACCTGTATTTAGACGAGTCCCGACGGGAATCGCAATCTAAATAAGTACCTACCTACATAGAATATAATTTTTTACTCACCGTTTCGATCGTTGCAGTAGTGTTATTTTTGTTTTCCAAAAAACTTAACGATTCAAATGCAAACCATTTGCTTTGATAAACCGAATTTGTACCGGAACCAGCCTTCTTTGAGTAATTCTCTTTTTTCTTTTCTCTGTAATACTGACATGTCAAGTTTTTAATCTTTCTTTCAATTTCTGTAACATGTGTATTTAATTGGTTTGCTATTTCATTCAAAGCTTGGAAACGTTTAGCTCGACTTTTGTACTCACTATGTTCAGGATTCCACAGTAACTCATTTATATGGTAAAGATTTATTAAAGCAAGAGAATTCGCGTCGTTCCACTCCATTTCGCAAAAAAAAACAATAGCACGTCAGTACGGGTTGAGTGCCGCCGGGCAAGTGGCGCGGGGAGCGTTCGAAAATCTCCGACATGCTGCCAGTCCATTCTAGACTCTACGGCTACACGATAAAGGCCCGCCGGGCACCGACAATGGCCGCCGACATAGCCCGGGGGCTTTAGTATGCTTATGTAGATGTTGAGCCCAAAATAGAATCATGTCGATGTCATGCAACCGCGCGTGCGTACCGCCGTCATGTCGCCGCCACGGTCGGCGACTTTGGTGTGTATGTACAGTGTAGCTGTTGTAGTCCAATATAATAGTCATACGACAGAATTACGATTGAACACAGTAGCGCAACAACTTTCACAGGTCATAGTATGAATAACATAGATGTGCCTTCACTGTACTTAGGTCGTGCGAAAGTGTCTACATTGAGATGAGTGAAGTCGCATATCCCGCATGAATCGATGGATACGACGTGCTGTACGAGTGAGTGAGAATACCAAGGTGTAGCGGACCCTTCACGAAGCCGTCAACCAAGCATTCTGTAGTACATCAAACTAAGTAGCTGTACGCAAAAAATATTGCTAGGAAACGATATTTTTGGGGTGAAAAATTACCTTTTACCTACGATAGGACTCAATGTAACATTGTGCTGATGGATGCATTGGATAGTACTGGGGTCATAGAAGTATTTAAAGTAAACTTATAACAATAAACTCTCGTGTTTCAAAACAAACTTGAGAAAACGTTGAGACTTTGACCTCCAATTACTAACTAAAGGTTCCCAGCCCAGGTATGGTCCTGAACAAAAAAATGATCGCAAGTTCGCAATGAGGGGTAAAACTATGGCTTTCGGTTTTGTGGAGGTTATTTTTATTACCATTTTAATCTCATTGTCAACGAAATAAAGTGAACATTTTTTGCCTGGTGTGGCGAATCAATGAAAAGAAAACAGCAAAGTTCATACACGACCACAGATGGATAGGACAACTGACAATGATCCAACCTTTTTACCAATGATTTGTCTGTTATAAACTTATAACTTTTAATAAAAGCCAAGTGGGAACAGTGCAAGGACAAAAGGTATCATTCAGTCCACGGACCACGACATCAAATAACCACGGTTTTTAATTTACCCAGTTCTAATGTTACGGGTCGGGTAAGGATTCTCGTTATTCGGCAGACAGAGCTCAGAACGTTACCAACATTTGGGAACCAGAACCCTATCTAGCTAATAACACTTCCCTTATATGTAAAATTGCCGAATTTGAAAGAAAGTGCCGAAAGAAGAAACCCAAGTGACCCCAGGCCGCTGTGTTGTGTATTATGTAATTATGTTAGACAAAATTTACGAAAGGTCTGAGCCCAATTTTGTATGTAAACAAAATTACTGCCTTGTTGGTGTAGTGGCCGCAAGCGTCACTGCTGAGCATGAGGTCCCGGCTTCGATTCCCAGGTCGGGCAAAGTCTCATTGGGTTTTTCCGTCAGGAATGTCTCAGTAGCAGCCACAGAGTCAAAGACAAAGACAAAGACATTTATTCGTAGGATACGGTAGGCACAAAGTTGTTATATATAAAATATTATGTTCAGGACATATCCGCCGCTCGACGCGGCATACGAATATTTACACTGGTTACATTAAAAAATTAACACTTTTTAATTTTACATAAACCTAAATCAGAGCTAACTTATACACTCTAATAAAACAAAACTTAAATGTACAAACTCTAAATATAAGACACAAAAAAAAAACAATTGTATAAAAATATCTAGTAGCTACTTATTATCTTCAAGAAATTCTTTAATTGAGTAAAAAGTCTTTTGCAGTAGCCACGATTTTAACTTCCTTTTGAAAAAATGCAGTGGTGACTCTCTTATCGTTTTCGGAATGTGGTTGTAAATTTTAATGGACATTAGGTAACTGTTTTTATAATGAAGCGCACTGTTGCAAAATTGGTTTTTTAGCTTAGTTGGGTCCCTTTTTGTGAATCTATTGTTTTCAGCTACTGTGGAGAAGTGTGACTTTTTTTAACAAATATTTCTATCTCTAAAATATAAATACAGGCTAGAGTTAAAACCTTTAACTTTTTAAAAACTGGTCTGCAGCTCTCAGCAGTCTGGATTTGTGTCCGGTTGATGGCAATAGGCTCGCCCCCGATAACATGGGTATGTGGGTTTACTATTAGGTAGGTACACCTCTGCCTAACCCTTCGGGGATAACAGGCTTGATGTTATGTCATGTATGTACTTAAACAAAAAACTGTATAGAGCTGCTTGTTTCGCGATTTCAAGATTGGTGCCATGACCTCTTAGATAGACGTTTTCAGATATTCCTACCACAGCATAACTACACCGGTTACAGATACCATAAACGGCCATTAGGGCGCCCTACCGTTAGGACCCAGGTAATTAAGGGCAATGTTATCTCCAACATCAAATCACCATCATAAAATCTTGACGTAGACGCGAAATAAAATAATCAAGTCTTACCTAACTGGGAATACTGGAAATCGAACACCCTGCGTCATTCAAGCTTTTCACATTATAAGCTGTACCTACTTATTTTATTTACAAGTGTACACCTACGACCTCTGATTTTGCACCACTGTCAAAAGATCCTTATTTCCGTTGGAATATGGTTGCTGTTCGATAAAAAGGTACTGTCAATGTTAAATAACTGAGAAGCGATCGAACTTCATTCACTTATATCGGCTAGAGGCTAGACAATACAAATGGCGGTCTTCATACTTTTAATTATGTGGTGTGAATATTATTTGTCCAATATCTACCTATATTTTAGAACCAATATAGCCATATTTAATTACAGAGCATTGAAATATAGTACCGACTTATATTAGGTAATATTTTGCTTTTATCCCATCCCAAAGGATAACATTTATTAACACAACTGGTAAAAATAATTTGTTGTGTGTTGTGTTGTGCAATTAGCTTTTCCTCAATCTTCGACCTCTTATCTAAATATACAGCACCTTATCACAACAAATGAATACGAATTTAACTGCCAGTAATTATGTAAATAATCGTCAACAGCAGTACCTATAGGTAACCTAGCAATTAAATAGCAACCAATAGGCAGGCTAAAATCGCGGCCGTATGAGAAAGTTATTTTTTTTCAACTGCCGCGCGCCAGTCTACACTCCGCCACCAAACCGCGCGCATGCGCGTTCCCTGTCAATAATAAAAACCGGTTCCGTAATATCAACATAAGTACTAAAATTCTTTTGAAGAAAGTCCGTGTTCAGTGATTTATTTTGATGTTATTCTGAGGAATATTGGAAAATTTCAAAATGAATGTAAGTGTTATTTCTTACTTTCTTTTTTCACTATTGTTTATTATTATTCAGTAAGATTTATTTGTACTCTGTTGTGATTGTTGTGCCTTTGCCTCGGAGTTGGATTTTAATCGTTTCGTTCTGAATTCAAAAATTATTTGAGTAGAAATCCTTGTGCTACTATTTTAACAGCCTACAATTTTATTAAAATTTTCATGATGGGCGAAGGAATGAAATGTTTTTTGAGTGAAATTATTTCTAAATCTAAAGAAATGGTTGACCAGCAACAATTTGTTTTAAACTTCTACTAATCAATAAAAAAAGAAAACGAGTGCTGCAACATGGAGGCCGTTACACTTTCGAGTTGTTTACTGAGAGCTAAGCTGGTCCCATTCATGAAATAACACTGCACTGCAAAGCAATAGTTTCCATTCCTAGAGAAAAATAAATCTTTTGTGTAGTAAGGTCCTTAAAATAATGTGACAAATGTATTTATTTCTATTGATTTACCTTGAAGTGGTAAAAATACGTTGCCTGCTACATTTCTAGGTCACTCGCCTATGCAAATTTTTGACGGTCTTTATGTAAAAAAAAACGAAAATTCTCGGATTTTTACGGTGATACGTTAAGCCTAGAAACACACTAAACAAAAAAGTATCTTAGATAGAGGCAATGACCTTCACACCATATAAAAAAAACCAAATAAAATAATCCCTCAACTTCCAAGGAATTGTTTTTGGAACTAAAACTAACAACTTAACTAACAACTGATAACTTGGAAAGAAAACATCAAACTTGGAAAATTTTGGGTCCAGAATTGGACCAATACTGATAATGCTTATTATAACATGACATTAATTTAGAAAACCAGGAAAAAATTAAAAGGAAGCAATGGTACATGTTTGTTTCCTTACTTTCGAGTTTGCACACACAGACCAAGTCTCGAATGACATTTAAAACATTTTTGTCAAAAGCTAGAGAAAGTGTTCGCTAGAAAACGACTCTGCACGTTGTGTGTTACTTTGGTACTTTTTACTAAATAATTGTCACTTGACTAGACTTGCTAATAAATTATTTGTATAGAATTTTCGCTGAAGAACTTACTTTTTTTGATTTAGCATCAAGATAAATGTTTTCAGTATAAGCGGAAAGTTCACAATGTACTAACGAAGCGACATATTTTTGTCCAACCCATACCTAATGTCCATGTCCTAATGCGGGGCAAACGCCTTCCTGAGTCATTCCAGGAGGGTGCCACTTTTAACTGACCCTCACTGTGCTGATCTGATGATCTTGCCACCTTTTTGTTGGCCGACCTCAGTTGTGATAGACAGCCATCACCTACCAGGACAGGACCATGATGAAATCCCTTTTGTGCCATGCGGCCTTTTGCTTACGTATAAGTATTTAGTATTTACAATATTAGGTAAATTGATATAGCTACAGTTACCCTTCACAATTTAGTGATCGTTTAGTTTAGATCGCCAGATTTGGCTTTGCTTGTCTTTCCGTAAAATGTTTATAGAACAAGAAAAGTTAAATCTTGTAAGGCACTGAAATACGAAACTATACAGCCACCAGCAGCTGACTCAAACAAGAGGTTGTTTTCATAATAATCTCTCTAACTATCAGTGTCAACAACAGAACGATTATACCTCAGGATTTGCGAAAATATTCGACATTGACTGGTTAGGCAGGTGATGCTAATTTTTAAACCGACCTTTAGAAGCCTAAAATCAATCTCAATGCAATTTTTTCATTTTACAAGGAGTCAATCAGTTAGTCAGTAAGTTTAAGCTAGTTGCCTGTGCCAAAACGTACCTCTCTTTGGAGAAGAACAGGCAAGAAATTCCATGGGCATTCTTTCAAATCAAGCTAAATATTACAAAAAGTTATGGTCCAGGAGAGACCTTTGTATACCCAAGATGCAGCAAAAACAAAAGCCTGTAGCAAGAAGCAATTTTCTAACCAGTTTGGAGTTATTTATGTCACCTGCCCGATGCCTGCTTGCAACTAGAAATGTACAAAAAATGAGCAGCTGTATGTCTAGAGCAATCTACGAGGATCTGCTAAAAAACAGGTTCAATGGTAGAGGCACTAGTATTTTAGACTGTGCCCTTTTAAACTGTATTCACCTGAATGGAAATTATGAAATTGATTGGAAGAAATGAAACGGGTGAACTTGTTTCGGATAGAATCCTTCCTGCTGGCGACGTAATTTATCTTTTCAAAGGCTCTAATAATATGCGACTAATTGCGATCCATTGTCTGGCTAGTCAGTAGGACCGTAGGACGGCTTCGCTTGTAGCAAACCTTTATGGGCTCGTCTCCTTTCTGTTTTTTCATCTAGCCTCAATGACTCATATTTTTGTCCGATCAGTAGGTACCACGACCTGGACAGCTCTGTCTTTTGCCTCATTGAAGTCCTGGAGGGTGATTTTTTCTACTGACCACTCGCATATAATAATGTGGAATGTATCATTCTATCAGTTAGATAAGCATATTTCTGTTACCAAACCACCAAATGTGGTTGTTTGTGCAAATTATATTACCGATTAAATGAAACTTCGACTAACGGTTACATATTCCCACGTAAATAAATCATTAACAAACCTGCTCTTTCTTTTAACATTCACCATACACACTTTCACACGCCTTAAATTACTCGAAATTACCTTTATCGACCGCATTGCTCCGGCCATTTTTATTTTAAAAGCGAATCCATCATCAGACCACTCTGTTACGAAGTACACGCAATGTTTTATTACCATTATACCAATTTCATGGCGGTAATGTATCCGAGCCGTTGATAAAAATCAATGGAATGTGTTGAACATTTTCTTTCGGACTTTATGCTGGATGAGGTAGTAGTGGTGGTGGTGGTGAGAATTTGCCATGTGTTGGTAAACTAGTGGCAGAAAAGAGGTCACTGGAGCAAGTTGGCGCAGTGGCTGAGCGATTCACTGCTGCGCTGCGTGTCGCGGGTTCGATCCCGGCACAGAACAAATACTTGTATGGCCTACAGATAGTTGTTCCGGGTCTTTTTTTTCGTGTATGTGAGCTTAAATGTTTGTAAACGCACCCACGGTACAGGAGAAATTCCTAGTGTGAAGCAGTTTTTTTTTTTTTAAGAAAAAGATAACCCTTTCGATGTTAAGAAAATAAACGATCAAACTTCAGTCCGCTACCGTGCTTACAGACCCGTATTACAGAACTTTACTCAATACCACAGATAACCTCCTTAACTGTGCAATACTCAAAAATTACTTAAACTAAACTGTACCTACTACTACACTGCTAAATGTAAACTAGATTCAAGCCATTTCACTGGTTGAAACTAGTTTTAAGTAATGTTTAACTCAAACTCAAAGCATTTATTTCAATTAGACCATTACAGGCACTTTTGAATGTCAAAACACAAAAAATAAACTAAGCTACAGTCCCTGTCACAGGGCATAATAACTTGTGAAAGTACTGTAGTTGCCCATTCGAAAGCGTAGATCCTATGGAGAAAGAAGAATGGGCAAGAAACTCCATGGACACTCTTTTAAATCAATGTTTTTACAAAATCTTGGTTACATCATTCATGTCGAGATTATACATACATGTGAGAACGATGTAGAAAGACGTGCGAGTAAGAGCGTCCAGAGTAAAAAGATAAAATAAACAATTCAAAAATACAATAATCCATGGCAGCTGCAAGATGACCAGTCCCTACTGACAGCGCCCGTTCACGTACATGACGCATGGATCAGCCATCATTCTACTCAACCATTTTGAAGGGAACTAAACGACCCGACACACGCGCCACCATCAGCGAGACCTTAACTCTTGAGTGACGTTCTGTTATACGGATCTTAGTCTACCTGGCGAGACTGTCGATGGAGGAGATTTGAAAAAGACGCGAGTCTGAACATTGCGAATAATCTGCTGAGAGCAGCAGAAATAATGTCGTAACATGCAATGGAAGACAAACCGAGATTCATCACGTAAATTCAAATGATATTTATAATTTAAAGCACGTAGTAATTAGTTAAATTATCTAGGTACCCTTTGCTATTGGTTTTATTCAGGGTAATACCTGTACTATTATTTATTCTGTGATAACTGATAATAATTAATCTATCCAGGCATTTAGGCAATGCCAATAGCAGCTACACTGGTCATTAGCCAGCTTAAGTGCTTGTAGTTTTACAATATAGCTAAAATTCACAATTCGCTTGCCCTCGTGCCAATTTTTACAAGCTTTTATTTAATATGCACTGTTCGTATGTAATACATGTATGTAAGTTCATAAGTTGTCCGCTTCATTTGCAAACCACTTTTCGAGCACATGTTGGTTTCCGATTGAGCTAAAATATTGCACACACCTTTGGTTTTGGTGACAATACATGTATGTTTATGACAGACATGAGTTAATCTTCACGAGAGAACTCCACAACAGATAATAGCACGGACACCAAACATTGTATACGCGTTCAATGTTGAGTAGATAAACCCAATTTTCTTCTTATCATTTTAATGAAAGTTAATCACCTTTCCAGCCTTATTATCTTTCAATTAATATTCCATCCGTCGGTCCCTACCCTTACAGTATAGCCATTCCACATTCTTAATTCAAACTTATCTCACGGATGTTACGTTTTTACAAAAATCAAATAATGCAATTTTATTCATTCCGTTCGTTTTGATCACTTAGTTCTACTAACTAAAGGGTATTTCTATGATTTAGTGCAATTCGGACAGAAATGTGAAAAAATTTTCAATTCCTTATTTTCAACTTTCACGAGAATTGGTATCAAGAATATAAACTATTTATGTAATTTACACAACATTATACGCATTACATAAGTAGATATTGACCGATGAAATTCTGTACTGCTGATGGTAATGAAAACAGTGGAGTTGGTAATGAAATTGGGGAGTAAGGTAATGAAAAAAAATTACTGGTAATGAAAGTGGAGATTAAGGTAATGAAAAAAAATGGCTGGTAATGAAATGAGTCTAAGATAAATAAATAAAAAAATGCTGGATTATATCATTAGATGAAGTAAATAAAATCTCGTAAGTTTTACACAATCAGTTTATTCTTTAAAACATAACAGAAAATAATATTCAGTCTCCTATCGCAAATCAAATAAGTTTCGTTATCTAATCAGTCATGTCTTACTTAAGAAGCTACGAGTTCAATTAAATATAAAATTAAAATTACTTAATGTAACGTAATTATATAAATTATGAAACATAACTATCCTGCCTAATAATATCTGCTTAATAACATACTTATTCAAAATCACTAAAGTTATAGCAAGCTCTTGTTTCTTGTCGAAACATATTAAATAACAGTTATATTCTTTTTTATTGCAGTATAAATATTAGCTAAAATAAAAAAAATATTTAACAAAAAAAAAGCCACAAGTATGCTCAAAAAAAAAACTTCTTAGTTCTACATTCCTAACAATGGTGTCGATTCTGTTGTGCACAAACTAAACTTAATTTAGGCTCTTGCTATCTTTTTCTCTATAAAAGAACGAGAAAGAGACGGACATAATTTAGAGCTGTCACATTTAGTTGGAACTAATATTTCCATACAAATGAAGGGTGCAACTAAAAACATGTCGACTAAAAACACGGGGAAGCGCAAGGCATAAACTAGTTTGACATCTCTAACTTAGTTCATAGCTATAGCCGACCTTTTCTCGCACTGCCTTTTAATAAAAGATAGCAATAGCCTAAATTTAGTTTAGTTTGTGCACAACAGAATCGGCACCAGTGTCAATTCTTTGGGTTTGGTAAATTAAAAAATATTTAATTCATCATCAGAATCATCAAAAAATGAGGTAATGCGTGATTTTTTCTTTACAATTCTGACTTCTTCACTTATGTTTCCTCCACTGCTACTGTCATCTGACTGGTCAAAAAAGATTTTCTTCACTTTTCTATCCTTTTTGAATAATTTTCTTGCATTGTCACTTTCTGAAATATCATCGGGTTTATTTTGTTCTTTTCCCGTGACTTTTCCAGAAACAAACTTTTGAAAATCAAGTTGAAAATTGGTATTATCTGTTTTCTTCATTTCATTGCCAATAAAAGAAGTGTTAGTCCAATGCACTTTTACGTCAGATAGTATGGTGATTTTGTTATTATTTTGGGCTCTATTTGATGAATTTTTCAGATTTTGTGGTTCTTCAGTGATTAATCTATTCAGGAATTGATTAGTAGGGGTAGGTGTTTGAGAATTTGTCACTTCTCGAAGGACTTCGTTCGTCGTGTTTTCGTTTAAGAAATCTTGTAGATGTTCAGAATCGACATTTTCATAAAGACAAGGTAAGTTCATAAATCAAAGATGGTAGTTATGTGAACATATTTCACCGTTTTCACACAAGAAACAACTTAGTTTTCGGAAGGTTATTTGGAGCCTGTTAGATGACCAAAGCACTTGATGCACAGACATCGTTCCACGAAATGTTTGAACCGACGAGGGAAATTTTCTGTCTTCAATATCTTGCTCTGAGACGGATAGAAGTTTGATATTCTTTACCTTGACTTGAATGAGCTCCCAAAAGTCTTTCATTGTGCCAATGTCATTACCAAATTGTACGATTTTATCTGCGGTTCACTTCAGGACAGCACCAACTCCATCTGGTGCTCCTTTGCCGTGTCCAGCCTCTAAATAGTTCCAGGTTATAAAGTTTAACTCTGGAAAATCCTGTTGCAGTTGACTAATAACGAAGAAAATGTAGCGATTCCTATATTGACTTGAAGGGCTGTCAGATACGAAATGTACTGTATCTATCAGAGGTGATATTTCTCTTACATAACCTAATAGTGGTATGAGATGTGCCCATATAGCACTTGCGTCATGTCTATTACATTCGCTGATACTGCAAACGCTGTAGGACTTCATGATTCCAGTTTCTGGATCAATTAAGTATGCAACCGCAGTATGCAACGTTATTTGCGATCGACTGCCACCGAAATGATAGCTTTGTATCTCCTCATTAAATTTGACAGAGTAATTTTCGGAAAAATCAATGTGTAACATTACCTCCTTGGTAGTCATTGTCGCTTTCAGAGATTTAATGCTCTTATACTGGACAACGATGTTAGTACAATGTTTCATAAAGCATGATTTTATAGAATCTTCCAATTTTTTGATAACGTTTCGTGGGTAATCTTGTAATCGAGTTTTTACGGTAACAGTTTTTGTTTTATCTTGTCCTTTGACATTGTAGGTTTCTTTTTTTGCGCACCACTGATAATAGTTTATTTTCTCTTCATTGCTAAATTCTTCATAATTAATTACTCTGTTTCGACATACCTCACATGTTCGATTTAAGCATTCTTCATTGTGTATGTCACAGCACAAGCTTTCCAATATAGCAGTTCCATTTGCCTCTTTAGTGATTTTTTTCTTGTTAAGACTTTTGACTAACAAATCAAAATTGACGTGTATTTTACAAGCACATGTATTACGATCAGATTCTTTAGGGTAGAGAACCCAAAATGGTCGATATTTACAGAACGTAGAATATCCAATATTACTGTTTTGAACGTGCATAAACTTTTTGTGGAGGTTGGTTAATGTGTCCGATAAATATCGTTTTTGTTTTCTTTGTCCATTACGTGTGATAAATTCTTTTTTATCAGGAGAAATTTTAGTATTGCTGTCATCTTCGAAAAAATCTTCTACGTCTTGTTTAATTTTACTCTCTGTATCCATGTTTGATTCATTGCTGTGACATATTTTATTTTTGTCTCGCACTGTAAATTTCGACGCTTTACCTAAAACCTTGTGCTTCTTGAAACGGTCTTTGTCCCTCATGACTATATCGCTAAACTCTCGTTTTTCTTTCTTTCTTAAAACTTTGAATCCATCTCTTAAATTGTTCGATATGATTTCTCCAAATAATATTTTTTTCTTTACTTCTTCTCGTTTGTCTTCGTCTATTGATTTTATCAAATTATCCACTTTCTTGCCTGTTGATGGCTGTTGTTGATTTGCTTGTATTCTTCGTTGTTTATTTATTTGCCTTATCAACATTTTTCTCATTGCATCCTTTTCTTTAATAACTTTTTCCTTTTCCTGTTTTAGTTTACCAATCTCTTTCTTGTAACTATAACGAAGTCTTCTTATTAACTTATCCTTCTTTTGACACCGTTTGCAGTTCATGTTAGACACCTCTACTGATTGGTGTGATGGCCCTTCTAATGGGTCTTGTTCAGCTACATTTTCTTCTCTATCACTTGTTGGAGGTGAATTATCAATCAGCATCTGTTGTATTACCCTTTCCTTTTTCTTTTTCTCTAAATAACGCTTACTATTTACGTTCCATTTTTTTCTTTGAAGTCTTTTTTCCCTTGGTGTCATTTTAGCAACAGATTTTATTTTATTTTGTTCTTTTCGTTTCAAGTATCTTTGTCTCTCTTTTTCCTTCTGAATTGCATATTTTTCGGGATCGTTTTTAATTTCCTCGTACTTTTTCCTTTTATGCAACCTTGCTTGAGCAAGCTTTTCTTCGCGAGTTTTTTTAGTTTTAGTTTTAGCCATACTTGTTCCCTGAAATGAATAATATTTGTTAGAAACCGTATAATGAAATCTTATATTAAACTGTAAAATTCTAAGCGGGCACCGGTGTCCGCTTAGAATTTGACAGTATAATAGGGTTGAATAGCACACTCATACAATAATAAACATACATTCACATAGAATAATATGAAAAATTCATTACCTTCACTTTAGTCTCATTACCCTCAACTTCAAAGCTGAAGGTAATCGATGGTAATGAAAGTGAGGGTAATGAATTTTTCAAACTGTTTTTTATTTTACTCTGCAATTAATCGATTACGGTACATAATGATAATAATTAACATGAACATACATTATAACAATTGCCTTAAGACTAAAAGTATGAAAAAAACACGACTACTTACGTCAAAAATCAGCTGAATGTAATGAAACCGAAATTGGTTGAAGCGCGTAGTTGTCGAACTTTTTTAACGGTCGCGAAAAAAATGGCGCGCGTCCTGCCCCGTTTGTTGTTGCTGGCCGACTGACCGGCAAGTGCGGAGGCGGGAGGGGGTGCTCGATCCAGGGACGATGTAATACAGCACGATGTTTGATATTTCAAGATAGGCTGAAGGTAATGTAATATTTTTTACGACAAATTGTTTTTATCACACTGTATTAAAATAATAACAATATTATATCTTGCAAAATCATAATTCATTTCTTTATGATGTACTTGAGGTTCCTCAAGCAACAATTTGCAGCATAAACCTCTACGTATAATTTAATAAAAATGTTTTTCTAACTCGTTGCACCAAAGACACTGAGGGTAATGAAATTTAAGCTACTAAAATATTATTTTGAGTCATTAACTCGTCATGATTAATTTTAATTCTTCTTGGCATTAAAAGTTAGGCTACCCAATCATAGATAAAAAATATTGGTGGGCTTTTAGGAAGTTTAGATTCGCCAAAATATTCACGGACATGTGATTTGCACAAAATCAGAGAAGTACCCTAAAATGCTGAGAACTTTTTAAACAAATACTTAATTGATTTGAATGGGTTATTTTGAATACTGATTTTAAAATTCTCATGATCTGTCCAATCGTTAGGTTACACTTTCTGAACGGTTTAGAAGAACTGTGAGAACTTTTTCGTCTAGAATAAAACAGACAAAGGCGTTTTAATTAATTATACGTTTAGTTATTTAAGCTTTATTTACGTGAACTCTGGTGACCTGTCCTTGATTTCGGGGAACTCGACTTCACGTACATTTCAGTCGATTGTTGGGAACCACAGTGAGTCAGACATTGCCTGTCTGCTGCACCGGAAAACGTGCCTTATCGCTTTGGTTTTATCTTAAAAAATAAATAACTGTACCTACTTTTACCTAACTACCAAAATCATGGGATAAGTACCTATGTAAAGACTTCATCGCTACCTCACTATTTCCAACAAAAGTTACTGTTGTGTCCCAACAATCATCAACTCATTTCTGGAAAGTACTTACTAATTCCATGCTCACTACTGATTGATTTTCGTACAACGTGGATTGTAGGTATCTGAAAGATTTTGATAGTTCTAGTTGGCGCGAATATGTTTATGTTTCATTCACACAGTCACCAATTGGGTTTGGCATTAGTGAGTCACTTCTAAACTTGAAGGTTCCGATTACTTTGAGCAAAATTGTTGGAGCAACATCCATCCTCAGTTTTACTGAGCAAAAAGGTTGATGACTTCAGCATAAAGCAACACAAAACCATTATTAAGACGTAAAATATGTAAGACTTGCACTGATAACACTAATATTACCTATATGCTGCACAAAAACAGCAAAAAGTGAAGATTAGCTCATAATACGCTTCCTGAAGACCGCAGCAAATCAATCAGTATTATACAATGCGTAATAAGTATGCAACCAAGCAAAAAACACTATAATTTGGGAAGTGAATGTTTCAAGCGCAGTGGAGTGTTAACCTGAGAACTATTTAGTCGTAATTTTAGGAATGGTCACTGATTAATTTATCGGTTTTCAAGTATTTATAGAGGATTCTGATTTTTTAGTTGTCTCGAAATATTGGTAGCAGTCTGTCTATCAAAGCATATTGTTTTTTCGTTAAAAATGTTTTTGTTTGGCTTTAACACTTATAAATAAGAGTTTGTTAAAACAGGGACGTGACCATTCAACGTTGTTTCTTATTGCACGTTCTTCGTCTGGAAACTGTGTACGATTTCTCTCAGATTTATATAAAAATAATAGACCTTTTATGGAGACAGAAACACGCTTCAGTTTTAAAACACCTGTTTGTATTGTGATATTTTTTCTCAAGAACTCCATTCAGCGTCACCAGACTAAATTCGACGGCGCCGTGTTTGACATAACCTTGTCATTATGTTACTCAACAGAAGGGAAATTGAATGCTTTTTGTTGTGATATAATTTGATTCGATGTATTCTTTGAATCGATATAATTTATTGTTATAATTTGTATTCTGTGGTAATTGAAAACTTTTTTGATTGGCCCATATTTTCCCGCGCATTACCTGTCAAATCGACCGTTCTTATTGCGGAGAAAAGGCAAAGGCAAGGAAATCTACTCAGCCTGTGGGGGAAAATAACCTTCATACTAATATTAATATGATTTTGATTGACTAATCGTCACATTTAACGCTTTGGCAACACAATATTATTATTTTTTATTAGTTTTTCTAGCATCCGTGATAAACTTGTAACTTGATAATGTTTCAAGGCTAAATTATAGTGACTGGCTCACTTGCATGACGTCATATCATATGCGGGCGAATACGTCATCAGAATTTTCTGGCATTTAGGATGTTCATGTTGTTTAATTAAAATTGAGCTGTCTTACTTGCAAGCAGTCCAACACACAAATGCCCGCTCCTTCAATATTCTCCTACATTTTTCGTATTAATTTAGGATCATTGCATTTCAGCATGTTTTTTTCTTTCTCACAATCACATATGTACATAAATTTCTATTCTGGCATATATAGCTATAAGTTTTAAGATAAGAAACTTAAACTCATGACATTTTACGAGTAATATGCGGAAAAATCAAAAACTCGATCTAGCAACCCTGGGGTGCGCACCACAGCCTTCGATCAGCTGTTGTGATGACTTGCTACCATTACCGCTACAGAAAAAAAAAATAGAGTGAGTCAATTTTTTTTTTTGGACCATTTGCAAAGAACAATTGTTTTTAATGTCGTAACGTTCTACTTTTGTTTAATTTATTTGATTAATTTACATTCTTGTTTCTCATTATTTCACATAATATTAGTATTAAGTTGCGTAATTTTTTTTTTCATCGACGGCAGCTAATACCTGCGCAGCTAAAACTCTGGTAAAAGTTTTCATGCAGTTTGTTATTTATGGTACCAAATTCAAACCACATTTTTGCCCAGCGGGCAGTAATGAAATTCAGTACAATAATTATTAGGTACTGCCCGATTAGAGCCTAGGGCATTGATGATTTGCTTTACGTTAGGTTTGCATGACATGTACGAGCAGGTGGTGTGAAAAAAGGATTGACGATCATTCAAGTGCATGGCCATATTGGTTAACGCTAAAGCCAACAATGGACTTCGTTGCAAATATCCTTAACCTCGAAATTAGATTTAATAACTTTATCTATACATAGAGTGGGGAACCGCTTCCATGTAGGCATGTTTGAGAAACTAGAAAACCATAGGAATATTTAAATCTCTTCGTAAGGCAATAGACGCCGTTATGAGACTAATTTAGATCACAGATTTCCGGCGTAGGTAGAGAAAGTTGGTAAAGACCATGACAAAAACAAAATCACAACCGCTGGATCCTTTTTGGGCCAGTAAGTATGACATTATTTTTGTCAGAAGCTAGTAATAAGTTGGTGTAAGTATTCTACTCTTTGGCATTGTGGTAGGTACAGTCCTTTCGAAATTCACAGCTGAAATGAACCTTATGTCAACGAAAATGTCACTGTGCTGCAAAATCAGAGGTAATTGAGGTAAATAAAATTATAATGAAAGGTTAGTAATCAGTATAGTCTAGCTTATAGTTGTTAATAAACCGTTTTAAACCAAAATCCGTGGTTTTAAACCCGTTTTAAAATTGTTTAAAACGGTTTCAAACCACGACCACGTGGGCCGTGGTACATTGACTACGAATTACTTTAAAAAAAAAGTTTAAAAGGATAATTGAAATCATTTACCATTTTTATTAATATATATGTGAAGTCATAATTATATCATACTTCTACTACTTTTTAGGGTTCCATTGCCAAATGGCAAAAACGGATCCCTTATATGTGTAGATTCGCCCTGTCCGTCTGTCTGTCCGTCCGTATGTCATACTAATTTTCCTCCGATACTATTAATACCACACAGTTTAAATTTATCGGGTAGGTATCTTTTATGAACGGCTACACAAAAGTGATGTAAAATTATGAGAAAAATAAAAATAGGGGTGGCTCTCCATACGTCATATAATGAGGGTTAAAAAAAAATCAATGTATATAACTGTGTGGGGTGTCTATCAAGCTCCCCCTCCTCCCCCTTCTAATTTCTAAAGAACGAGGAGGAAAGTTCTGAAAAAAAATTAGGTATGTAGAATGTAAAAAAGCTTTCAACGAAAATTAGTTTGTACATGATTTGATATTCAGTTTTTGAGATATGAGACTTTTTCGCCAAACTGCAGCAATAATCTGGTTTTTCAATAACTTACTATGAAAAACAAATTTTGTTTTGCTGTTGAAGGTAAATTTACTTCTGAATAAGCGCAAAAAAATTTGTTACTTAATATGTTTTTTGGGGCTACGGAACCTTTTGTGTGCGAGTACGACTCGCAATTGACCGGTTTTTTTATTTAGGATTAGACTGAAAACAATCATGATAATATGTGTATTTATTCAAAAACAGCAACGCCGCATTTTTATCTTGCACTTTGCTACCTAAATCGCAACGTAGGTATGAGGAGAGAGGGGGCAGGTAGGGGCCCGCGATTTTATGTTTGTCTGTCAAGTTAATAAAGGTTGATTTTGAAATATTATTTTTCCTTGATATACCCTAAATCAGAGGGAAGGTGTGGTCTAGATCACTTCGTGTAAAGCTTCAGTGCATTCAAGTAAAAAAAAACATTTTAAACCAACCGCTAAGTGCGGTTTTAAATCGTTTTAAACCAAAGAGACGGTTTAAAACTGTACAGTTAGGTATAGGTAGGTAAGTAGGTAAATAATTTCGACTGACTAGTACATAACTTACCGGATTGTATCCACAATTGGATATCGAATCTTGATGAATGTTGAAAGGCATAAGACTAGCCATTTCCTGATAAGCGAACCATTTTGAAACATAAATGTCGGCGGCTCCACTACCCGTTTTGAGACCATTAACTTTCTTCTTTTCTCTAACGTATTGTCCCTTGAGGCTTATCCATTTTAAATTGACTTCGTTTTTTGTAATTCCTATTATTTTTGATATCTCCAAAAGGGCAGCTAGCTTTTTTTGCTTATCTTTATGTTCAGTTGATGTAGTATCCCAAATCACTGGTCTTTCTCGAATTAATTGTATAAAAAACAAGGTCTTTTTTTTATTCCACTCCATCACAGCAACAAATATTACAAAACGTCTGTAACTGGCGAGCACTAACTTGAAATGAGTGACTCCACTCCCCCCGCAGGCAAACGCGGGGGGTTTTAGCCGGGTCCGCATTCTGCTGCGCCCATTTTCTAACAAAACATGTTATCATAATGTTACGTCGTACGTACGAGATCTTTCGAGAAAGGACATGATTCAGTGTGTTTGCGCTAAAAACTTCGAGAAGCGTGCCATTATTATTAGTTCAAAGTTAAGTAGGTAACTACTTATAAAAAATATTAGGAATTGTCATTGTAATTTCGACCGTACGCCGAGGGCATAAAGTACCTACTTCTTTATTCGGTACAAGTAGGTTATTATTTTTTTTGCCTACTACTTGGTAATGTTTTTTTGTTGATGTTTTTATCGAACCGTTCTACACATCGCCGGAATGTTCGTGAATAATGGGGTAGTATAAAAAGCACAAGCGCCGACACACAGGAGTAGTCTGATTCAGGCGATACAACGGAGCGAATCGAAGTGAACTAGAAGTGCGATATCTAAGCGAATAGTGATCAGTAGTGTACTTGTGATTAAGATTTAAGTGTTTTGTGTTTAATAAAGTTATTAAATTGTCTGATTGGTAGTAATTAATTTATCCCATACCCAGCTCGTAACAATTTGGTGTCAGAAGTGAGGGATAAATTATGCCAATTCTACCGAAGGACGACACGGACGGTATCCGTACCAGGAGTCAGCGACAGCAGGACATGGACCAAAGGCGGTTTGGAGATTCCCCAACACAGACACCGGGTGGTGTCCAGCCTACGTCAGTGCCAGTCGCTGGCCCATCCGCAGTTTCTACAGCATCAATGGCGCCAGACTTGTCAGCTTTAATGGCGCTGCTACAGGAGCAGGCTCGCCGTCAAGAAGAGCAGGCTCGCCGTCAAGAAGAGCAGGCTCGCCGTCAAGAAGAGCAGGCTCGCCGTCAAGAAGAGCAGGCTCGCCGGTTGGAAGAGCAGTTGCAGCGAGACAAAGAGGAGCAAGTCCGCCGCCAAGAGGAGCAGGTCCGCCGCCAAGACGAGCAGATGCTCCTCATAAAGGATCTTCATGCAACTTTTGGCAAAGACCTAAAGGTGATGAAGGATCAGGTACAGCAGCACGAGAATCGCCTCTCAGAAGCCGAAGTTCAGATCGCTGGGGTGAAGAAGGCTTTGGGGGAACTGAAGACTGGAGACTTGACTGTAGCTTCAGTAGTTGCTGCACCTTCAGCGCGGGGCTTTAAGGTGCCTCCATTCGATGGCACATCTTCGTGGTCGGCTTATAAAATTCAATTTGAGGCCGTTATGAAGGCGAATGGATGGACAAAACCGCAAGCCATGACCGCGCTCACCTTGGCCCTCCGAGACCAGGCCCTTAATATTCTTGAGGCGCTCGGCGAGAATGTAACCTACGAGCAGCTGCTGGAGGCGTTAGAGTCCAGATACGGTGACGCGCACCTGGAGCACGTATTTCGTGCTAAGTTGAAAGATCGTGTTCAACGTAGTGGCGAGAATTTACAGCAGTGGGCCCTCGAAGTTGAAAAGCTGGTTCGGAAAGCATACCAGTCTGCCCCTGCACTTATCGATGGGAATCTGGTACAAGCGTTCGTTGATGGAATACGCGACCTAGAAGTTAGAGCCGCTGTGAGACTTGGGCATCATGAGGCGCTGAAAGACGCCTTGGCCCATGCCTTAGAAGTAGAGGCAGTGAGGCAGGACCACCGAACGCACCGCGTCAGAGAAGTTGTGGCATCACCTGTACGCCAGCTTCCGCAACGGTACAGCCCTAGGTGCTACACTTGTGGAGAAAGGGGTCATCTTCGGTCAAACTGTAAAAACCGAAGCACAATGAGAGAAGGTCAACCCCATGAGGGAAAAGCGGCTGAAATGCCATGCATGACTGCCCAGCAACAGTGGAGAACTCACGTTAAGACAGACGCCTTGTCAAGAAGACCTTGTCCTGAAGACTGTAAGCACTGTGCCAGGCAAGAGACTAAGGAAGTAGTGTCCGTGAGGATGCTTAGAACAGATCTCAGCGATGAATGGAAGGAAACCCTACAGCAGGCTCAGCAAAATGACTCGGACATCAAACCGATCTTCGAGTGGATCAAAGCTGGTGCTCCTAAACCTAAGTGGAGTGATGTGGCTGCGATGAGTTCCATCACGAAGAGTTATTGGGCGCAATGGAACAGCTTGGTGATCCAGGATGGAGTCTTGTGCCGTAAATGGGAAAACGCTCGAGGGGACAGCTGTCATCTACAAATGGTTGTCCCTAAAGCTAAGGTACCAGATGTTCTACGGCTCTACCATGATGGATGTTCAGGAGGACATATGGGGGTAAAAAGGACTCTACTAAAAATTCGAGAACGCTTTTACTGGATCCACTGTCGAGATGATGTGGAGGACTGGTGTCGCAAATGTACCAGTTGTGCGGCCGTGAAAGGACCCCACACACGCAGCCGAGGTGCATTAAAAGTGTACAACGTTGGAGCCCCTTGGGAACGGATAGCACTAGACGTTGCGGGACCATTTCCAGAAAGTGAGAGCGGAAACAAGTACTTCCTGGTGGTCATGGATTACTTCACAAAGTGGCCAGAAGTCTTCGCCATTCCTAATCAAGAGGCTACAACTGTCGCAGATAAATTAGTTCAGGAAGTTTTCTGTCGTTTTGGAGTACCCTTAGAAATACATAGCGATCAAGGAAGGAATTTTGAATCGCAAGTATTTCAGGAAACTTGTCGATTGATGGGTACCTACAAAACCAGAACCACCTCTTACCACCCACAATCTGATGGAATGGTGGAACGATTCAACCAAACGTTGGAAAGATATCTGGCAAAAGTCGTGGAAAGCAGGCAAAGGGATTGGGACAAGCACATACAGCCGTTTCTACTGTCCTTCCGCAGCGCAGTCCACGAAAGTACGACTGTGACGCCAGCATTCGCGAACTTTGGAAGGGAATTACGGTTGCCTGCAGATTTAATCACTGGAACTCCCCCTGATGCTCCACGTAGTGTAACAGATTACGCACATGATTTGCGTAACAAGCTGAATGATGTTTATGAGCATATCCGACAATCCGGCCAACAGATGTCTGAGAAGATGAAGACCCGTTATGACCGCAAGGCAAACAGTAGGGCTTTCGACGAGGGTTCACTGGTGTGGTTACATAACCCAGTGCGGAGCAAGGGGAGGTCTCCGAAATTGCAAGCAAAATGGGATGGACCATACCGAGTCGTGACTAGGATCAACGATGTCACCTACCGAATACAGAAGGGTCTACGAGGTGCGCCTAAGATTGTTCATGTAGACCGATTGGCCCGATACTACGGGGCTAATGATGCTCGGGACGAGCATGTCTAAGGAGGGGGCAGTGTTACGTCGTACGTACGAGATCTTTCGAGAAAGGACATGATTCAGTGTGTTTGCGCTAAAAACTTCGAGAAGCGTGCCATTATTATTAGTTCAAAGTTAAGTAGGTAACTACTTATAAAAAATATTAGGAATTGTCATTGTAATTTCGACCGTACGCCGAGGGCATAAAGTACCTACTTCTTTATTCGGTACAAGTAGGTTATTATTTTTTTTGCCTACTACTTGGTAATGTTTTTTTGTTGATGTTTTTATCGAACCGTTCTACACATCGCCGGAATGTTCGTGAATAATGGGGTAGTATAAAAAGCACAAGCGCCGACACACAGGAGTAGTCTGATTCAGGCGTTACAACGGAGCGAATCGAAGTGAACTAGAAGTGCGATATCTAAGCGAATAGTGATCAGTAGTGTACTTGTGATTAAGATTTAAGTGTTTTGTGTTTAATAAAGTTATTAAATTGTCTGATTGGTAGTAATTAATTTATCCCATACCCAGCTCGTAACAATAACATGATATCCGTTCGACACGGCAAACATTGTAAGTATGTTAGGCCACGCCCCCTGTTTTGTGTTATTAATTATTATAGGACGCTAACATGGAGCAGCGCGTTACTGGCCTTTATTGGGCACTCAAGATAACTTTCACTGATAATGTTGGCAGACTGTATTATTTTGTGCCTGGCCGTCAGTTCAAAAGTTACATTGAAGCATTCAGCTGTGTTCCATTCAACAAATGGCTAATATTTGGGCGAATTTCACCAATGAAACTGAACGCGATCAGTAACATTATTGCAATTCTAGAATGTGACATTAACAGCTGTCACTAGCCGCATTCAGCTGAATGCAGTTAGTTTTCTTTGTTAATAATAATAAGTTTTGTCTCGAGTCACCCCTGCTTTTATATTCACCCCGTTTTACGGTACCTTATATCTTTTCGCAAACCAACAGCTGAATCAATTGCCTATGCCAGCTTGTCAGCTTTTACTGTTTATGCACTTCAAGCACCTTCAAGCATCTACTGAACCTAATCTCGTGTCATTAATGTCAGCAAAAATTGCTTCTCAACAAAAAATATCTGTAGTACTAGACCCACAGACCTTGTATAGCGTTTGCTGGGCAGAGGCCTGTTATAGAGGCTCTTTATGTTGAAAGATATGATATCAGGTCATGGGGCGTTCGTGACAAATCCAAGATAACAATTATGATTGGCAAATAATAAAAGCATAGGTATAGTAGGTACCTAAATAAAACCTATGGGAATTGAATTCACGGATCGCGTGACGGTTTAGTATAGATGTCAATTCTTTTCCCATACATTCTACGTCTTGACAATTTTGTCATATTGTGTAAAACATTTGTAATTCCCTTTTTGTTCATTTGGCAATTTCACCTTTGATCTTCTCTTGGTGTTTTTATTATTGAACACGGCTACAATCTAATTTTAGGAGCTTTTTTATTTGTCCCAGATCTGTCAACATTTTCGCTGTAGGGTTATTAATTAATATATGTAAATAAATCTGTGAAAAAAAGTGCTGATTATCAGCCTAATTCGAATATCTAAATGACTTTTGCATTCATTTGTTTGGGAGGAAACAAGCGTACAACTAGCGGGGTACTAAAGTCGCTCTCGCCTTGATCGCTTCGAAATTTAACATACATTAATTATCAATCATCTGCCTAGCCTTTTTCCAACTACATAATGTTGGGGTCGGCTTCCAGTCTACCCGGATGCAGCTAAATTTTAACATAATGTACCTAAATTTTGTCAAAGTACTAGGGCATCATTAACTTCAAAGAGATCACCATTAATTTGTTAGATAGGAAACAAACGCACAACTAGCGCGGTACTAAGGTCGCTCACTCCTTGATCACTTCCGAATTCGAACGTGATCCGCATCCTATATCCGATTTTTATTGCACTGCGAAGCAAACCATTGTTTTTAATAACGTCTTGTTAAGACGTCCCGCAAAAGGTATGGCTAAAATCGATGTATTAGCGCATAATTAATTAAAATATCTTCTGATGATTAGGTAAGTAATAAAAGAAAATTATGTTTTCCTTTATTGAGGAATTTTAAGGCTGAATTCGATTCGTGTAAGGGTTAAAATAGAATCGGTCGCCTGCAATGTTGCTTAAATTCGACATTTAAATATTTGAAAAATTATATCGTAACGTAACTAGTGTTGCCATTGTCATCTCCGAAATAACCTCGTGGGAAAAATCTGCTTGAATGAATGCGTCTAGATTTTGATCTTTCTGGTCTAAAAACTAGTGTGAAATTAACAAATTACGTAATTGTTCACACAGATTGTTTCGCCCTAATAATCATTCTGATAAATAGATGACATATTAGTTACACACACTAACAATATGATAGGGTCTGTTCACAAGTAGCTTTAATTATAAGTACCTATTTTACTTAAGATGTAGTGTTGAAGTCATGATCTTTTATTAATCGTTTTTTTTTAATAAATTGGAAATAATGTTTTTTTCAAACCTTTCAACATGTGTGTAGTGTGTACCCATGTGACAAGTAGTGTTGTCAGAAAAAAATAACATCAGCTCAATATTTCCGTTTTCCACTAAACGGTTGGCCTGTTGTTTGTTATTATGTGACGACATTCTTCCTTTCCTTGTTTCCACATGCCCAGTGAGAGTGCAACACAAGGAAATGGCAAATATCGTATTGGGCCCACAATGCCGTGACCGACCGTCACCGATTAATTGTGCAACCAATTTGATACTAATAATAACAGGCATAGGACCTATAATAGATTGCAGCACAAGTGCATACGCAACGTTGTCAAGCCTTTCAACCGTGTAGTCGACAGTTGGTCGTTTCTCTTTTCAAATGGACATAAAGGACTTTTTGAGTTGTTCCTTTGCCTGATTTTAAATGACAGTGTCTATGGTTCGTTGTATTTTTTTAAATTGGTCGAATTTAGGCAAAGGTCATTCACTGTTCAGTTTTTATTTAGTATCACAATTATATCTCGATCTTGTTGGTCTCGTCTTTATGTTTCCTTTTCAAATGTGTGTAAATTATGAATAAGTAATAATAAGTCTATTTTTAAACGCAGCTCTGACCCGGAACAGTATAATAAACAGCTTGCGCTCGTCCGCTGTGTGACTACCAAACATTTGCATAAGGTCAGCTCCTCGGGCCCCAGACGTCATGTTATTATTAATATGCTAAACTTTCTTACAAGTTAGACACTTTCATATTTTATACACACTACATATTTTGCACAGTTCTAATTTTAAAAAAAATCATATTAAATTAGCCATATATGGAACTGCACTGGTGTCATGTATATCGATCGATATGTAACTAAGAGGACATAGCGAAAAAACTTTATAAAAAAAAAACATAATCGTGATTCATCGTCATTAAATATCCCATCAAATATGCAGTTAAGCTAGCCAGTTTATTTTAGTCCTGTTTAGAGTTCACATTTATTTTAAAAAAACTTTTTTGCAAAAAAGTTTTTATTTACCCTTTTTAGTTATCGTATCACACACAAATCCTGGTCAAGTGTCAATTTCGCAATTTCTTTTACTTGGATGACATATTTTTTCCAGCTATTTTGATTTCAAATCCAAACTGCTGAACCGATTTCGATGAAATTTCTATGGGACCAATCGGGAAGTAGATCCATTCAGACAAAAGAAGAATTTTTCAAATCGGTTCATAAATGACGGAGATATGAGGTAACAAACACAAAAAAAAAAACATACAACCGAATTGAGAACCTCCTCCTTTTTTTGAAGTCGGTTAAAAACAAGAACTTTTGATAAAGAAAATCTCGTTTTAAATTAGATATATGTAGATCAATCCGTGACTTCCCTGAAGTCAAGTCGGCTAGAATGGCCGATTAAAATGAAATCAACTGGTTTCTCCTTCCACGGAAGATAATGAACAGCGAAGGTAAACCAGTGAAGGGCGGTGGCCTAATGCTAAAGTACCTTCCTTGTGCTTGAGTAACTTAGCTACACGTATCAAACAAAAGTTTAAATAGGTTCAATGACCGATGTTAGAATCTTTTGGCGCCTGGGCAAAATCGGAATGAATGCCGCCATCTTGCATTTTTAAAACACCTAAAAAAAAAAGTTCCGTCTTCACGTAACGTCATTCGAGCAACAACTGGATCCTTTTAGGGCTGTACACACAATAAGGCCAGAAAAAAAAAATCATAACCCTTCCTTTTGGCTTTGCCGTAGTCGGGTCAACAGTGTTTAATTACACCATGAAGGTGTTGGCTAATCTAGTGGATTACTAATTAGAATTAAACACAATATTCTGCAAAAATTTTCCTGATAGTTACGAAAGTTCATATTTCCGCATAACATGCTGAGATCCGGCGAATCTCATTCCTAGCTGCGGACTGCCTTTTGATAATCTTCCATAGTTCTTTAGTTCTCATAATTACTGTCAACATTCTCAGGAAGTAGAACAATCTCTTCAAACAATAACTATAATATCTTTAATTTACAGTTATCTAAGTCCTAGAATTTTTTCCCACCTTTTATGCGTAACATCCGTAAGACATTTGGGTGACTTTCTACTACTAGTACCTACTTAACTTGCTATTATTATACAATAATAAAAGTGTGTCTGTTTTTTTATTATTTTATAATAACCATCCGTGAGGAAAATTGGACCAATTTCTTTTTTCTAATGCTCTGGTACAACGGACGTTAGGTAATTATACCTGTTTTATGTTGTTTTCGTACCCAGCAGTTACCTAAACAAATAGGTCGCTTTTAAGTTTTTAACAACCAAAAAGAGACAGAATGCTCTTACCGGTACTGCGTATTTTTATGTGACTTTTAAGTTCATGACTTTTTCAATAACGGGTGTAATCCATTGCTATTTTCACATTTTAGGATTTCCCATCCTCCTCCAATTATGGCCGGAAATGTTGCCAAAAATAAAATGTAGTTTGCAAAAAACGTCAAAGCTAGTGACGGAAATCTGACTGAATACTGAAATTATAGTCCCAGACCAATACGATATTTATATTAGATACGAGACTAACTAATTCCAAGTCCTGTTACAGTTATTTTACCGCTGGCTTTCAAGTAGCTTGAGGTTTGTGTTGAAAAAGTTAAAAATAGAAAAAAATCTAAATAGTTAGATAGTTCATAAAATAAACTATCCCAGCGTTGCCAACCTTACTAACAACATAAAAATTGCATTTGCCTGACCCATATCAACAAATCTTATCGCACGCAACTGTAGAGTCACCTCTAACCGCAACAACTAATTAGCACGATAAATTTTTGATAAAGACTGCACAGTTAGATGAGTTCTCTTCTAATACTAATGAACCTGAATAATTGATTGTAAATTGTTAAATAATATTAATTAATGACAGTATACAATTAATATGGTCTAGTGTTCGCAAGCGCGACTGCTGAGCTCCTGGACTCCTGAGCTTCTGGATTCGATTCCCAGGACGGGCAAAGTGTTATTAGTTTTTACCATTAGGAAAATCTCAGTAGCAGCCATTTAGTCTGGATTTGTGCCCGGTTGATGGCAAAGGCTCGCCCCTATAACATAGGACTTTAACATAACTAGCGTAACGTGGGTGTACTATTAGGTACACCTCTGCTTAAACCTTCGGCGATTACAGGAGTGATTTTGTGTTATGTTTATTAAGGAAAAAAGGTGTGGTTATAATTATAAGCATCTGGTACAGACCAACAAACTGAAGAACTTTCTCCATGGGACCAACATCGTAATCCCGAAAAAAGCAAACAACTGTCCCATAAATTTGGGCCGAGTAGTATTGAAATTTTGTACAGCAGATTTTTTTTTATTTTTATGGGATAATACACGAAAAGTGAAAGTGATAATATTATGCAGTGCTAGAATATGTTTTAAGATGAAGGTGATAGTCTGGCCAATTATACATAGAGATTGATTGATTATTTAAATTCGAAATTCACAAAATACCCGGAACTAAGATCCTTAGAAAGTAGTTCTGAAAGTGGAATTGAAGGACTTGAGTCGTGCATGACTCCAGAGATTTAAGGATAAAACAATTTATTTTGCAGTTATCCATTTACTATTTGTGCTATTTTCACATTTACGCATTTCCCATCCTCCACCAGTTATGCCCGGCTGGCTGTTGTTCGCCCTAAAAAGTAATTTGCAAAATACGTCAAAAATAGCCCACACCATAGATACTAGACTAACTACTTTCAAGACGTCCTTTCACAGAGATATCAGGATAAAACTATTTATTTAGGTAGCGGTTGGCTTTCGAAAACTACTACTACACTTTACTATGGGTACCCAAAATATTAAAAGATCTAGACATAACATAACATCACGCCTGTAATCCTTGAAGGGTTAGGCAGAGGTGTACCTAATAGTACACCCACATTTCGCCAGTCCCGTGCAATAGGGAGCGAGCCATCGACCGGGCACCTAATCAGACTCCGTCGCTGCTACTGAGAAATTCCTGATGGAAAACCCAATAAAAATTTGCCCTGTCCGGGAATCGAACCCTCAACTCATGCTCAGCAGTCGCGATTGCCATCACTAGACCAACGAGACAGTAGAGTAAAAGACTGAAGTCATTTTTAAACCATTGGTCTTGAAGGAAAGCAGTAATTTATCAAAATAATTAGGTAAAGCCAAATAAACTTGATAAATAGTTTTCTATACTTGCTGTATTTAATGGCAGTCGTTTCCACTGAAACCACAAATTATTAGGTTGTCAACTACATTTCTTGTCGTTAAGTAACGGTATTCCAAAGAGAAATTCTAAATGCTAGGTTTCTCGCAGATACTCTGATAGGTACATACTTATTTATGTATCTGAACAATTTGAGAAAACGTAAAACTGGTTTACGATTCAATGTGTTACTATTTATAGCAAAATTTACCTATGTATTAGAAATTCAAATATTATTAGTTATATAAATCGGAAGCTATTTATAGAATTTAGTAAGTAGCTATAATAAATATGTTAAATCATTCGATAGCACTTATTATCTATTACATAAATTACTTAATAAAAAAGAAACGAAGTTCAAAAAAAATATATAACTTTCACTCGAACGTTACTTTCGATTTGTTACCGTTGCGTTGTCAAGAATTAAAAAAAAGATATCCAAGTTGTTAGATTAAAAAAAAACAACTGTTTGTCACGAATTCACGATCACCGATCATTCATCCATCGAATCCGATTTCATTTCAAAACAACGGCATCAATTCCCTAAAAGGCGCCAAAAAAGAATTGTCTATGGTTTTAACCTTCACTGGTCTTGAAATAAAAGAAAAGACAAAGAAAGTGGTCATCGATGACAATTGGCAAAAACTTAAATGAACGAATTCGAGAAAAGAAAATTAAAACATGGTTAAAGCGTTACCAATTTATGATCATGAATGAGAACGTGGCCTCTAGCCTTTTAAGTAGTCTAGCTAAAACTTTATAATAAGACTAAAGAAAACAATATCAGAGAAATCTGTTTGCGTCCACTGCTGAGCCACAGGCCTCTTCATCAATAGGCCATCATCCACCACGCTGTACGCAGGCTCAGAGCTGTTTATTGGAGAAAAGTAAATTTTTGTGCATTTATGTAAAAAAACCTCGCAACTGTTAATAATATAGTATGCAACTCTCAAGTCAAAGAATTGTCTAAAAGCCAAAACAACTAGATACTTATTACAAACAAACTAAAAATAGAACTTCCTAAATATCAAATTCAGATTACATAATGACCAACCTTGGACTGATGGTTTACAATACTGATGAGTCACTACATCGATGATTAATTTGTATCGTTAAGCGTAATTTTGCAGCTATATAGACATCCGCATGATCACCACAATAACAATCACTTCCTCTACGAGGGTCTTCCTTTCCGCTTAAGTCCAATCTTTTCTGTTTTCATGCCTTCTCTGTTTGATTTATGCTCTCTTCTGAAAAGCCTGACCACTTCAGAAATATCATCATCACTTCACTACACACAAGCAGTGAGAACCTAGTGGTGTGACCGTTAGACTGCCAAGTCATAGGTCTCGAGTTCGAACCCAAGACCTCTGTTTTTCAGAATCATGTGCGTATTGCATAATTATCACTTGCTTCGGTGAAGGAAAACCTCGTGAGGAAACCAGCATGCCTGAGAGATATTTCTCGACGGCATGTAAAGCCAAGTCAGAGGCCCATGGGCGGCATAAAACTCTGACACCAAGTTAGGTACTTACTAACCACACGATGAAGAAGAACTTGACTGCAAGCTCTACGTTCGTCATTGAAGCATTTTGATTCTTCATTCACAAGTAGGTATCGCTAAGTCATCACATTTGACAAGTGGCAGTAGACAGTAGCAGTGGATAGACTCCATCAAACCTGTCACCAAGATCCCTCTGGCAGAATGTGCTCGCCATGCGGCCAATAGAGTCGGTCGAAAAGGATCGCGAAGACAGCGACCGCAGTTGTGGGCGAACGACCACTCTGTCAAGAGTGAATGACTAAGAAGAAGAAGTATCCCTTTACACTTATGGATGTCTACATAAAAGAGAATTACGTAATCGATTTTCAATGCTAGGCTCAGCGTCGAGACTGAAAATTCCAATTAGCTAGTGAGAATATACCACCACTGACTCTTTGCTTTAAAAAATACGACACAAATATTGCACACGTTAACTGAATGGAAAATCTCATTGAATGGTGTAAGCGCAAGTGTTGTAACGTAGACCCGGCTTATTACGTTAGCTATCTCGGGCTAAGCACAACATGCCATACAACCAGACACCAGTAACATTTCCTCTGATTTCTACACTTCACACAGCTAATTTACCAACTTCCTTATAAAATCAGTCACACACACTGTACTTGTAAGTTTAGTGTGTGTATTTAAGTTAGAAAATCGATTTACCATGTCATTTTAAAGAGAAACACAATGGGGCCGATTATAGAACCTTTAGATACCCCTCTTCATGTATCCATACAAAACTATCTTATGTTCTATATCTCGGAAAGAATATACAATACAAAGTCGTTCGTCTACCTATCACTTAGTTCTTTAAAATCTTGATGTGATACTCAATTCTTTATTGCATTCCACAATGAAGGCTTAGGTGGTAAACATTTCTTTAGAAACAATCGTGGACCCTGTCGAGCACAGCATAAGTAAGATATGATTTGAAGCTATATTAACCATAATTTAAAGAATATCGAGTATGAGGCTTCAGCATAAATTACATTCATATTTCAACCGTGGGAATCTCCGATGGAACGATAGTACAATGAAAACAAGAATAGGTTTAAAAATATTGATATCACTACCGAAAAACAAAAGTGATAAATGATGTTTATTTTGCAAATAGGTTTTTACAAACACTTTTACACGTCTTTTTTTTAAACTAGATGAGGCCGGTGTTTCGTATCTGACTACTCTGAGAAGAAACAGCCGAAACAAACTCAGAGGTCATAGTCTCTTTTAAGGTCCAGACATAATCTTGATAAACTCACATGAGGACTATGCAGATGAGTGTCTGAGATGGTCTTTTGAAGAAAGAACCACACAGATTTGAGTGGACCTGTCCAGCCAGTGCAAGCATTTGTCAGTTATCGTGTAGCTCGACTCATAACTCAAGGAGCTCAACGAAACGACGAACAATGTTTAAGGAACTCACGAGTTAGTGGAAATCAGTAATAAGTAGGTTATATTAAGGAACATACGAAACATAATGAAGGCAAACATGAAATATTACCAAAATTGTGAGCGATGCATCGTGTCGTGTTCTCTATTACATATACACACAGGTAGTAATTCCAATTACATAATTATAATAATGAATAGCTTTACTCAAATTAACACAGCGAAAGGAAATTGAAAATCGACTAACCGTAGTGCGTGTCCGACATATTTTTGTAGTATTCGGAACGTTATGTGGAAACAACAACCTCCAACTGAAGAATATTTTAAAATTACTTTTCATCTATCAATTTTTCGTTTAAAAACCTGACATAATTTTGCTTGTATGGCAAGAAAGGAGGTGTCTGATGAGATGACGACTAATAGAGAAGTATGGAAGAAAAAGACATGCCGCACCGACCCCAAATAAATTGGGGTGAGGGCAGGAGAATTCATATCTATCTTGTTATATCATCATCAATATTCCTTGTCTCTGCTCGTCTACCGTAGATATTGGGGTCGGCTTCCAGTGTAATAGAACTGGACGCAATTGAATACCAAAATTTACATCTATTTATCAATATAATTCAGAAATCTCCAATCTTACTTGAACAAGCATATATGGATGAAGATGATAAATGCTTAATTGCTCATGCCATCTCCGCATGTAAAGATGCCTTTGCCCTTCAGCGGGAAAGTGTCGCATATAATATTATTATCATGATCAAATTAAATCCTTATTTCCTTAAAGCTTTCCACCTGCCATACGACATCAAAACGTATATTTCCATAAGTACTGAGCTAGTGTTTATAGCCATTTAAAGCTATACACTTTCACCTGCGTCGACATTCTCCACAGTTTATTATACTCTTGTAGGACCAGTTATACGTGTAAGGGTTCCTCTTAGTTTCCCTACTATTTCGTTTAATTCATCTGCTATCATGTAAATGTCTGTTACATCATTGTAATTGACTCATCAATGTGTTATGTTCAAAAAAGAATTCATAGAATAAATCTACTGATTGGATTCTATGAATTAATCAGTCAATCAATATTTAATTTTAATTCATCATCATCATGTTATATCAAATCAATCGTAAATGTAAAGAGACCACAAACGCTATAAAAATAATGTTTAAAAAATTGAAATGATATATGAATCATACTAAACCTTACGTGGTTTCAATCTAAGTTCATAATCTCTTTTCGATAACAATTTATGGCGATTTCGATATATATGTAGAAAGAAACACGTGCTCAAGTCTTGCGGAAAAACGAATGGCATTGTTTTCATTACTGAATTATTTCAAGCACTCAAAACAATGCCTTTGTAGAGGAGCTCGTGGCTAAATAGTAACCACCGTTGTTCGGAACAATCTTCAGGTTCAGCCGCGCTTGGCTCGGTTGGTCCGTGGATGGGTGACCACCCATTACATACCGAGTTTCCTCCGTGCCTCGGAAAGCACGTTAAGCCGTTGGTCCCGGCTGTCATTTGTAGATCTTTGACAGTCGTTACAGGTAGTCAGTGGCCCAAAAGTCTGATAACCAGTCTTACGAAGGGGTATCGTATTACCCATTATTCACTGGGTTGTGGAGGTCTGATAGGCAGTTGATTCATGTAAAATACTGGTATTCAGCTGCATCCGCTTAGACTGGAAGCCGACCCCAACATAGTTGGGAAAAGGCAGATGATTAAAAACTACGCCTTTATAACCTAACCTACTAAAGCCGGCTTCTTTGCACAACAAAAGATAAACATTGTTGTCATCTTCAAACGATGTACTTACAGAAACAGTACGACCACGTACGACGACGTTTCCTTTTTAATACTTTTAACGCTAGCGGTTCGTGATGCAAGCAGGCCTAAATTTGAGATCCATAGCGTCACATCGTTTTTTAAAGTGCGTTTTTGCGTTCTTTTAAAGTGAGATCTATTTAATGCCCATCACTTCCTGACCGCCCGATTTAGAATGAAAGCTCTTTAATTGATTTCGTCATCTGATTTGGGTCGATCAGCTTCTCCCATTATCCACTTTTATTTATCTGATAAATTATTATTAGAAATAGAACCAGATCGCATGGTGTTATGAAACCTTTCTGTGCCTTTTCCGTTTCATTACAAACACGTCTATATAGTCTTACTATGAGTATGTGTATTGTTGAGTGTCACTTACAATAGACTAGACTGTTTGTCCAAGTCGGTGTAAGTTTAAATAAATCTTCTTTTATAATTTTCTCGGGACCTTCTTCATACATCTACCTACGTTTTTGAAGCATCCATCAATTCGGTATCTCCTCTTTTCTAGCATGTCATCTACCTTAATCCACCCATCGTTTCTGCGTTCTTCCTTAATTCTTACAACTCCCACTGAAAGATTGCCAGTGAGCGAACTGTAGGGTTCTCTAACATAACTAAATAGTATGTAAACACCAAGAACCTATAGTACTTATTAGTTCCATGGTAAACACTGTCTCACAAGTACACTAGCATAGCTGTCACTAATGTCAAAAAATCAATTACTGTCAGACCCCCAGAATGGCGGGAAACGGCTGAAAGTGAAGCGGTGCGTGAATTGGTGTGATGATGAACAGAATCAGGAGATAATTGATTTAAATACAGTATTCTACACAAACCTCGCCCCAGGCCTTTTTAGAAAGGACACTAAGGAATTATTCTCCCATTGCCACAAGAGACTAATCCACCTAAATCTACATTACAAAATCATCCTGAGAAAGCTTAATTCATGTAACATTGTCATTTGTGTGGCCGTCTCGTAATGATTAGAATGAATGGCGGTGTTGCAAACGAACATGTCTGAACCATCTATTTGTAAGCTTTGTCATGAACTCGTCAACTTTTAGCTATTTCAACAAAGTACCTTCCTAATTGGTATCTAATTGAGGTTAAGCTGGTTTAACGTCTTGTCGAGTGATTATTTTTGTTGTTAATGTGGACTGACAAAGATATAGGTACAATGTAACATCAATGTGTTACTTGCAAACTTCAAACCTGTGCTGGGCCTACCAGAATCTGGTGATGATAAACTTTAATTTTTTTCTACATATTGTGTTCTGTCTGTGGATAGACGTGTAAGTTGACGAGTTGTTGAGTTGATGTTGTTGTTGAGTTGAGTTATCGTTTAACTCAAAAAGTTGTTTTATTGCAGAGCACTTTATTTTTTCGTAAATAGTCAAACTAAAATTAGTATAGTGCTGTAATATCTAATGTAAGTACTAGACATAGCCATCAACTTAACACCCGTCATCACAAGAAAACACCAAAGGAAAGTCTATATTTACATTACTTACGAACCGCAATGACATTCATAATGCATTCTCTAACGCTTGAAGTAAGTGCTTCCCTATTACACGCTAGCTTAGTGTAATGGTGAATATCGCTAATACCATGACAATGGTCCGAAAGTTTCGCTGCGCATCTCCCAAAGCGTTTTCACTTTCATCTGCAATTCATTTCACGATCGTGACACATGCTCGCGTGCATACTAATCGACTAAGAACGATGACCACTCAAAGCTAAGCACAGCCCTATTTCCCTGCGGCCTTGGAGTTCCTTGTTTGAAAAAAGAAAGGAATGGTGGCGACCATGTTCTTTGGAAAAAACATAGACTGGCTCTTTGGTCGCAAGTATGACAGCTGAAGGTCCTAGGCTCGAACCCCAGGTCGAGCAAGGTGTAGATATTTTATTTTTCCCAATAGAAAATTCTACGTATAGCAGCCCGGAATCTGGATGTATGTCCGGTATTGCGGTAAAACCCCCTATTTATCAAGAATCAGGGACTTGACTACTTCAACAATGTGCGATGTGTGGGTGTAATTACAATGATAATCTGCAGCTTAATCCTTTGAGAAAGTTGGGTAGTTCAGGCTCAGTACCTACTTAATTATTCGTCAAGGGCAAGTAAATTCCTATACTAGTTACATTCTTGCATTTGAAGGTACCGTTAACTGTACCTAAATACCCAAGCAATTCGGAATGTCAGAAACTCGGAACTAACATAGCATCCGCAAGAAGTGGTCGAAATTGCTTCCCGGAGACCTTGTCAAACCTTTTTAAAAACAAATCATTCGAGTTGCTTCCGAATTAGTATATACTTAATAGTTCCGTGCATCCGAATAATATTATTCATTCTTTTCCTACTAACCAATGTGTCTTGAATATTTAAAATTAAATCAATAACGATAAATTCTCCGTCCTATTTCGGCAATTACTCATGGATTTGAATTTGTTTTATTTATTTTAAAATTCGATGAATCATATTGTTAGAATGAATAATGACTGGTATCTTCTATAAATTCTATTGTGTGGTTAGCGGTTACAAAATAAAATTAATGTATGTCCAATTGTCCACCTGAGTCAGTGTTGCATGCATCTCACGTCTGCACTGCGGGTTGCTAAATAAACAATTGTTTTTATTGGTGTGGCAACACTTTTGCAAATGGCCTTTGCATAAATATTTGGGCAATATTCGGCACATGTTCGGGCTAGCTAAGAATATAAGTTGGGAAATAGTTATAAAACAATTGTGGAATTTATTACCATACTCCTTGTGCATGCATGAGAAATGGTGTCTTAGCTGAATTATCCGGCGATTTTCTCTGAAGCACTTTGCCCGACCTGGGAATCGAAACGCTGAACCTCGTGCTCATCAGTAGCGTTTGCGACCAAAATATTAGACCAACGATATAACACACAATTGACCACAATTTATCAATTTACTAAGGTTACTTACTAATGTTACAATACAATACTGTAAGCAACCACACCATACCATTACCGTGCCATACAGTTAACAATATCGTAAAAGAGGTATATATAATTTCTCGAAAACCTTCGGTAATATAACAGCCATGGATTCAGAAAATCAAACCATTTGATTGAGTACCAGAATAATCCCAAATTGTAAAAATCTCTAATACTTTGTGATTAATACAATAACTATTTTTTTACATTTCACAATAATAAATAACATTATTACTGTGTTTATTAGTACTTGTCATCGTTCCATCGATAGTGTAGTTCATTCTGACAGATAGACAATATAATCTTCTTGAAAGTGCGAGCGGGATAGAACGATCTAGGCTGAGGATGAGGAAGCGGGGGCAAAAATTGAAATGTAGCTGTCATCCCGTGCGCCCTTATTGGCTCTGAAAATTTTCATTCACGCTTGTTGTGATTCGGATCGATTGTGACGTAGTTCAATTATTATTGTTTGTTGTAGGACGAATGAATTAATGATCGATTCTGAATAACGAAATGTTTTTCAGTATTCAGAATCGATTTCCATTGCCGATTGTTCCTCAGTAAACAATTGAAATCGCTCAATTTGCTAAATGTAAATACAAAACATGCATGTAAAGGTCTGTCTGTTTGGAGTACCTACCTGAGGTTGCATAGGCAGCAGCGAACTTTACACGTTTTAGTCGTAACAAGTAGCTTGGTTGAAGTGAGCAGAATAGCCTGTATGATAAGTAAACTATCTTCTTGCAGTCATCAACCTACTTATCTGTGCATCCGGGAAAACAGAGAACTAAAATAAACGTACCAAGTTTGACATACCGCATGCATTTTTTATTGACAAGTAGCGACGCCTTGAACTGCACACTAAAAGTGGTCATACTGTACTTTGTAATTAAGCCCCTTAGTAGTGTAGTACTTGCCTTCGTATAGGCTTTTCTAATGTTCCAGTTTTGTCATTTCTGAGTTTTGATTGTTACCGTCTTATAATGTACCACTTTCCATCATACCTGCATCAGTGTCATCGCTTGTTTGCTATCAAATAAAATATTTGAACAGCTTATAAACTGAGCTTCCTTAGGTCTGTCTGTGGAGGAATGAACATCATTACATACCGAGTTTCCTCCGTGCCTCGGAAACCACAATAAACCGTTGTTCCCGGCTGTCAATTGCAGATCTTTGACAGTCGTTACAGGTAGTCAGCGGCCCGGATGTCTGACAACCAGTCTTACCAATGGTTACCGTATAACACAGTACTAACTGGGTTGTGGAGATCATATAGGCAGTCGCTCCATGTAAAATATTGGTATTCAACTGCATCCGGTAAGACTGGAAGCCGAACCCAATAAAGTTGAGAAAAAGGCTCGGCAGATGATGAAGAGCTTGTTATAAACGCCCCGCTCCACGTTCCGTCATTCCACAACCACAGTCTAAAGGATGCGATATGCATTTAAATTGATAAAATGAATGGTATTCAGGACCGCAGCCAGTTTCATAAAGTAGGTTTATATAACGCATTGTGACGTGTTAGGCAATAGCTTTGTCATTCGTATTGAAAATAATATGGAGATCGTTATATACTGCTTTTATTGTTTTGGAAATCATTTGTTTGCCCTGACACGTGTGCCAGTCTGATTCACCCAAGAATATCGGTTTTTTTTCAATAGAGATTTATTTTGCATTTTTGGCTAAGGCGCCACCTGCACTTAGGAAGCGTCAGAAACTAGGTCCATTTCGTCATTTCCTATGAAGATGAACAGGCTCTCCTCAATAGAACGCTGACCTTCTGAGTTTGAGAAAGAAACAACACCGTTTTCGTTTGATGCTATCCTTAACAAGACGTTTGTTTCCATACAACATTTTATTCTTGGTCTCCTATCAGAAAATTCTCAACATTTTCAACTACAAAGTGCCTGCATAACAGAAAGTTTGCATTATTCACGTCTACTCAATAGAAACTTTGGTGATAAAACATCAATCAGCAGACAACACGGGATCTTGAGAGGTTCACACGAAGATATTCGATACAATACGTTGTTTTAAGTCACGAGAGATGAGCGATTGTGTTCCTGGGACAATCACGGGTTGTTTATATTAAACATCTTTAGACATAATTTTAATAAGTGAAACAAAAACGAGACTGGAATGGACGAGTAATGGTTTAGTTCTATTTCAGTGTGGGATAGAGACAAAGCTATACTGGATGTCTAGCGCCATCTCTTTCCTACACTGGAATAGAACGAAAACATTCCTGCATTAGGACGTCATGGTAGGCCACCAGGCCTTTTCTTTCTCTGATTTGGCTATTTTTCTAACCAATCTTTAAACGAACTTGCTTCGGTGGTCCGATACTGCTTTGCCAACGCAAAATGCTTATCATTTGTAATCTCTATTTCTTCTGCCCACGAATTCGTGTTCGTGGAAGAAACGTCCTATGTAATACGACAGTTAACTCGACATCAGAAGCAAGGTCGGATGTAAACTCTCTGTATTTGAAAGTCCTACGATGTAAAAACTGTCTGTATTGGTACATCCGATCCTACGCTTTTGATGTCGAGTGTCCACAACATCATAAAAAAAATATCAGCAAAATAACTTTTAATCGAATCGAGTATCAAAAGATTACGTCTTATAAACGAACACATAATCTCTCATCTTGTACCAGGGTAACATAAACACACAAAACACAAGAAGTAATTAAACTTTCTCAAGCGAATAAGTAGGTATTACATCACCATAATTCAATGATTACAGCTGTAAAACACTTGCTCCATTAAATTACGTATTTTTTGGGTCACGGCTCGTATTCTGCGTATGGGAAGATTCTAACAAAGGGCCGTAAAAAGGTGTAGTAGCTGTTTATTAACAGTGGCTATAGATTTAAGAAACAATGAAGACAATATGCGTTTGGAGATGGATGATAAAAGTAGATGTATGGTCTATTGATCTTCGTGATGAAGGTTAGATGTATGGTCTTCGTAGCGAGGTGGCAAGAACCTTCGGGTTCTTCAGAATTTTCTCTTATTTAAATGTGCACTTAGCTATGTAAAATGTATGGTAAACTAGTGCTTAGTTTAAAGTGACTTTCGATATTAATTTCGACTTTTTAGCTGGATCCTCAATTTATTCAGCACGGCCGTCTGCGAGTATACTTTGAGCCCATTCTGATGATGACCACTGACTTCAGCAACTATCCAAGAGTCTTACTTAGCTGTCGATAAACTGGACGACTAACTTTTCAGGACCTATGTATTTAAACATACGCATCTGAAGGTTGTAAACAGTGTTTACACCCTTAAGATGTGTATGTGTAATTTTTGTTAGAGTTACTTATGTACAGAATGCTTGGTTACCGGATTCGTGAGAGTGCATTTACACATTGTAAGTAAAATTCGCTCAGAGATTTCCTTAAATTGGAATTCGGACATACTTTTGAGGATGAGTGCCTAAACTAAAAGACATTCTTTAGCTAACTAACTTACCTTTACAAAAAACTTCACTGTTTATCAAACTGGCCACTTATAATAGAACCCAGTCGATACGCCTCGTTGCTGTCCGTCTCGGGGGACATTTACATAGCGGTACAACATAATTGCACAGTAACTGGCATTTCGGTATTACCGGCCGTTCTTCATAGCGGACTGTAGGCCAATGATCTGAAGTAGACTTACAATACAAGCTGACCTGAGCCAGATCTTTTTGAAAGAAGCAAACACCATAGATAGGTAAATCATATACAGGGTCGAAGGGACACAGACACACAAACGCTTACCACGTATTCAGTACCTACAACATTCTGAACTTTTTCACCAGTAATTTAAAAAAAAGTCTACCGTTTGGATACATTTTGACCGTGTAGCTATTGCACTTTTGTGGGAAACAGCTGATTTTTTTAAATATTACCGATGAAAAATTCTATTTGGGGGGTTCGGAATAGTTTTAGCGTTGGTGCATCACGCCCTACCCACTAAGCTATCAAGTTTTCATGCTTAATATGCTTGCTGAATAACCCTCGGGGCTCTACCCTGGACTTCAAAATAACTAAATAAAATTATGCGATAATGGGGAAACATAGAGGATAGTAACAGTTGGGGAGACCTTTATCCAGGAGCAAAGACAACTCAAGCACCATAGAATATAACTTAAATCAGTTTTCCAGTCGTCAAATCAATATCGAAGAAGTATGTATTTCAGTCTTGTTTTTAACTCTGAACATGTCGCAAGTCCTAGGGAAAAATTCTCGAAACTCATGTAAAAATAGAAAAGATATGTTCTATGCAAATGAGAACTCATTTCTAACATAAACACCTACTTAAAATTGCAATGTAAATCCGGTATTCGCACGATAAACGTGTAGATTAGAAGATTTGCATCTCTACTACGATTCAATGTCACGACCGCATACGGAGTCTAGAATTAATGGAACAATTATGCGCGGAAACCTTTAGTGATGTGCTTTGATATTTACGCAGGTAATGACTTCGAGACTTTTATCTACTCTTTCATTAATTAGATAGCTACTTACCAAGGGGTATCGTATTAACCAGTATTAACTGGGTTATGGAGGACAGATAGGCAGTCGCTCCATGTAAAATACTGGTATTCAGCTGCATTCGTTTACACTGGAAGCCGACCCCAACATGGTTGGGAAAAGGCTAGGAAGATGAGGAGTCATCTATTAAGTTTACATTTGTTTGAGGTTTTGTATTCCAATGATGCATCGAGTCCATATTACTGAAATTGTAATTAGTCTACCGCAATAACAGAAGAATACCTGCGCATGGTGGCAAACTAGCATCGCGTCTAGCGTCTTCTCGACCCATTGATGTTGGACACCTACCTACTTTCAGTGATATCAAGGTTTAAAATGACTAAGCTTGAAAAATAGCGCTGAGTCACTGACATTGCCAAGCCAGCATCATACAGCACAAAACTCAAGATCAAAATCCATACAATAACATTCAATAGACTCAATTCAACAGATTCGCACTCCAATCGATTAGGTAATAGAGGTACTCGCTCTAGTTGCAGATACCGATGATACTTATTACGAGAGATCGAGATGATTCACATCACTATGAGCATGCAGCGAGAAGAATTCTTATGTCATAAAGCTATTATAAAGTCGTTAACCTGACTGCAATGTTAACGATTTCTATTTGAAAAAACATTGACCATCACTTTGTACAAGGCCGTTTATATTACGCATTGACGTTTGTGGTTGTTTGTGTTCTAAATTCAAACAATAAACAGAAACCCTAAACGATTGGGTAGAGATGTACCTACAAACAGTACACCCACATTTCACCGGTCATGTTTAGTCCACATTAGGTAATACGGAGTGAGCCCATTGCTAGTGCCGGTCAGAAATCCAAACCGCGATGATACGGAGAAGTTCCAATTCCTGGTAATAGAATTTAGGATTAGCGGTCAGCAGCCGCGCTAGCCACTACTATTAGACTAGACTAACGAGACACCCTATGTACCAATATAAAATTGATTGTAATTTTCTTTTGTAAGTATTTCGTAAACTAGCCTAGTCAAGTCCGAACTAATCTCAAATTATCATCAGTAGGGGCTACTATGACGTCTGAGCCGGGTCATCCTATCTTACTAGACAGCTGTCTAGCGCCATCTCTTTCCCACAATAAAATAGAACTAAAACTTTCAGGCCTGCATTAAGAGGTCATAGTAGCCCTCAGGTGACAGCATATCCTTCTTCTTCGCGACGACGGTCGAAGGAGAATCTTACTTACATGTTTTCAAACATGACAGACTTGGAGAATAGCTAAGGCCCGGTAGTCTTTACTTTCATGATCTTAGGTACCTTTATCTCATGTTAGGGACGTTACAAGGTTCCCTTCTCTTCTACTTTACAAAGCTTCATCAAGATGCTATGGCATAGCGTAATTTTTACGCAACAAGCAACGAAATCATAAATCGGATAACACCCATTCAATAGAAGCAAAAATTCGCAGGCGCCAAGACGGTCAATCACTAACACCCGTATCTACATATAGTCAAGTTAAAGTAATTACTTGGGCTTAAGTAATTACTTGCATTTTTTTTTTATGCAATAGACATTAATTTAAACGAAGTAAGAACCGTCAAAGAAAACAAAGATAAAAATTCTATCTTTTTATAGTTCTAACTTCAAGCTATTATTAAACTACATAATACAAATCGCATCTTAAATAATGACATTTACTCAAGTAAAAACTTTGACTTCGTTTATAGATACGGGGGTAAGTATTACAACATCATCTCTGCAATTGTGTGCACCTTTTCTAACAATGGCAGGTTTTAAGATGACTGATTATTAGTTGATAAGTCATAATTACGTGTACAGTTGTATAATTAGATAATTATTATCGTTAAATAAAGAGCAGTTGCGCGAAATTGCATTAACCTCTTTTGTGCGTGGATTTTATAAGAGAAAGTTAGTTCCTTCACGATTAGATGCCTCTAATAGAGATTTATCTGATTTTTCTCACAAAATAGCACAGGTCATGTTTTTTACAATAGCTGCTGAGATTTTCTGGCGAGGTATCTGGTTAAAGTTTAACATGATTATCTAGGTTCTGCTTACAAAATCTGTCTAAATAACTTCTAGCCCCAGATTAAACCATTAATTGTGTTTCAGAAATAGGTAGGTGTTTAGATTTCCTCGTTTATTTAAGGTAAACAATAGTTTCATTTGGAAGGTTGCGTTGCCCCCGGAGGGTTGTCTCTTGTATACAATCCTTCATGGAAATATTTTCTAGGCAAGTGGGAATCGAACCATGAGCACGTCGACCAATCCAGTTATGCAAAACCAGTATAAGCGGATCTGTCATTGTACGGGAAATATATACAAAGCGACTCCATGTTATTTTGGAAGTGAATAGCTTAGTATATCGCCTTGTGTAAAAGCGCAGAAGAAACGCCCAAGCAGCAATCACAAAAATTGAAATTGAATTTCCTCTTCCATAACAAAATAAATATGATGCAAACTCAAATTCGTCACAGAATTTTAAAAAAAGAAACGCCCATAAACAAAAACCATAGAGTTTGATGGCCCGTAACTAGGCCCTAACAAAACTAATTTTCAATTACGATTTACAACGGAGAGCGAAAGTGACCCATTATTTAAATAAACGATCTGTTACATGACGTAACTTTATGTAATAAATAAATAGCATTACATTTTGTTGACCGAGAAGATTATTGCATTGAGTGTGGCGGATTTAGATGGATTAATTGGGGCCATCTTGGCAGCAATTAATTAATTTGGTATTTTGGGAAGCTATCGTTTTCTGGTGAGCATACCTCTGGAGTGAACTTCCCAATATTAATTTGATTATTTTGAGGAACGTGTATAAATAAAGCGTCTTTCTGGCACCGCCATCATTGTGATTTATGCTTCATACCTATACCTAAATAGCTGTACCTAATAGACATACGCCTATTTCCCACGGGGTAGGCAAAAACTACAGAACGCCACCTGCTAATATTCATAAAATACTACGTTGACACCAACACATCAAATGAATATCAAAGTTCAATTAGAAAAGATACTCACGACCCCATCATCATTATGACCATTTCTGTTAGTCTATTAGATATCAACAGTTCCATAAAATGGCCTTAAGAGGGAAAAGTCGATGGTGCACAAAGTTGATTATTCTTCCATTCAAACGGAGAAAGCTGGTAACTTCACTATTTGTTTTTGTTATACAACCAAAAACTAAGCATTACTTAAATAAATTTGGCTCATAATGATTTAATAAAACTGCTATTCAGAACAGTAAAAAAAATTGTTTGGAACTTATAAACCTGGAAACTTTTACATTTCAACACAATTTTGGGCGTAAATAAATTGCATTGGGCTTATGAAAACTTAAAAATAATTTACCAATAGGCGTAATTTATTAATCAATAAGTTCAAATAACTTTATTTTGCAAAAGCATATTTACTAGTTTTATTGTAATAACCATTTTCCTAAGGGACAGTTTTTTTTTACGGCTGCAATAATTATGTGCATCTCACTTTCTCACATTTCGCTTGGTGTAAGAGCAAGCACTTTTGAGCGATTTTGGCTGAGCGGCATCCGCTTTCAAAGCGTGTCCTGTTGTTTGCTCGTTCATGAGTGAGTACGCCAAAATTTTCATTTTTTTTTTTGGATCGTCTGCTTATCGGTCTATCCTGTGGATGCCTTGAGTGTAAGGCCTCCAGCCAGGGCAAAAAACTTACAAACTAAGCGACTACACGCTAAGGGCACCCCTATGGGGTACGGGCCTCGGCTTAGGGCGTCGCTGGGGGAGGGCAGCAAAGGGACAGGCTGGATCTGAGTGGTACCATTATTATGGGGCTGATTTAAAAATACTGGCACAGCATCGCGGGCTGGCTGAAACAAGGGTCGGGGAGGGCAAGGAACGGGACGTCGCGACGGTCCTCGACGGCGAGGACGGATAAACGGCGGTTTGAAGCGGTGTTTACGCTTGAGCGTACTAGTTTTCTTACGGCTCTCCTGGAGGAGGGTGATAGCGTCATCGGGTGTGACGAGAGTACGCCATATTCGGGGCGACTCTATTTATATAATCTTGAAAGAGGCGAAGGAAAAGCAATTCTTGATCGAATACTTCACCTGGTAAAAGTGGCCACTATCTGTATTGATCTTGATTGGGTTGTTTCACCTATAAATCACTAATAATCAAACAACCGTTTCAAGTCTAAGATACATGATCTTAGACTTGAAACGGTCATGATAGGTTCGGAACACTGGTTTCTAACGACCGTGATAGTGAAATTAATGCTTATAGAAATAAGCACACTTGTTAAGGAATAATTTACTCTGTGGACACTTGCGTGCTATGAAGACTTTGGCATCGAATGTTCTTACTTCTTACCTCTTACTTGTATGGATTTTGTGGGTAATCCTTGAACATAAACGAAGGAGTGATTGTAGGTATTTCATGAACTCAAAAGCTAATCTTAGGACCGTAGTCTCTATTGGCCACTCTGATTACTTACCCAGGATGCCACCATTTTTTTCAAGTTACTATTTTTCTGTTGGAACTGTAACAATCTCAAGTTCCTATTCTACATATTTTGTATTCTATATTCTCCAAGGTCCTGTAAAATGCTCAAGGCCTCCAATACGTAAAAGCTAACCCTGTATGACGTGCCTTATGAGAGTAATCATTGCCAGGGTCTTTACTGTCCAGTGCTAAGTCTAGTGGTTCTAAAACAGGACGATCAGGTCAGGACGGGAAGGACTCTACGTTTCACTATTTGGATAAATACCACTTTCGCTGCTTTTTATATCGCGGTATCGACGTTTTACCTAATATCCCCTTTCGATTTCAACGATTCATTCGATTCGTCTCTGCATACAGCTAATAAGTCGGTCACTAAAAGTGTTCGAATCGCTCGTTAGCAAACATGTTAGCATGAAAGTGCGATATCGCTAACTATTGCCAATCCGTTTCATTGACCCATGCTGCTGCAATGCGTACCCTGGAGTGTTAACAAGGCATTCGCGAACATTTTAGTAGCCAAGCGAGCTAAGCTAACATATATTAAATACGTGATAAATATAAGACTCATTGGTTTGTTCCTGAACTCCTGCAAACGATGCCGGATCCAACTAATTGATTAGAATTAAACCGAGGCAAAGTGCAAACCACCAGTAAACCTATAAAAAAAAAAACAATTTATTAATGTAACCCTATCTCTGTTCCAGATAATCTGGTGCTTGGCGGTGCTGGCAGTGACATGGCAGACCGCGAGTGGTCACGGCAGACTCATCGAGCCCCCCTCCCGCGCCTCCGCCTGGCGCTTCGGTTTCGACACCCCACACAACTACAACGACCATGAACTGTACTGCGGAGGCTTCTCACGACAGTGGAACAAAAACGATGGCAAGTGCGGAGTGTGTGGAGACGCCTGGGACGCATCCGTCCCAAGAGCACACGAACTAGGAGGCAGGTTCGGCAAAGGAATTATCGTCCGCAAATACGTGCCGCAAGACTCCATCGTCATCAAAGTAGAACTCACAGCCAACCACAACGGTTTCTTTGAGTTCAGAGTCTGCGAAGAACCAAAAGGAACCACCCAAGACTGCTTAGACAAATACGTACTGAAATTAGACGGAAGAGAAGGAACCAAATTCTATCCTAAAGACGGCAACAAAATCTACGAGATGAAGTATAAACTACCTGAAGGACTAGAATGTTCCCATTGCGTCATGCAATGGAGATATATCGCTGGCAACAATTGGGGAAAATGCGGAAACGGAACCGAGGCAGTGGGTTGTGGACCACAAGAAGAATTCAGAGCCTGTGCGGACATAGCCATAGGAGAACGCTTCGCCACTACAACCAGACGTCCCAGACCATCATACGTGCCTCCTGCCAGAAAGCCTACGGTCCCAACCCCAGCAGAATCTACTGGAAGCTCGTGGTACGGCTTCGTGGTGGCTATCGTCACGTTGCTCGTTGCTATCGGCGTTCTAGCAGGCCTGTATCTGTACTACTACAGAGGTGGCATTAAGATTAAAAACCTCCTGAGATCGAAGGTGCCTCCTCCGGCGCCTGTTCCTCCACCAAGACACAAACGGGCGTCTCTATCAAGAGAACAACCACCAGAATTAACACCACCAAAATTAGGGATGCTCCCTGACTCAGGATTTGAGACTGTTGACCTAAGAGCTAAATGATAGAAGAAGCGAGGCTATTAGAATAAGCAGAACTACTAAACTGCCTTTACCTAGTGATATTAAGTCTTGTGTGACTGAATGACGTAGAGATTCGACTGCGAAGTCGGTTGATAGGTGATTAACTTAATTTTAATGTAGGTTAAATCTACTTTTGTAAATTATATGTAGATATTTATGTTAAATTAAATGTTATAAATTTGATGTGTCGACTTTTTTTACCTGACCCTACAAAAACAACCTCATTACTCAATGTAACATACGGAGGGCAATATTATCATAATAAAGTGTAAAGTGGATGCAGCCTCTCGATAAAGCAGTAAAAAGATGATAAACTTGGTATCTAAAAGTTTTAGTAGAATAATTCAGTACCCACTTTTATTTGCGTCTAAACTGAAATTTGTAACTGGTCCTTTTCTTTTCTACCCTTCGAAGTGGAGACGAGTGGAACGGAGAGGCGACAATAATCAAATCGCTGGAAATTCATATACCGTTTCTCACAGAGATTAAAGGACTCGAGGCTTTTAAGTCTTTAAAAAGAACTCGACTTGGTTATGACTTTATGACGGTTTACAACTCAATCGAGTGAACCCTAAACCCTAATCTTTGTCTTCGACTCATGACTCGAGGGTTAATCAGGGCTCGTCGTTTTAAAAACGCTCCTATTTTTAAACGACTCAAGCGCAACGAAAAGTTTCGAACCCTTTTGAAAACAACTCAGTTCGTGAGTCGTGCGAGTCGCCAGTCGTGAGACGCGCGCATAAGTTCCTACGCGTCAACAACATGTTAGTGATGGGCTTGTGGGTACTTATGTTCTGTTTTTATGTTATTACGGTCTCATATAAACGACTCGCTTTGTTAAACGACTCGAGTTCTTTACTTATAAGACTCGCAACTTAAGCCTTGAACCTCTTAGTAAGTTTGTAGCAGTATTACGAGTAACTACATACCTACATAGATGTACACTCGGGTTTATATCTGCCGCGTTCTGCACTTCACCACTACGGCGGAGGACATCATGGAGTACGTGCGCACGAGGCCGTGGAAAAGACGTGGCGAGAGAGCACAAAAAGTAGAATACTTATACCTAGAGTGCAGGTGCTTGAGTTGGTCTACTTTTAGGTGTTCGTGCGAATACCAAAGTGTTATCTGCACCAAAATGTATTACGTTATTACTCATTCATTGAAGGCGAGAAAAGATACAACTTAAAATATCTCCAGCCATGGTCATAACACAACATTTTTGTGGTAATGATTAATGTATAATATTATTTGGCGACGGTGGTGGTGCCGTTGCGTTTAGTTGATTTGGGTTTACGGTTTCTAAATAATCGGTTCTGTCTATGTTTATTCTTAATGGCAACTTTCATTCAATACGTCACTGTCAATTGTCAACCACAGACAAATATCGCAAAACAAACGTGCTGTGAAAAAGCCTAAAAAAGTACCGAAAGGCAATTTATTTTGCGAAAAAAACTTTATAAATGAAAAATGGCGGTGCGGCCACAGCACATGCACGACGGTGGAATTGTGGAGCGTCGGTTGCGACCAATTTACGGTAACGAGTTAGCTTGAGCAAGAGTTCAATACTTCAGCCAACCTCTTCAGAAAAGGGGATGTTTTTCAGTGAAGATATGTATATTTATGAATTTTTCAGACTGGTTGGACAATGGGAATAATAAGAAGGCGCTGCAAGAAGCGGAAAAGGTGCTTAAAAAGAGCCCTACTCTGCAGGCGGCGCGGGCTTTAAAAGCCTTAGCACTTTTTAGGTTAGGAAAAGGTCCCGAAGCGCACGTAGTGCTCGACGCCCTAGCTGACGAGAAGCCGAGCGATGATACCACGCTGCAGGCGATGACGATATCCTACAGAGAATCTCAACAATGTAAGTTTTTTAACCTCGTATTTATGAATGAATATAACCATAGGGAATAGGAAATATAACCATTTATAGACTCACAGACAAACTAATAGGAAAATTGCAATGAAATCCATACCATGTATAAGTAATAAACAAATATGATATTTGATTGTATTCCAAGTAGAACATCATCAAAATTAGCTCACAGCAGTCCAGTCATGGCGTAGACATCATAAGCTAGCAACTTCATTATTTTTCTCCTTTATTATAAATCACATAATTTATTCAAATTGGATTATGACTAATTCAAACAAATCTGACATTTCATTATCCGTAGTCAAGTAGGTAGTGTTTAATGAACCATCTAATCTTATTAAAACCTCCAATCCCCTAATACCTCTCCCTACAGTATTATAATACTGATATTATTAATCTACCAAGTGATTGAATAATAAATAAGGACCTGGTTTTTAATAATCTGTGCTAGTTATTTAGTTCTTTATAAAATACTAGAAGGGTCACATCGTAAATTATTTTCTGCCCCTATCCCCATTTGTTTCTTGGTGTTGCCGCAGCATGTCTTTGTCTACCATACGTCTCTATTAGTTGTCATGTCAATAAAACCCAGGTAGGCACTACCTACTTGCCTACCTCATAAGATCCAATGTCACCCCCTGCGGAATAAGTGCACTGTTCGGATTGCTTGTTTCCTATGGAGATGGGCCGGCAAGAAACTCCATGTTTACTCTTTT